>JAWZYV010012308.1:0-600000 GCA_038373885.1 Cheiracanthium punctorium | reverse complement strand
AAAAAGTGTCAAAAAGAGTGTTTTGAATTGTGTGATTTATGATTAGTTGATTGATAAAATGGATTTAGCGTGCAATTTTACAGAAAATCTTACAGATTTCTTCAAGCGGTACAGAGAAAAGGAACTAATCTACACATTTAGTGCTCTTATGTAGGCGGACATTCACACTACATTTCCCTCGACTATACTCTATCCCACTGAAGGTTGATGATGAATTTGCTACTACTACAATGAACCAAACTGCCGGTAGTATAAACACTTATTCATCATCGTCATCATCATCTACTTCAAGGGAGGCAAGATGTCTGTTCCAGGTTTATATTGTTCCGACAACTGTTTTCTGGGTCGACCACGGTTTCTTCAATACTCTTTGTCAGCAACATCCAAAACTTTGCCCGTGGTAACAATCGCGTCCGCTGATTGTTTTACGCTTGGCCACAGTTGTGACCATGAAAAAAAACTTCAGTTTTCAATTAAATTGCTTCATAAAAGTTTTCTCATTTTTAATAATTAAACATACGAAACAAAATTGTTTTTTGTTTCATATACTTGTGTAAATCATTGTTTTAGGCAATGAATTTAATAAAATCTAAGCACAGATCATGACTTAAAGATAAGCGTCTTGACGATTGCATCAGAGCAGGAATATCATCATACTCCCCTAAATAGGAAGTAATGGCCAACGAAATGCGAAAGTCAAAAATTACATGCATTACATGACTTACATGGTATTAGAGTTTTCAATTACATTTTTATACTTTGTAGTATGCATTATCCAGTGATTATTTATTTTACAGCAGAATATTAACAGAAATTTTTATACATAAATTTATTTCATTGCACAATATGTGTATGCAAATTCAGTTTGAAAAAAGAAATGCTCCTAGCCGCCCGAACGGTATTCTAGCACGTGCTCTTGGGAACAAAGAGGTTAGGGACTCCTGTTTGGAGCATAGTTGAGGACATCTCTATGGATTTTGTGTTTGTTATGCGTAGTACAGATTCTTTGCATTTAGTATGGCTTTAAACGCCCCTTTTGGGCATTTATCTCACATCTATCTTTGCCTAGACCAAACAGACCAACCAAAACCATTTTGTATGCTATTTTTATGCTCTATCACATAAGCTGACTAACACTCAGTATTGTTAATTTAAATTGATCATTAATATTATTTTACTTGGAAATCTATCCCCCCTAAATTTCAGAACGAGACCAGAAGGGACCCTGAAAGGACTGTATCAACAAATTTCGTTTTTCTCGGGTGAAACCATGGGCTCTATTCTGCCACGTACGTTAAAGCGAACGTTCGGATTTGTGACGTCATCCAAAACTTATCCGTGCCGCATCCTAGTTAACGAACGTTGGAAAAATTGGTATTCTGGAAGCCCTTCAAACGAACGTTCGAAACAGACCACAGCGTGCGGAAGGCGGAGCAAATTCCAAACAGTTCGTCCCAAAACGTCGATGTCACACAAACAAGAGTGATGATTTTTACGTCACTTCCTATTGATTATAGCCAATGAAAATTCGGCAGACGATTTTCGGAAAGCAGTGAAAACTTGTAAACTGTCGAAGTGATAAGTTACAGCCGGGTTCTGCGTACTCCAAGCAAACTTATTTCCCTGTTGATTTCCCAAAAGGTTTTTTAATTGTTTGATAACTTTAATATTCGACAAAAATAAGGCATTTCACCTCACTTTCAACTACAGTGCAGTAAGTTTTAACTCTTGTATAAATTTAAAGTAAATTGAATGACTATAAATATAATTAATTCTTTGATAATAGTTGAAATCGTCTAAGCCTAACGATCTGAGAACGTAAATAAACATTATGTACCCGTAATGTAGGCATTTATTAGTCCTATACTAGTGTTGTATTATATTTTTGTGTTTTTTAACTTGATAATGAATATAGTTGAACACAAATAACAACAAAATGTGTATTACTTTTGTTTCATAAATTATTTATGAATTTACTGTGTATTTTGGAATGTTTTATGTATCATTTTACATGATTACTTGTTATATAATGGATTAATCATGTTTTATAAATAGCGATCTGATCAGCGAAGACAATATTTATACATTGAAGCGATTTTTTTCAACAATAAAAACTTTATTTAATGTATTTTCTTTATAATAATGGTATTTAATTTTGTAATGGGTGCTAGATTATTTAAATGCATAGTTACTGTTAAACTCTGTGTCAAGGTGTTCTTTTTCATAGAATGGACCTCATTTGAGAATTCTAAATATGTAATTTGTATTGAATATAACTATAGATTGCTTATTATCATTGCAAGTTTGCCTGTAGTTTGATTATTTTTTGTGAACTTCAAAAGATTAAAATTGTTTATTCACCTTATGTTTTTTAAATATACAGTATATCACTCGTACGTACATATACATATCTATTTCTTAAAACTGCTCAAGTACCATGGTATGTATGTTTCTCATCTCTTCATTATTTGTAAGATAAGCTATATAGTAGAATTCTTAAATTTTATTTTCTAAACATATTTTTAAAGGACTAAAACATAAGTGTCATGTAGCATGTTGTGTTTCAGTATTATATAATGTGTGCTTAGTTAAGCTAGATAATCTTTTTTTATTAAAATTCTTTCATAGGTAGGAACATACGGTGTCAGAGACGAATTCATAAATTTGCTGCTTGAACAAAAGGGCTACCTATAGGCAGAACGAAAGCATCGTCTACTTTACTGTCTTTGTAGGTTATAGCCTTGTTAGCCTACTTAGAAATTCGCAACTGCATGTGTATGGTGTAGTATTTACTAGCTGGATTCTGATCGTTGGAGCAGATATTAATTTAATTCTGCTTCATGTTTGGAATCCTGCTGGTGTGTGGCTACTTAGTTATATATATATTATAGATTAAAGAACCTTGCAGTTAAAAGTAAACTCTAGGTAAGTGATTTCATTACTGTTAATTAATAATTAAATTGATTAAAATGCAAAGAGAAAATAAGTCTCGTTTAAGGAAAAAATTCATCTCTTTCATTTATAAAAAGTTACACTTTTGTAAATACCAACTTATGTCATATTTTCCCCCCAAGGCAAATCAATATATTTTTAATTTAAGGATAAAAGTTTAGTTTAATAGTTAATCGTGAAATTCGTCTGTCATTTTATGAAAGATATTTTCTGACAGCTCAAAATCTTTTGTACTTTTAATTTTCTCTTTATTTATTTTTTTATTATAATTTTTTTTTGTAAATATAGATCATTAGCATTCTTCTTGAGTGAAAATGTATTTGGATAACACTGAAGTTCGAACTTTAGTTACCTGCTTTGAAAACTGTTAAAACTTCCTTTAGAAACGAATTTTCAGTTAGCGAAGTTTGATGAATGTGAGATTAACAACAAGAACAAAAGAAAAAAAACATCTATAAACGGTTTATTTATGTTATAAATATAGAACATTTTTGAAGGTGATAATAACGTTCTGTTAAACTGCATGATACAAATAAGTAATTTTAAATAACATAAAATACACCTATTGTACAGCTCAGCTGCGGAAAAAAATGCACTTGCATTTTCGAAGAGGAAAGTTATATATACCAATCGTTTACGAATGACAGGCCCGCAGCCAGGCGATTCGACTAGATGGAGGCAGTATCCCAGGATGGCTATGTATTTTCAATTGTTTTTTTCTCCTCCCTTCCCGCCTCGGAGATCCTTAAAGTATTACGAAAGCACATCTCTGGCTATTTCATTTACTTTATTGTTTTTACTAATTTAATTGCGTATGTTAATAAAATTACAATGCAGGCAAAAAGTCCTGAACACGCGCAAGTTTTTGTGGTTGACTTAATTTTCATTATAAAATTTCCGTAATATCTTAACTATTATTAGTGATTCTAATATATTTTAACGCTTTCCAACAAAGCTGAAAAGTGATTATAATTTCAGTTCTGTCAATCTGTTCTATCCGTCTGTCCGTGTGCTAACAGCCGTAAATATTCATCGACCACTACGAAGTTCTATATGTTATCCCTATGCACTGCGCCATGTACGGTATTGAAAATCGTGTGTGTAGAATTCATAGAGCTTTTACAGGAGCACTCAAAATAAATGAATACATTTTGCTCTATGGGCAGTCATTCTTTAAAGCTTATTTTAGGGACATTCGGCTATTTCAAACAAAAGAAAAGCCGACTATAGCCGAATGGATAATACACTAAACATATTAGATGACTGAAGTGTATAAGTCCATGGTTCTGACCTACCACGTGGCTGTCGAACTAACTGTCTCGAGTCTTGGGCGGTTTCTCCAGATGTAACGTGAATACGCATTTGAACCTCCTAAAAAGCTTTTCACCCAAGACAAACCAACCCCCTTTACAGATAGCTCTAGTGTAGCTTTGACTTAATTGCAAAACCGATCAATCAAATGGTCAAATGGAACAAAATTGTTATATTTTATTAAGAATTACAAAGCAGAGCTCTTCATAGCGCCTCTATTATTTGTAGTTCCTTTACAGGAGCGCCCAAATGTACTATGATTCTAGAAAATTGTGAAAGTGAAATAAAAAGCAATGGAAATTTTTATAAATGCCCATCTATCATGGAATCACGATGTAGATTTATGGTCAAGAAAAAGGGCTATCGGATTGAACATTTAAAAAATAGTCATATTTTAAGCATATAAACTATATCCGGCCTCAAAACGCTCTAAAAAAGTGTAAACACCCTCTGTATTTACATCCAGTTAGAGCACTGACGGACAGACAGACAAACCAAAATAATAAACACTCTTCAGCAAATTTTATATTTCACATGACAAAATGTATTAAGCACTCAATATTTAATTTGTAGTATTTTTTAACACTAGAAATAATACAAATATGATGTACTGTAAAAGCAATCTAGAAGATTGGTATGTTGGCAAACCGGTCACTAAAATCAGCGGCGCATATAGGTTTATACTTCGGGAGAGGGGGGGAGGGATTTTAATTTTTTTTTAAGAATAGTTAATATAAATGTTCTAAAATAGCTGATTTTTATATTTATTTTGCATTTTCTGAGGGCGCCCAGGCCCCCACGCCCCCCCCCTCGAATACGGCACTGAGAAAAATCCTCTGGGCTTTCAAACGAGCGGCTTGAGTTTTAAAAGTATGCTGAAAATGCACAATCTGTCGTATGTACTTCAGTAATGGTAAAACAAGATTTTAAAAATGTTTAATTTTTTCAAACTGATTCTTTCATTTATTAAAATCACTTTTCTGTCAATTTTTCGAATTCGGGATAAGCGTTTAATTTACGGGGGGGGGGTTCTTTTCTGGGAGGGCACTGCCCGTAATTTTATCCCTCGCTGGCTACTGGCCTGACGTACACTTTAATTTAAAGTATGCGTAAGGAGCCATCATATTTAAAGACGCACCTACTTAATTTTTACAATAGCAGCAGCTATATTTCACTTCGTATTTCTAAAAATTTAACTCATTTTAACACCGAATAGCAATTTTCAATACCTTTGAAGTAAAAATTAATGAGTTGTTATCTTGTAAAATTTCCCTCTTCCTATGTTAAAATATTTTTTCATCCTATTAATATAATATCCTATCCCTTCATGCCTCTTCGCGCTCTTCTATCACGCTGATAAAATAACATCTGCTAAGCAGCTGCCGCCTTTTTGATTTGAAGCATTTTCAGCGTACGGATTCTCTAACGCCACGATTTTCTTGGCGGGTTGAAACGTATGCTAGAATGTAAACATACGGAAGTTAGAATCCGCACCTAAAGCTCTACCGTACCTTGCAGAATACCAACATACGGTAGATGGTTACGAATGACGTCAATATGATGTCACACATCCGAACGTTCGCTTAAACGTACGTGGCAGAATAGAGCCCCATGTTCCATTCTTGCTTATCTTATAAATAAAAATGAAATTCTGTTTGTTTGTTTGTTTGTTTGTTTGTTTGTTTGTGGATTTGATTCGTATACAAATCCACAAAAATGGACCTATCGGCCTGAAATTTAGTACAGATATGTAAAATAATATAGAATAACTCATAGTCCACTTTAAAACTTTGAAAGTCCACCCGTTCCCGGAATTTAAGAGATTTTTTATGCTCTTCACGCAAAAATCTTTCCGTAATTGTAACCCCTGTAGTGAAAAAAGTGTGAAATAAGGATCGTGGTTGCCATGTGTGGCGATTTCGTCGAATAAAATGTTCTAAATTCTCAAAGTAAAAATAAAAGAATAATAATGATTTTTTTTTGTTAGTTTATATTCGTAAGGTTATTTTTTTTTAATTATAATATCGTGTGCATGGGAAATCAGAGCAGGAATGTAATGCTTTACACGCAAGACAATAAGAATTGAAGATTTCCGAGGCTAATAGGTAAATTATTTTAGTTTGGCGAAAAAATAAAATGGCTCAAATGCCGATTTTGTGAAAGTGAGTTCTAGCGGTTTGCACAGATTTCGGCTTGGCGCAATTTATTGAGAGCTTAAGGAAATATATTTTTGAAAACAAGTGCAAAGGTTTTATTAGAATACAGCGTTAAATTTTAATGATCCGTGAAGAAATAATGCAGTTATTAAGGGATTTCAATTGATCTATCTCCAGAATTCTCGCCAAATGAGTACATTGATTTAAGTTGGGGGAATTCCGCCTAATTTCAGAAAATTGAAATCTTCTCATTTAGTACATCGGAGTAATGATGAATAAAACACGTTATAGTTGATAATTTTAAAAAATTCGGCTGTATTAAGGGATTCAACTTTTCAAATAAAGGCTTGCTTTACTTTTTCGCGGTCGAACCATTTCAAATATATTATTGCTGCTAAGTCAATGCTTCGAATGATTTCCTGAAAAAACGCTTGCAAAATGGCGTATGTTGGCACTTTGGCGAGGCTTAGATTTGAAACTGGATTTTATTTGAGACTGGGATATATAATGACACTGGTTATAGATAAAAATGAATGTTGGTATGAGTGTATGAGGTTGAAAAAGCACCGTTGCACCATGAAATTTGGTTCACCTAAGTCGTTTATCATGGAGAAGCTTTTTATGCTATCCGTTTTCCTCTAACTTGCCACCAGGTGGCGTAGCAGAACGTCGAATTCTATTCTGTTTAGCCGTTTGCTATGCGAATATCGTCCAACCAATTTCGATGAAATTTGGTACACGCGAATATTAGAACACGGAGAATATTTTTCAATATCCATTTTGCTGTAACTTGCCGCTAAATGGCGCTGAAAAGCATCAACTTCTATACCGTTCGACCGATCGGCATAAAATTTTTTATACTTACACATTTGAGCGCGAAGAATATATTCTAACTGCGTTCCTTTTGATGTTACTCACCACTAGATGACACTGCAATGCATTATTATTTTAAGTCGCCACTAGATGACGCTGCAGCAGGCCAAATTCTTGACCATTCAAACGGTCGCTATGAAAATCAGTATACATAGCTATTTGAACAATGAGAATATTTTGGCTTTATCCATTTTGCTATAACTCGCCACTTGACGGCGCTGTAGCAAATCATTACTTTAATTAACTACTAGATGGCCCTGCAGTGTATCACTTATTGACTGTGCAAAAGATTGTTATGAAAATTGGTATACATAGATAGTTGAACACGGTCGCTATGAAAATCAGTATACATAGCTATTTGAACAATGAGAATATTTTGGCGTTATCCATTTTGCTATAACTCGCCACTTGACGGTGCTGTAGCAAATCATTACTTTATTGAACCACTGGATGGCCCTGCAGTGTACCACTTCTTGACTGTGCAAATGATCGCTATGAAAATAAGTATACATAGATATTTGAACACGGGGAAGAGTTTGGCGCTATCCATTTTCCTATAACTTGCCACTAGATGTCGCGTCAACACATGAACTTCAGGACTGTCCAGCCGATAGTCATGAAAATTCGTATACATCGATATCTGAATGCGAAAAATATTTTCGCCGTATCCGTTTTGCTAAAACTCGCCACTAGATTGCGCTACGCCGCATGGCCTTCTGCACCGTACAAACGATTGCCTTGCAATTCGGTATGCATGATTATTGGACACAATATAACGCGATATCCACTTTCCTATATCTGTTTATTACAATGAATAGTAATCACCACAAATCGTAATATCAAAAAGTCCATTCATTCCCGTGCGAAGAACGGGTACTTCAGCTAGTCTCTTATAAAAGTTAAATGACCCCATAAGCATCTTTGTAGTTGACTGATGAAGCAAAATTCGCATGTAATTTTTATGTCTTTGTTGCTGTTTAACTGGATAATAGTTAGGATTTTCCATTTCATCTGCATCCCCTCAGAATGAAATTATGCTCAATTTATTTATAAAGCAGGGTACTTCAGAGTAACCTATTATCGTAATATTTTAGTTCAAATCTTTCAAAATTGGTGATACTGGCTTACGTAACCCACGATTTATTAGACGATGAAAATATTTAAAATATTATGTTTAAAAACATTTAAATGGAAAATATTTAATATTATTTGTTTTAACCCTGTTTTCATTAAGTATTTTTCTTTAATAAAGAAATAATTATAGTTACAATTTACTCTTTACATTTTTTAAGGAATATATATATTTAAAATATTTATCGATGTTTCCAAAAGAAATGTAGTACCTAATGTAGAATCCTTAAATTAAATGAATTATACATAATAAATAAAATGTGTTTAAATGAAATAATACCTTAAAGTAATAGTAGTTTCATTGAGTTTAATGTGATTAAGGATATTTTTATATCATTTTCAAATTCAACTTGTTATTTAAAAAAAATACACAAGAGAAGAAAAAGTTTCAGATTAAAATGTTAATTACGTATTTGTTGTTGTATTTTAGAATTTTTTTGTCTTGCAGCGTTAAACTTTTCTTAAGTGATTTTAAAAATACGTCTAGCACCCAAATGAGAGACTTATTAAGCCTGCGTTCTAATATTTTGGTGTACGATTTACCAGATGCGTGCCCGTTCTTTGCACGGAAGAATCAAACATTTTTCTTAATCATTCGATTAAAATTAGCTTAATCGTTTCGGAATCTCAA
Source organism: Cheiracanthium punctorium (assembly GCA_038373885.1). NCBI lineage: Eukaryota > Metazoa > Arthropoda > Arachnida > Araneae > Cheiracanthiidae > Cheiracanthium > Cheiracanthium punctorium. The sequence goes on along the minus strand of JAWZYV010012308.1, from coordinate 590,946 downwards.
AAAGTATAAGAAAAAGCATAACTGTTTCAGTTGGGATATAAACTTTGCGTTACTGATAATAACTTGAAATGATATATTGCTCAATTGCAGAGTAATAAGAAAAAAACACAAACTGTGGCATTGCTTGTGATGGAAAAGAATAAGCGTAAAAAATATTTTTTCAAACAAATCTATTCATTTTCAAAATGCCTTATTTCTACAGAATAAAATTTTATCCTCTGGGTTTAAGTTTTAAAACTATTCCTCTAAAATAACATCTCAATGTGTTGATGACTGTTATATTTTAGTTTGCAGTTCGTAAAGCTGGAACATGTTTCAAAAACCAAACTCAAATCCGTTCAATAATTTATTTTGTTGACAGGAGACACATACAAGCATGCATTTAAATATCCCCCTCCCCGCTTTCTTTTAGATACCTATCTAACATATATCCTACTCATGTCATATTGCACAAAGATTCAAAATTCCTTCGTTTAGCGGTGATAAGGTTTCAATGAAGGACAGTATTATTACGGATCTACTCAGCGAGATTAACCCTTTAACGCGCAGTGTTCCCGCTCTGGGAACACCAAACTCTGACGTTTTGATTGTTGCTAGTCACGAAGAACAGATTTGATTTCTATAAAAATAGTTGCGGGTGACATAGCTCCACGAGAATCCTTTACTTTTTAGCACGTCATTTCCCGTAAAAAAATTGTCACGATTATTTTTAACAGTACTGACATCTGCTGAAAAATGGAAGAAAGCGAGAACAGCTGGATAGATTGCCCAATGCTGAAAAAAAAGGGCAGCCGTGCGGCACAGCCAGCTGCGTCAAAAAAGGGTCTCTAGATCTGTGGCACACGATGAACGTTTCGATCGTCCACCATCTTGCTGGTAGTTAAGTCGAGCGATGGCAACGGGTGCCCTTTTTTTCAGCATTGGGAAAGGGTTGCGCCTCAAAGGGTTAAAAGCAATGCGTGAATATGAAAAGAGCGTTTCGGACCCTAACTTTCTTTCGACTGTTTATATTTTAATAGCTTTATATCTCCTCTGCTCATAAGGGATCCTATTGCAAAAAGCGTGCTCAATCGGGCTATAGGCAAGAAATACACGTTTGAACATATCGTTTTTTACTGTATATAGATATTCAAAATATTGCCTTTTGCTCCTATTTTAACGATGTGTGCAGTTTCGTAGTCACTCAGTTAAACGAATTATATAATATTTAACCCCTTAAAGGCTGTATTATTAAGGAAACGTTTATACAACTGCCTATTGTTTAATTCAAGAAAATTGTATAAAAATAAGTTTATGTACAATATATGTATTCATTTTAAGGTTTTGGACACTTTTTTAGTATGAAATTAAAAAAAAAATTAATTTTTCTGGAAAAGACAACATTTAGGGTTTTTGTGACTGAACGTGTGTTTTATAGCAAGCTGAGAAAAATTAAAAATATACCTTTTAAGCACTAAAGCGGAATGACATTAAACTTTTCATAACACAAATAAATATTTGTAAATTTGTCTTGGAACATAGGTAAAAAAGTAAAAAACGTAAGCTTTCAAAATGCATGTCACTAATACACGTATTTGAGTAATGCGATTATCTATTTTAGAATAAACTATCTCCAATGGAGTTAAAAGAATTGTCTGGTGATGTCATACAATGTGCGAAATAAGCTGTAAAAAAAATTTTCTGGCTTGTAACATTTGATCGCTCCAGCCGGGAAATCTGTTTATTCTTACGATCCCACCGTTTCTAGATGCATAAGACAATGAACATCATAGATGACTGAAAAGTAAGGATGCAGGATCCAGGCCTAACTTGTGGTTGTTGATCCAACGGTCTCCAGTTTCAGTCTGTTTTCTCCGTATGTAACGTGAATACGCATTAGAACTCCCTAAAAAAGTTGTCAGCCAAAGGCACCCTGACAACTCAGCTACCCTCACGTAGGTTTGTATTAATACCACATACACGCACTATTTATTCTCTCTGCAAAATTGGGAAACTTTGCATTTTACAATGCCACTAAGTGTGTGTGAGAGAGTGTATTGTGTTCAAGAGAAACTTTCACGGTGCATATCAACCTTTGGAGCAGTGCCTTCGCGGATGACTTTTTTTAAGGGATTCTAATGTTGCATCTGAAGGAAACCGCCCAAGATTGTTAGTCCGGGTCAAGATTGTTAGACCTACAGCCGCACGCTAACTCAGAACCCTGGTCCTTCAAACTTCAGACATCTACCATATTCATTGTCTTATGGACTCGTACAATGGTGTCGAGGTGCCAACCAACCTATCAACTATGATGGAACCCCATTGTACATGGCCTTAATGCCAATTGATTATACCACTGTCAAATAAAATATAAATAGAAAAGTTCTTAAATTGTGAATAAAACATTAAGTAGCGTATTTTGTATGCATATGGAAAAAAATTAAGGATTTCTGGAAGGTTCTGAAATAAGATTTCACAGGAGAATGCTTGTATTTTTTTTCCATATTTTTAAAACATACTTTTTAACAACGAAGAATATTTCCACATTAAGTAAGTCTCGGCGACACTTTTTTTACGCCAAGGAGGAGTGTAATGCGTATGGTGTTTATAAATTTCGCTTGAAGTTTAGACACACACACCACTCGCCAAATATAGCGATATATAGCACAAGTCTAGGCTCTCTCTCTTTAATTCCGTGTCACATGTAACGTAATTTATTTTCCTTATACATTTCCAGCGGGTTTTGAAAGTCGATGCACTCTCCAGCTTATATTTCTACGCTTTGGGCTCAATACCCCAGTGAACACTTTCAAAAACCTAATTGGTTCTCTTCCTGCGTGTCTCGCAGCGGTCCGCTCGGCAAAAGATGGTTGTTCTGTCTTTTGTTAGCTGGTCACATTAACGTGACTGAAATGTATAATTTACGTGCCCTACATCTCCTGGAAAATGCAGAATGTGATGAAAATACATCAATATAGAAGAGCGACGGGATAGACTTCCTTATAGCCAGCGACCGCCAGACCTTCGTCATAGTATAAAAGCTGAAACTTTCTCTGCGCATTAGGGTGGAGCGAAAACACTTTTTTTCGAAATTCACATTGCCTGAATCATTAAATGGTGTCAAACTAGCTAAAACCAATTGTCTCCAAATTTCAGCTTAAAATATTGACATCTTGAGGTTCCACATCTCAAGTGAATATTTATATTGGCATTCTTTTTCAAGTTTTTAATGATTTTTATGTAAAAAACATTTTTAAAATTTAATATTTTAGTAAATAATTAATTAATTTCTAAAATAATATTAATAATTTACTTTATCATTAATAAATTGTTTTATTAAAAGGTGACTTCCAGATATCAGATCCAAAAATGCCGTGGCGTACCCAGAAATTTTTCATAGGGGGTTATGACTACTGCAACTCACATATATGTATTCGAGTGTGTGATAAGGGAGTGAAGAATATACATTTTGTATGGCAGAAAATTTCTCATGGGGGGGTGAGGGGTTGTGACCCCCCCCCCCTTAGGCTACGCTCCTGCAGAAATATCTTTTTGTGCATAAAAAAAGCAAATTATACTCTAAAATCTACTAGATGGCAGCGCGTGTTCTAATCTGATAACTATTTTATCATGACCTAATAAGGCACGTCACTATTATTGTGTGGAATGTTTCGTTTTTGCGATTGCCTTGTTTCAACCACTTGTTTCTAATTTGTAAAATTGAAGCAGTACGATTTATTAAGTTTGATTTATAAATGGCATAATAACACGGAGTTTTGAACTTAAATATGACAACTAGAAGTGTAACCTTTTTGTAGTGTTTTCGGAATTCCAGTACAGTTGTAAGAGACAGTGTTACCACCAACGTATTCTGATTTAATGAAGCATTTCTTAATCACGAAAAATGGTATACTGTGGAAGCAGGGGAACAAGAAGGATCCTTCAGTAAAAGAGAAATTGTTTCTTTGGACGTTGAATAAATTAAGAAGAAAGCCTCCTTGCCTGAGCTAAGTCACCAAGAAGTAATTCTACTTATTAAAAATTATAATGAAAAGATACGATCATAACTTAATTCTACACAAGTAACGCAGTCTTTGTCTCCATATACTTCTTGGAAGAAAGGACAAAACTATAATGCAAGAAAAGAAGAGAAGCTCGTTAGATACGACTGTAGCTGTAGAAGAGCATATTGCTATGTTGTCAGAACCTGGTTCTGTGTACATGGGACATGTGATTCCGGAGTCAGGCTCTAGTGCTGATATTACTTGCAGCATCATCAACTTCGTTACACAGAAAGAGATTACACTTTCGGATCTTGTTGCCGTTGGGTGCGATGGAACGAAAGTATAGGTTGGGAAGAAAAATGGCGTAGTTAGACGGCTTGAAATCTTTGTCGGCCATAAATTGCACTGGTTTTTATGCTTATTGCATACTAATGAACTGCCTCTTCGCAACCTTTTCCATAAGATTGAAGGAAAAACATCTGGGCCACAAACCAGTTTTTAGGAACAACAGGAAAATCTCTGGAAATGCACGAAGCCCTTACTGAGACAAAATTTGTTTCTATTCCTGTTGCTCTGCCTGAAATTAATAAAAAAGACCTCAGTACAGAACAAAAGCACCTCTTAGATATTAGCAGTATGCTCGGGACAGTGCCATCCAGATTTGGCAAACAGAAGTCCAGGGAGGATGTCTCATTCATGCTGGTTCACTACAGCGAACAGAATACTGCGCCTGTACGTATCGACTGCCGAGCGAAACAGAATGCTTCAAACTCCTAGTAGACTATGTGATGAAAGTGTACGTGCCATCCTGGTTTGAAATAAAGAAAATCCTAGGAGCTACTCATAGAGCATGGAATGATAAAATGAAGTTCATTCTTGCCGGAAGATTTTAAGTCAATCGTTCATGAAGTTAGTTATTCAGAGGAACTCTTATTCTGCTCATTCTGAAAATATATGCTGTTGGCAATGCTGTTTGATGAACGATCAGATATTCGAGAACTTTGCCTAAGAAGAATATTGAAAGTAATAAAAACTGAATGGGTGGGACAAAATACGCCAATTTGATCTTCCAAATATAAATTTCGAAGCAGAGGAGTATTTTCAGATGATTCACTGGGACAATCCTTTGGAACCACCAGCTACCATGAACCTCAGTGACGAAGACGTAGCAAGTATGATCAGAAACGGTTCAGAATTTGAAAAAGAGAAGCTCCCTTGCCCTTCTCAAGCAGTAGAAAGGCATGTAAGACTACTAACTCAAGCATCATTGGTAACATGTGGAGCAAAATCCAGAGATGGATACATTCGTTGTGGAATCAAATCACGAAAGGAACTACCAAAGTTCATTATTTTGCCAGGCAGGTTGACTCCAAAATTGAAGACTGATTAAAATAAAGTGTTTTATTAGTCAATAATACTCGAAAGGTAAATTTGGTATCATTTACTTTACTGTATTAGTGTGCTTTCTAAATATTAATTGTCTTTAAAAATGAAGTAATATGTAAATATTTAATAACTATATATTCAAAATATACCCCAAAACTTATGACGCTCGGTTGCAAGTTAGTGACTTTTTTTTCTTCTTTCTTTCTTTCTTTTCTTTTTTTTTTTTTTTTTTCTTTTCTTTTTTTTTTTTTTTTTTGTTAACGGCAATAAAACATTGCCGTACTGTTTCTTTTTGGTAGTTAGAACTGTTTTTGAGCCAGAAAATAAAGTTATTGTAAAAATTAAAATTAAATTTTAAAAAATTGATTTTTTGTCTTTTTACGTTAACATTCCTTTCTTTGAGCCCAGTGTGGAACCTGAAGACAATCAGTGAATAGACTAGAATTTTTTTTCTGTGACTTTTTTGCCATACAGCACCATTTGTTGAGTAGGCAATATTAAAATTAAAAAAAAAAATTTTTTTTGATCATTTTCACTCCACCCTACTGCGCATACTCTCCAACAGAGGTAGGAACAATCGGCCACTATAAAGTTTGGATGACCGTGGCTTTGGCAGGTAACAAGTGGCAAAGGTGTATAAAATTGCAGAATATTTTCGTCATTTCATAAAGCTTAATTTTTTTATATGTTCTTCTTCGCAATACTAGAAATCACTTTATCCCTTGCCAGACACTTTTACATCGTGGCAAACCCCCGCCAGACAACCTCAAAGTCATGGAAAACTGTTGTGTTCGTAAACTCCCGCGACGAAGTACGTCAAGCTGTCACAAAGTGCCAAGCATATTGTATACTGCTACTTCTGAACTTTCTTACGATGCTGCAGCGTGCTCGTAATAGAATGACGTTTTCCATGACTTTGAGGTTGCCTGGCGGGGGTTTGCGACGATAGAAATGCGTCTGGCAAGGGATAAAGTGATTTCTAGTATTGCGAAGAAGAACATATAAAAAAATTAAGCTTTATGAAATGACGACAATTTTCTGCAATTTTATACACCTTTGCCACCTGTTACCTGCCAAAGCCACGATCATCCAAACTTTATAGTGGCCAATTGTTCCTACCTTTGTTGTGGAATATGCGCAGAGAAAGTTTCATCTTTTATACTATGACGAAGGTCTAGCGGCCGCGGGCTTTTGCTCTATTATACCTTTCCAGATACGGGTTGTATATTCAGCTTTTCTGAATCGATGTAAAAATGGTTGCGCTTCAAATGTTTAAGATGTGACTATTTTTCTACAGTCAAGCCAAAATCAAATATGTAGATATACTTCTGAAAAGAGAAAGAAGGATAAACACTAAACCATAAACGTATGTACCAACATGTGCCTCAGAGTAATAAATATGCTTAAGTTTCCTTTTCCGTATATTCGACTTGGCATTATTTTTATTTATCTAAATAATTAGAAGAGCGAGAAGAATAAAAAATAAATAAATAACTAATACATGGGCCACAAACTTCAGAGATATGATACTTTACAAACGAGAAATCGTCAGTACTTTTATAATATTTGCTTCTGAAGACGCTCGTCTGACAATGCCAATTTTTAAACCCTTAAAGTTTTTAAACTTAAAGGAGCGGATTTAATTATCGCACTCTTAAACGAAAGCCCTTTTCTGGTATCTAAAACCATTTAATTGCGTAGAATTCTTTGCTTTAAAAAATCATCTACAGCGATTTAAAAAGTCAACTCCATAAATTGTCTGCCCTTTCCTCTTAGCTCTTATGAATAATATCTGATTCCTGATTTTTCACTCTTTTTCATAAGCAGCTCTTATGAGCGTAGCACCTTTTCTCTTCTCTATGGCAAAACCTTTTCTTTGCTCCTTCGCCTTTTAAACAGTGTCGGAGAAAACTAATCTATTATTCTTAAGTAGTCTCAGAAGATAGTTCTCTTTGTTTGCAGATAATGCCTAATTAATGGTGTCCCTAAAGTGCAAAAGGGAAAGAAAAATGTCCTAAAATCTTTATTGCATTATCTACCTGCACAACTGACTTTTAAATCAAGGAAAATTGATCGTGTAGTAAGTCTTTGCATAGTTAAAATTTAGTAAGGTGGATAAAATTCAATGTGCTTCCAAAAGAAATCTTGTAGGCGTAAGAACAAATGTTATCTCGCTCTTAATATGTTTATAAAGTTTGAGAGAGACTATTTATTGGAACGTATTTTTTCTTTTATTCTTTCCCGTAAGATTCTACTATTTTTTTCTTCTTATAAATGAATTGGAAAGTTTAATTTGTGTGTCCAGAAATTTCTTGCTTATTGCACATTTAATAACACTGGTTGTATAGAGGCTTTAGGACCATTCTATCACACCTGGGTTCTAATCCCGACTTGGTCATGGATGGTACTTGCCACTGAGTGCCCCCATAATAAAATGGTCCCAATTCCTTCGGGCAGTTGTAGTGCCTCGTTGTGTATATATATATATATATATATATAGTGGCGCACCCAGGATTTTAGTTTAGGGGGGGGGGCTTGAGTACATACAAATACTGCTGAACTCGGTCATAGTGACCTCGGTTAGTTACAACTCTCTTATAACGTCAAAATATTCGGTATCACTCGACTCTCCCATAGAACACAAGCAATATAACTCATTATAGAGTCATAAATAATTATCTGATCTTTTGAGTGACGTTGTAACCGTGTGTAACAATGTTTCAACTAACTGTAAGCATTTATTTAAAAACTTTTTTAAAAAATGTCTTTTGGTTAGAAATAATTTGAGGACAATTAAAAAAAGAAAGAAAGAACTAAAAAAATTAATTAATTAGCGACAATTTTCATTTTTTTAACGCTTTTCACTTCTAACTTTCTACCTTTAGGGGGGGGCTTCAGCCCCCATAGCCCCCCCCCGTGGGTGCGCCTATGTATATATATATATATATATATATATATATAACTAATAAGTAAAACACAAAACATACTGCAAATAAGACATACCTCGCTTATAAATATAACAGCTTTAAGCAAGAATTAGAAACCACATTTTGAAAAGAAAATAAATAAATAAAAATAAAAGCTAAGCCAAAGAAAGTGCAAGTATTAATGTGAAAATAGAATGTCACGGAAATTATAACCACTGTCACCATCTTCAGGGACCACAAAGAGTGGATTATAATTAAAAGCAAACAAAATAGTAGGGTTTCGGTTCTGTGGCATATCAAAAGAGATATTAACGCCACACGTTCTGATCCCTACCCTACTATATAAAGGAAAAAAGAAATAAAAAAGATAACAAAAAATAGAAATAGCAATTATAAATCTACATACCAGACCATGAGCACATGGAAAACTCATTTAAACAAGTAATATGTGTTGCCAATGTTAAGAATTGTAAAAAGTGAAAAATGGTGTTGCCACAAAATAAAAGTGTAAAAGTGGAAAGAAGAAAGTATAGGAGTTGCCAAATACTAAATGGTAATATTATTATACTTTAAGAGTATCCAGGTATATTAATATAATTAAATATATATAGAATAATAATAAATTAAAATTATTGAATAAAATAGATAGTATAGCCAATTAAATATAACATATTGTTTTAAAAAATATAATGATTATAATTAGTGACAATGTATGAATAATAAATTATTGTATGACAGAAGATTAATCTAATAAATTAAAAAATGTTTAGGACAAAATTATCACAATATAGGAACCCCGTTTTTTTTTATCCCTCCAGATATATATATATATGCATGCATAAACACATCCAAATTGTTTTCATACATATTACTCTCTTTTTTTTTTTAATATGAGAAAATCTTCCTCCGCCCGACCCATCCATCCAATTACAACCTTAAAACCAAAAACCCCACCCAACCTCCAGTAAATTAACAAAGACATTAGACACATCATTATCAAGAATGGTATATAATAGATTTTAGGAATTTAGTAGGAAAGTTGTATTGTCTAGCTGACAGAAAAAGTGAGTTAAAATTGGTGACTTTAAAATCTTCAGAACATAGGAACTTGATTCTACAGCAGTGATTATAGATGATATTGCGGAATACACATTTATGTAAGCAGGAGGAAAAATGAGTAAAGCTATTTACTTTAAAGCTAAAATCTTTTCTCTTATCAAATATATTGAAACTGAGGTTATTTCTAGGAGTGATGGAGATACTTAGATCTAGAAAACTAACAAAATTGTTAAGCATATCATTTTTAATTCCATAGCAGAAGGATATTTTATTGGGAAGATAATGTTATTATTATTAGTAGTGTTTACAAGTAAGATATCATCTATATATCGTGATTTTGTTTAAGTATGATATATGTATTAGTATATTCTTTTTCATAGTAATATAAGTATAGATCTGCAAGGTAACTAGATGCTGAGCCACCTTGTGGAATACCATGATTTTGTAGATATATTTTATTGTTATGAAGAGTATAATTATTATAGATAATAAATTTAGAAAGACAACTGAAATAAGTCACATCGACATGGGAAGGAAGCTTAATATTTTTAACTAGGGATGGACGCGAGACGAAAAATAGGAGTCTCGCGTCTCGCAAAATAGCCTAAAAGCTTTGTCTCGTCTCGCAAAAATCCCAATATCGTAATGTTAAAAATGTGTGTCTCGTCTCGCAAAAAAGTTGTACATCTCTGTCTCGTCTCGCAAAAAAGTCGTCTCGCGTCCATCCCTATTTTTAACACAAGTTTCAAATAATTCATTAATTACATTGTAAAGGCCGTCAAGTGGAATATTGTTAAATAAATCTTTAAAATCATAGGTATATAAAGAGGTAATATTACTAATATTACATATTGTATTGCGTAGATGATAACTATTTCCTATAGAGTAATCATTACGTTTTATATAATACTCATGCATAACAGACAATATCTTTAATAGAAGTTTACTTGCTACATTGCTATATGTATTACATCCTATTGTAACAGTTCGAAACTTTAAAGGAGATTTATGAAATTTAGGGATTAGTACAATATAAGGATAGTGAAGATTGTTATGTTGCAGGTTGAGAAGTTTATAGAAAGCCAGAATTTTTTTGTTTCAGACTACAGTAGAAAGATTAGTAGAGGAATAGATACTGTTATTTACAATTGTAGAGGCTAACAAGCTATGCTATAACTGTTTACAAATAAAAGCATAATTATGGGATGATTTATCTACATAAGTAATTATGAAATACTGCTTTATAAAGTCTATTTGAGTATGAAATTGACTATTGACAGGAGATCTGTATTTTACATATTTAGCAATATTTTGCTTACAGATTGAAAGTACTTTCACTTTCCAGGTAGTGAAGGCTTCAAAAGGAGTATTGTATTTTAAAGCAGTATTATACAGGGTGTCCAGCTTTACCCAATGGATAATTCCCGAACCGTTCGGTTTAGATATGCACTTCCAGTTTGAAAAATGTTCTAAAAGAGGTAAAGAATGTTTTTACGTGCTTTTCGGACCAAAAAACCCATTTAGAAAAAAATTACAAAAATTAAATTTTTATACGATCCCTAGGTCGTATCACTTATATTTAGGAAAAGATGCAGTACACAAAAACAAAGTAAACACAAAAAGTTTCATTTTATTATGATAAAAACTGACCGAGTTATAGAACTTTCAAAATCATACATTTCATCCATTTTCTCGGCCGTTTTCAAGAATCTAGTAAGGGACTAGTGAGACTTTGCGAAAATCATTTCAAACTGCGTAAATTTGTGTTCGCACATCACGTAATAACTGCAAAGGTGAAAAAATGATATTTGGTGAAATGATAGGTGGTCACTCACCTTAAACTATAAGCATCTAATTAAAAAAAATCGATCAGATTTCGAGATTTTGCGAAAATCGTTTAAAGCCGAGTGACTCTTTGTTCCCGCATTACGTAATAACGACTAAAGCGAATGATATGAAATTTGGTCACATGATAGATGGTTGCTCAACATAAACTATAGGTGTCCAATTTTTTAAACATTTTTATTAGATTTTGAGATTTTGTGAAAATTCTCTCAAAGTACGTTTATATTTCTTCAAACATCACGTAATAACGGCTAATACGAATGATACGAAATTTAGTGATATGATAAGTAGTTGCTAATCTTAATTTATAGGCGTTGAAATTTTAAAATATTTTGATTACATTTTGAGATTTTGCGAAAATCGTTTTAAAATGCTGAGAGTTTGTTCCAGCATCACGAAATAAAGACTGCAGGGAATGAAACGAAATTGGGTGACATGATAGGTTGTCACTCAACTTAAATTCTGGGCTTCCAATTTTTCAAAAATTTTAATTAGATTTTGAGATTTTGCGAAAATTATTTCAATATGCGTAAACATTCGTTCGCGCATCCCATAATTACGACTAAAGCGAATGAAATGATATTACTTAGTTACTCTCTAACCTGTAATATTTTAACAACACATAAAAAATTATAACTTCGCTTTGTTTACTTTGGCAATATACTACATCCTTTCTGTGTACTCCTACAATGCTGACGAAAGTTCTTGCGTTTTGGAAATTTGCATTCACTAACCCGTCAAGGACGGGTACTTCAGCTAGTAGTTAAATATTTTCCCACCAAAGGGTAGGGGATATTTAAAGGACTTTTTAATATTGACATTTTTAATGGGAAAGTAAGTGTTATTAGTAGAAAACATTGTATTGAAGTTTAAGTTATTGATTGCAGGATTTGTGAAAGTAATTAATAAGTTAGAAGGTGTATTATTACTGTTATTGGTCAAGTTTACAGTTAGTGCAGTAGCTCGTGCAACAATGAGATCGAAGAATAGGTTAGAAAAATGTCCAGAAATGTTAAGATTTGAAAAGATAGAAAAATACTTAACTAAAAGTTTCTTTTTAATGGAATTTATGAAAGTACGTATATTAAACCAATTATAAGTACTGGTATAGTAATTATATAATTTTAAAATAGCAATAGAAAACTGCAAATTATTTAGAATGTGTTAAATATTTGTGGCAACAAAACTGTGAAATTGGGGGCGTATGATGGAGTAATACAGTTTAATGAAGGCTATCAAGGCTGTCTAAAAGTTTTAACAGAACTAAATATCACAAATCCTGGGTATTTTACCATGTCAGGATATCGACAGCTTGGTGGCTTTCGAATGACCAATTCAAAGCGTCATGCAACCCATAGTGCACTTGAACGTAGAAAATTTTTAAAATCAATTAGAAAAAAAATTTCATTGTTCATAATAATAGAGATGGCGAGCTGTACAAAACAGGAGCATTCTAAAAATAAATTTTATTTATTAGGCAAGATTTAGTATCTTTCTATTTTCTGCTTTTTCTCAAACTGAGATTTTTACGATTTTGCTTTATCGCAAAACATCATAACTCGAAAAATTATTAATGCAATGTTTTGAAACTTTGATAAAACACACTTGAGGAGTCATTTTAGGGACTGAACTACTGCGCTGAATCTAGTTAAATAATTATTATTATTATTATTATTTTTTTTTTTGTCGATAGAAGTTATGAATTGTCATGTATATTCGTGATTTTTCACCGCGTAAAATGTTAACTTCTCTAAAATATTAATAACATGGCTATAGTTTTGAGTTTAGTTCACTCCTTTAAGGACCTTTCAATAATCAAAATAAAATTTACAGAATAAAAATATCTTTTTAAATTTGTCTTATGATGTTTTGGTAAAGTGCTTTTTTCCCGCTAAATTTATGTATATTTTGAGCCTAAATATCAAAATATTTTAAAATTTGCATATTTTTCCATGTTATTCACAGTTTTTAACTGTATTCTAATTTATAATGCACTTAAATTAGCAATTTTTCAATTATTAAAAAAAATCCCCCTCCGACAGTAGGCAGGCGCTTTAATAAATATTGTTCAGAGAGAATCCTGTTCCTCACCGGCTTCCTTGGAACTGAAATCTGCCAGATTCTGAATGGAATTTAAAATTAAGATCAAATTTAAAATAAAGACGATAAGAATATCTTGATAAATGTTCTTTTGTCAGATGTAAAAAATAAATTAGATAGAGAAGTACAATAACTTTATTAAATATTAAAGATGTGTTTCTATAGTTACTTATGTATTAGTATGCAATTTCAAAAATACCAAAACAAACAATATTTTTCAACATTTTCTTTTCTTGGCTACCAGACGTTTATACTTCTTCAAGCGACCACCTCTCATAGCGACCAACGTTTTGCGGCACGCTTCCGAGAAGTTTCAGCGTATTAAAATTTTTCAAAATCAAGACGTTTTCAATTTTTCATGTTTAAACAAACACTTTAAGGCATATATATTTTGAGAATGGAAGACTATGTAGTAAGTGTTCTATGCGTCCACAAACACGTTTGACTATGGTCTATGGACTGCAGGACGGATTTAGATGTATGCATTTCTTTTCAGATTATTGCTGAAAGGCGTGGTGTCCTGTTCGGATTTTTGTAATCCGCCCACATTTCATGAAGCGCCACGCCTCTGCAGTAAAATAAGGCATTTAGGTCAAATGCTCTAAAGTTACGCAACTTGAATAATTTTTTTTTTCAACTATGGAAAAAAAGTTCAATATTGCATGAATTTTTTAGTAATATTTCGCAGACAACACATAATAAAATTAAAAATAAGAGCTGTAAGGGAACAATATCCCTATTATTTCATAGGAAGTAGAAAAGTTCTTTCAAAAAGAGTTAGTTCAAAATTTTAAGTCCAAAACCTCTAGGCTTTATAAAAGAAATTTAGTAAATAGTACACGCACTGAGCGTCCGATAGCAAGGCGCTGGTTCCTTTCTCCTTTTCTGTTTACTTTTTAATCATTTTCTTCTTTTTTTATCGTTCTAATCTACATTATTTCTTTTAAAACTATATTTTTATCCATTTTCTTATGAGCGTATGGCAAAATGCCTTTAATACATTCTGCAAAGTCAGTGGGATTTTTAGTCTCTGTCAACCAACGAAATAACATCTCCACTCTCGCATCTTTATAGAGTTGCAAGTTCTAAGGATTTAAAATATGACCTTAAAACTTTATTCAACTCCTCTTTAAAACTTTCATATTCATATTATTCATATTTTAACCGGATAATTATCACATAATCTTATTCTTAAAAGTCAAAATATATAACCAACTACTATTTTAGCTTTCACTGTACTATCCAAATAGTACTATACCCTAAACTCTATCCCCACAGGCGTGACTTACTATGTGCAAGAGGGCCAAATACCCACCTCAAAAATATTCAAGAAAATTCGAATACCATCTATTTGAAAATATTTTCTACAATAGGAAATATTTTGTCCCCCCCCCTCCCGAATGTTACATGCTAATGTCTCTCCCTATAATAACAATCTATAATAATAAAAACGAATATCTGTAAATCTGAATGTGTGGGATCTCATCGATCACACACAAATCTACAGCATGCAGAGCTCTGAAATATTGTTGTAACTGTCTCCGTTCGCCAATGCGTGAAAAAATCTAAATTTAGCAACTCTACGTATGCTATGTACGAATTATACATCATTTAAAATAAGTAAAAAATAAGTAATATTTAAACATAGTCATATTTGTGTCTATAGCGCAAACATATTTATTATTCGACCATGCTTCATTTCTCTCTGTACCCAACTCTAAAGGCGACGCGTACGAAGTCGCGGGTAACAGCTAGTTTTATAAATAAATTAAAGCATTCCATTTTTACTTTAGTATAAGCACTAATTGTTTATTTCCTCCTTCGTTTTAATTCTGATCAATCAGCATACTCTCTCATGTACTGGATTTATCTATTATCAATATTATATGAGAGTAAGTTGTGAATCAATGAACTGGAGCACTGACCAGAGAAAAGTTTTTGGCAATAAATACGATATAATTAGAAAAGTAATTAAAACAAATCCTTTGTGAACGAAAGGATGTGTTGCGTAAAAAATTTGAATAATATATCAAACCCTCATTTTTTTTTCAGTAACGTGTAGTTTGTCAGAGTTCCTTTTAGTCGTTTCACAGCACACCACTAACATCTTACTGACTTATTCAAAGTGTAGTTTAAGGTCCACATCTGCTTCATAATAGGAGAGAACCTATTTTTGCGACCTGTATCTAGAGAAGCAGCTGTGTCAGTTGCTAATTCCTAAAGTAACAGAACTATCATCTTAAACTTTTTGGGACGTCTTAAACGTGATTTTTTTTAAAGTTTTGCATAGCACCAGCAGTAACATGTTTTCAAGAGGGTCAGTAGAATGCTGGACGGACACGCGGATTTTTTTTTTCTTTTTTCTGTAAAGAGCCTCTGATGTCCAGTTTCGAAGACGAAAGTGGAAGCTTTGAAGTCTTGAGTTAAAATATTTAGAATTGTACGGCTTGTATTTTGAATACTCAGTTTCTACCAAAAAAATGCTGTATTACTTAAAAACTAGAAGGAATAGAAAATAGAAGGTTTTATTCATTTGTTTCGTGTAGTCCTGAACTTTTACTTGAAGGATATAATATTCTTTAAATTACAAATTTATTAAAATACTGAGTATCATGCATTTGGCTTAACACGTTTGCATCGAGAAAAGAGAATTCTTCCGCCCATGTTTAAAAACGTGCACCTTTAAATGATGAAAGGAAAACGCCATTGAGAGTGAAATATATATAATTCTTTTTTATTGTTATTATCAACAATAATATTTAAAAGTTAAATAAAATCTGTTTAACAATTTTACGTACAAAATTAGAAACATAGAAAACTGAAAATTAAAACTACTTTCCTTTGGTGTTGTGGTTGTTGAAGGAGGCGGAGCTTCATTCGAAAAGGGTGGGTTGAAACATCATTCCTAATAAAAATCTCCACCCTCGTGCTTAAAAGAGACTGAATTTCAGAGAAATCAACTCTCAGCATCACGAATAAACATGTCTAAACTAAAATAAATGTGAATTTAGTTTACTTCCATATAAGAATGGAAAAAGCAGGGAAAAAATGACAATTTAGACTAGGTATGGACTTTGAAAAATTGCAGTTCGAACTGAAGGATGTTAGCGAAATCGTGGGTCAAACTTCAGGATATTAGCGGAGTCGCGGGCGCTATAATTGGGATTTTGAATGGTTCACATGGGTTCAAATATGTTTTGCGGGCCGGATCAAAAGTTGTGGTGGGCCACATCCGGCCCGAGGGCCGGCGGTTGCCCACATGTGATTTACACCAATGCTCTTCAAACTGTGCTCCGAAAAGAACTACTGCCCCGCACAAAGGAAGTAAGTGCTCTGAAAAATAAAATATATTTACTGTCGCATTATCCTCGAATACACTAGAATCATATTTACTCGAACTGCTCCGTGAAAATACAGGACTCTCAAAGTGCTCCATCCGAGATAAAGATCGAGAAACCCTGATTTGGACTGCAGAATTGAATTATGAAAAAATTTCAAACTTACATTCTTTTTTTTTTAAGCACTAGCGTGTTATTTTGTTTACTAAAGTATTTTTTGCAGAGATATTTTGGTGGATGTCAACACGCTTTCGTTGAATTTTTCAATGGGGATACCAAATAGAGCGTGGAGGGGGGAAGGGATAAAATGTTGAAACTCGCCGAGGTTTGCAATCTTTGACGATTTGTCGTCAATTTGATGCCAGAAAATAAGTCCCAAAAACTGAACCTAGCTTGGCGATATCTTCCATATTTGGCGAAAACCTGACGCATACTAGTTATACATAAAGAGTATGCTAGTCATCTCAGAATATGTCTGACGAATATTGTAAAACAGTGTTAGTAGGCGATTTTAATATATATTTGAATTCCAAAGACCTGTTTTGTGGAACAAGGACAAAAAATACCGCACACTCATGAATAATGATACATTTTCCAACGTAATGGAATAAGAAAGAAAAATAGGGACGGCGCATGTATTATGATGGCTTTTAATATTTATCACTTTCGTGCGTGTTCAAAATAGGAAAATGTTTCACCTCTTTTTTTCTCTCCAGAGTTCGGACTGCATTTAGAGTGGACTCACAGCGACATATACATGAGGTTTTCACCACCGTTTCCTTACGCAAGTGTTTCGAAATGTTAACAGCTCGAGTATCTTGAAAATTTATCATAACTCAAATGTAAATTATGTAATGCTGGTTAGACTCATCTTTTGCGTGTTTGCCAGTTTTTGACTAGTGGTATTTGCCGTGATAAAACATTTGGTGGCGTTAATTACGACATGCTAGCAATTTTGGAACAATTTGGATATTTGCCACTTGGCGAATTTTCATTCTCTGGTGATTCTTTGGCAATTTAAGCACCCTAGTAGCAATAACCCATCGGTCGATGAGAGGCGGGTGAGTTAAATCCGAGGAGAAGGAGCAATGGCCGATCACGGCTTTTCATCCAAAAAAGGGGAAATTTCATCGGCAACTGGTACAAAATGTCCGCTCGGGGGACCATAAAGCCGATCATCGTTTCCCGATGACTCCGATGAAATAACGAAAAGAAACCGATAAACTATGAAAAATATATTTGTTAATAAAAAATAAACGACTGGCAGCAAAATTTTCAAAAAATGTCCGTTCTGTTTATTATGTTTTCGTTTTTTGTATGCTAAATTTCTGTTTTTCTTAAAAAAAAAAAAAAAATCCTTCCTCCCCCAGGGCCCGAACCCTGAGCGTACTTATTACGAGATAAGCGCGCTACCCCTAGACCATCGAATCTTGTCAGGGGTAAGGCAAAGTGTGAAGTGCAGGTTATTTTAGTCTCAGATTGGGACTTTGCGTGAAATTTTGACAAAGTGTTGTTCAGCTATTATTAATAATCAAATTATTCGATTGGTAAGAAATTAATTTCCTTTTTACCAATGTATGTTAAGTTAGCAACAACATTCATAATTAATAATTAAAAAACAATATTGCCAATTGTATAGGAATTTTAGTGCGATTTTAACTTTCATATTTCTTGGATAACTTTTAAAAATTAACTGATTTCTCTTCTTGCTGTTTACATTAAAGAGGTTTCAAAAGAGTTGCTCATTGTAATGAAGTTTCAATTTTTCTTATAATGCAGCTGACGCTCAAATAGATTTTCTTTTCTTTCTTTTTTTTTTTTAATTATTTAAATATTACAAACGATTTTTATATAATAAACACTTACATTTTTTTGGTAAATATTTCTTTTCAAATTTAAATTTTGTGGGAGGGGGCAAGGGGGGATACCACCCCCCTGCACCCTACCAACCCCAATACAATAAATTTGAAGTAAATTATGCGATTAATTCAAGAATTGTTCAAAATTTCCCTTAGATTATGCAAAGGCACATCTAAATTCCGCAAATATTTATAGGAATTTGGGTAAAGTGTAAACCACTGGGGACACCTGCAAGGCCCGTTGACTACAGAGCTGCAGTTTCGGATAAAATATTGTTTTTCGGTTTCCCATCGGCGAAACTGCTCGTCTAGATCACTTCTATCCATGAATAAAAATTCATCTATTGCAGATAAACAAAAGTGCACTTGCCGATGACTGAATTCGACGAGTCGATGAGTTAACGATGATTCGATGAACGACCGAGCAGAAAACAAGCAGTCATTGCTACTAGGGCATACGTATAATTCATAATCATTTCTCATTATGGTTGTCATTAGAAGGAAATCATTCAATAACAGACAAAAACCGCACCGCTTGTCAAAAAAAGTTCGAACCCCTATTACCCAGACAGCACACTTGCCCAATTTATGTCCATATCTGGACAAACTTGTCCAAAACATGTCTATGTCTTTGATAAGATATCTCCTGGACATCATTTTAGCGACATCTTTGGGAAAATCCATAATATGTCTAGAATAAGACATGATTGGGACATGTAACACCCCAATTAAGTCTTATTACGACAAAAACGGGAAAATCCATATTATGTCTGTAATATGACATGAATTGGACATCTAAACACCCCAATCATGTCTATTTTATGACATAAATGGGAAAATCTATCGGCGACAAACTCTGATTGGCTTAGTTTGTTTGATCATGCGCAGTAACATTTTTGTATACACGTTGTTTTTAATAATCTGTGGTGGTTGTGGTAGATAGTACCCACATATTTGAAGTTTCCTTGTTAGACAATTATAACATTTTTATAGGCACTTCTTGCATTTTGCTTGCCCATATCACTGTTCTGTTCTTTACAATACGAGGTACTGTACAACTTTTTGACTTATTATGTATTTTAATAAAAAAATTGAATCGACTCGTCAGGAATGGCGAAATGTTGAACAAGAAGTTAATGATGAATTATTCCTGATTGAAGCTGAATGTAATGTGAATGATATTGAATCGAAGCCTATTAATGCGCACGATTATAATTATTTTCATAATGAATTTGAAAATAGGCTCGATGAAAATATTTTTGAACATTCAAATAGGTTTGATCCCACAAGCAGTTCTTGTAATAGCTCCATTTCAGAAATTACTGATGAAACAGATACTTCTGTTCCTTTATGGTAGTAACTTATCCATAGCATAAAAATAAACTGTGGATATGAGATAAATATCCACAGAATGTCTTTTTGTGGACATAGTCTAGTTGCCTATAACATGTCCATATGGACAAGTTATGGATGTCCATAACATGTCCATATGGATGGCTATATTTTGTCCAGAGGATATCATTATGGACGCCGTATTGTGCCATATGGACAAGTTTGGGGCGTATTATGGACAAGATATAGACAAATTTGGGGATGTCAGTTATGTCCCGAACTTGTCCATGATATCATATGGACATGTTCTGGACAAGTTTGTGCTGTCAAGTTTGTGCGGTAGAGACAAGATAAGGTTGAATACCATTGGCGTAAATCTTGAAAATTTTCAAAAAGGAAAATTGATCAGATTTTACTATGTGCAAGACATGTACAATTAAAAGAGGGAATCAAATGACATGTGAGCAGAAACATTCAAAAGCTTTCAGTTTTTACCTAAGAAAAGATAAAATAGCGACGTTAATAAGAGGTGGATCCAGGGGCGGTTTAAAAGGAGGGATTTACTTGATGTCCCTCCTCTAGCAACGCCCACATTGCTTAAAAGACAAGCAGAAGTAATCGAAAGCTGTTGTAAATTACATATTTTAGTTTGAATTCTTGTTAAATAAGTAAATAAATGATAATAATAATAAACTTCAGATATGGTTCCATGAAAAATAACACAGTTCATTTATTGCAAAAACTATTTACAAGTTTTCTTCCGACATAACAGCATTTGCATGATTCATTCATAACGAATCTCAGCATGAACTAAGGAATTAAAAGCAATTTTAATTTGCAATAAATAATAAGAACACAATAAACTAGAGTCTTAAAGTTTAAACTGAAAAAGAACTTTGTAAATAACATGCATGCCGCCTGTATATAGACTAAAGTAGTATGACCATTTTGGGAGGTATATAAAAGGACCAACGGACATTTTACAGTTTGTTTTATTTATATAGATGTATATTTAACAAGAAATCTAAACCATAATATAATGCTTGACAGCTTATATATATATATATTTAATTTAAATATTTTTTTTAAATAAATTAATCATAAAGGGTATATTTTATTCAAAAGTCGTTTCAATATACATTTTCATCTAAGTGTTACCCGGAATTGTAACAGAGTCAATGAGTCACCGATCACTGTAACTATACTATGATATTTTCATGTTAATTTTTTACTAATCAGAAATTTATAAATTTATAGCTACTTTACTGTACCAATCATATTTTATTTTATTTTAGAACCTATTTAACTTTCTTACCCTCTGAGCGTCTTACACGCTTAAACTCAAAGAGCGAAAAAAACGATACACTGCGGAGCGATCTGTTTCCTTGGAAACCGACCGGTTTTTCCGCGAAAGGGATCTTTACGTAGTCCTTTTTCTGAGAATCCTCTCCTCGCTTCCTATCTTTTCCGAGAATTTTCCCTCCCCGCTCATTGTTATATTCCGCTCCGCTCTTGTGATCAAAAAACGCTCCTAAAGGAGAAGCTCACTTTTCGCTCCGACTGATCGAATTTCGCTCGTTTGGTTTAAGCGTGAGAAATAAACAAATGACGCAAAGTTGCTATCACGGTAAACGTATCCGCTGCTTCAAAGAACAGAAACAGTTTTGATTGTCTTTTTGATGGCAGACTTAAAATTAGAAGACTAATTTCTCAGTATTATTTACAAGCTTTAAAATGACTTCAATTATTCAAATGCAGATAAACGTCTCAACGTTATAAAGAATTGTGATAAAACAATCTACGCAGAAATATATTTATTTATGCATACTACTTTGTCTTTCGGAAAATATATATAGATATATATTCTGAAATATTTATATTTACTTTCAGTCCAAGAACTTAACATCATAAATTATTCATCCTCAGTTGAATTTCCTTCAAATCATCGGGGATTTGAAAATGTAAAGAAACTTTATTTTGGATAAAGTCAATTAATATTGAATTGTCCATGCGGTATAGAAATCGTAAATCAAATTTTAGCAGCAGTTGTCAACATTTAGTTTAATAGTGGGAAAACGTAATTGGTTTTTATATATTTTTGATAAAATAAGGAACAAATGTTACGGGAAAATATCGTTATTTAAATAAATGTGTATTTACAGCACATAAGATGATAATACATTCGAATTAATAGAAAAAACTAAAATAAACTATAAACATGAATATATTAGGTACTGTAAACAAATCATAGTTTATTATTTTATTGTTTATGATAATTAGTTGCAAATTTAAGAGATAAACATCAAAATGTGAGTTTTTAGTAGAATATGTAATCCTTTGATAATACAATCTTATAAAATTCCTTGAACTAAACAATGTATTTTTTCCAGTTTAACAAGGTAAGAAATGAAATAGCTCTGATTAAATAAGCAATGAAATGAATGTTAAATAGGAGGGAAAAAGAAAGAAAAGTCATTAATAATCTTAGAAAGATACGTAACTTATGTCAAACAGATTGATTAAACAGCACTTTCAAATTTACTTTTCTTTTTTTGTACGTTTATAAATGCACACAGAAAGAATTCATAAAATAAACAAAAATTATAAATAATATTGAAAAAATAAAAGAAGTAACACTAAGAGCAGTGGGATTTACAAGTCTGTGCAAAGATTTGGCTCGACTACCTTAAAATTCGCATACAAATTTTGAGTGACAGGAAATATTATTAGAAAATATGTGTATAAAATGGAATTGCGCTGCGATCTGTCTTACGCGAAAAGGAAATTACGCGAATTTTTCACGAGTAACGGAGGCTCGTCTCCCCCAACACGTGATTTTTCGCCATCAGTAAAAAGTGCCAACAAAAGGGTGGAATGTGAAGGGTAAGAATTGTCTGCCTTGATCCCCAAAGCACAGATGAGCTCAAAAGAGTCTCTGGGACGTCACAGGACTGTATCAAACTAGTCATACACTATAAAAAAAGAATACTTCAAAAAGTGCTTTAACGAACTCGTAATTTTTAAGTATTATATTTGCTTCTTAAAGTATGAAGTTCTTGAATATGAAGTACGATTCAGACTTAAAAATAAGCATATGAATAAATATAAAAATAATCTCTTAAGTACTTCACTTGCATAAGGAGAATTAATTCATTTAATCTACATTTACGGGCTGTTCGAAGATATTTTGTCGAAACAGCTATAAGAATGAATCAGTAGCGTACTAATAAACTAACGAGCTATATCATATTGCGTACATTCTGTACTGCGTGCATGAATGATCCAAAGAAAATAAGCGAATTCATGTCCTCATTTTTTTTTCAACCAATTTCCATGCCCAGAGACTATCTTTGAAGCATCGCTTTAATTTACAAGATGCCATTACCTCCAAGTGAGCGTGTGTGTAACACTTTACATTCTCTGTTTTTTCAATGGGAGTTAAAATCTGGAATATATCATGATAAAAGCCAGATATATAGAAGAATAAATTAAAAGTAATGCATTTGTAACTATCATCTCATGCGTAAGTACAGGTTTTATTTTGATTGTTTTATGTCCTAGTTATTCTGTTTTATTTGTCTTTATTTCTAATCAAGGCTCTGATCGGTCGTATAATTTTACAGCTATTACTATTATTGTTATTATCATAATTATTTATTTTGTCCATAATATTGATTTACTAATCTAAGTTTGTTTTGATATTTTAAGAGTACTTTTGCAAGAGCAATATTTGTGTGTTATGCATTTCGTTTGTATGTCAGTTTTCATTGCTTATTTATTTTATACACTCACCTAACTGTGAGTAAACATTCATAAACGTAACGTAATGTGATTGTTTTTGTTTTTAGGAGGGGGGGGGGCATCAAGTTTCTTTAGATTTCCAAAATTCTAATACCAATGGCTTTCTAAACAATGTTACGGAATCGCTACGCTTTTGGTAAAGTTTATCTTTGATTCTGCGATCCTTGTTTGAGTGATCAGCGTATTGAATATAAATAAAAACTATAACAAAATGAAGTAATTTACGCAAAATATTCAAATAATATATAAACTGTACTTACGCATATGATGATAGTTATTTATAAATTTCAAACAACATGTTCAAAAATTGTATATTTAATAAGAATATATTGATTATCCATTAAGTGTTACGTACGTGGAGCTATTACAGGTAAATAAAGTACTCAGAAAGGAGTACATTTTGCTATTTCTAAGCAACTCGCTTTAAACCTTTAACGCGCAGTGTTCCCGCTCTGGGAACACCAAACTCGGACGTTTTGACTGTTGCCAGTCACGAAGAATAGATTTGATTTCTATAAAAATAGTGTCGGGTGACATAGCTCCACGAGAATGCTTTACTTTCTGGCACGTCATTTTCCGTACAAAAATTGTCACGATTATTTTTAACAGCACTGACATCTGTTGAAAAATGGAAGCATGCGAAAAACAGCTGGATAGATTGCCCAATGCTGAAAAAAGGGCAGTCGTTGCCTTCGCTCGACTTAACTACCAGCAAGATGGCCGACGAACGAAACGTTCCTCGCGTGCCACAGATCTAGAGATCATTTTTTGACGCAGCTGGCTCTCGCGTGCAACAGATCTAGATATCATTTTTTGACGCAGCTGGCTGTGTCCCACAGCCAGCTGCGTCAAAAAATGATCTCTAGATTTGTGGCACGCGAGGAACGTTTCGTTCGTCCGCCATCTTGCTGGTAGTTAAGTCGAGCGATGGCAACGACTGCCCTTTTTTCAGCATTGGGAAAGGGTTGCGCCTCAAAGGTTTAACAGTGCATGGTGACTTGTGAATAATGCGACTCCACCACGTGGACCCTGCGAAGTTTCATTTGCATCAGTCACCAGGTGACGTCACTGTGAAGTCGCATTGTAACTAGTGTGCGATCGATCGCTGAGTGCCTCCAATGTGAAGTCCCTATGTGACTGTTTTGTTTCTATTTTCAGGGCCAATTACCTACACCTGGTATCTAGGCCGGGGGATGCCCTTCGTGAGGATCTTTCAAAGGGACCCCAACCAGTACTATCACTAAGTTTCGGAGAAATCCACGAAAAACTCCGAACGCCTAGTCGGCGGAGGCGCCCTGATTTTGAACAAGGCCCAGATGAGACTGCTATGCGCTTGGCCAGTGGTGGGACCGACTGCTTTGTGACTGCTGGTGGTTGGGACTTCAGAATTTGGCCATTTGTTGCGACTTTAGAAAAAAAAATATTTTTACAATTATACATACTGCTTTACATTTAGTAATTTATTTCTTTAAACATTTAACCCTTTAACGCGCAGTGTTGCCGCTCTGGCAACGCCAAACTCTGACTTTTGACTGTTGCCAGTCACGAAGAATAGATTTGATTTCTATAAAAATAGTTGCGGGTGACATAACTCCACTAGAATCCTTTACTTTTTAGCGCGTCATTTCCGTAAAAAAATTGTCACGATTATTTTTAACGGCACTGACATCTGCCGAAAAATGGAAGCATGCGAAGAACAGCTGGATAGATTGCCCAATGCTGAAAAAACGGCAGTCGTTGCCTTCGCTCGACTTAACTACCAGCAAGATGGCGGACGATCGAAACGTTCATCGCGTGCCACAGATCTAGAGACCCTTTTTTGACGCAGCTGGCTGTGCCCGGCACCAGCTGCCCTTTTTTCAGCATTGGGAAAGGGTTGCGCCTCAAAGGGTTAATACCTGTGAGAAAATCCGAAAATTATAACGAGTAAATGATAGAATTTCGAGGTTTTGATATAAGGAAATTTAGTTTAATTTACTGTAATTTTAGGCAAAAAACGATACTTTAAAACATAGAAAAATTAGTATATATCTATATAAATAAAATTAGACTTTTGTCTGTACATTTCTTGGAATTTTGCGATTTCTATCCGTTTCAAGCACCCGGGAATCCGATGCGACCCTCAAAAAAAAGTTTGTCTGTCTGTCATTCTGTCATTCTGTCATTCTGTCCGTGACGCTTTTTTTGTTTAAGCATCACGTAAAAACGACTGAAGCGAATGATATGAAATTTGGTGTCATGATAGGTGGTCAATCAACTTAAAACATACGTGTCGAATTTTTAAAAAATCTTGATTAGATTTTCAGATTTTGCGAAAATCGTTTCAAACTGCGTAAATTTGTGTTCAAGCATCGCGCAAAAATGACTGAAGCGAATGATATGAAGCTGGGTGTCATGATAGGTGGTCACTCAACTTAAAACATAGGCGTCGAATTTTTTAAAAATCCTGATTGGATTTTGAGATTTTGCGAAAATCCTTTCAAACTGCGTAAATTTGTGTTCAAGCATCACGTAAAAACGACTGAAGCGAATGATATCAAATTGAGTGACATGATATGTGGTCACTCAACTTAAAACATAGGCGTCGAATTTTTAAAAAATCTTGATTGGATTTTGAGATTTTGCGAAAATCCTTTCAAACTGCGTAAATTTGTGTTCAAGCATCACGTAAAAACGACTGAATCGAATGATATGAAATTGGGTGTCATGATAGGTGGTCACTCAACTTAAAACATAGGCGTCCAATTTTTAAAAAATCTTGATTGGATTTTGAGATTTTGCGAAAATCCTTTCAAACTGCGTAAATTTGTGTTCAAGCATCACGTAAAAACGACTGAAGCGAATGATATGAAATTGGGTGTCATGATAGGTGGTCACTCAACTTAAAACATAGGCGTCCAATTTTTAAAAAATCTTGATTAGATTTTGAAATTTTGCGAAAATCATTTCAAACTGCGTAAATTTGTGTTCGCACATCACGTAATAACTGCAAAGGTGAAAAAATGATATTTGGTGAAATGATAGGTGGTCACTCACCTTAAACTATAAGCATCTAATTAAAAAAAAATCGATCAGATTTCGAGATTTTGTGAAAATCGTTTAAAACTGAGTGAATCTTTGTTCCCGCATTACGTAATAGCGACTAAAGCGAATGATATGAAATTTGGTCACACGATAGATGGTTGCTCAACATAAACTAAAGGAGTCCAATTTTTTAAACATTTTTATTAGATTTTGAGATTTTGTGAAAATTCTCTCAAAATACGTTCAATGATGATTTCTTCAAACTTCACGTAATAACGACTAATACGAATGATACGAAATTGAGTGATATGATAGGTAGTTGCTAATCTTAATTTATAGGCGTTGAATTTTAAAAATATTTTGCTTACATTTTGAGATTTTTCGAAAATCGTTTTAAAATGCTTAAAATTTGTTCCAGCATCACGAAATAAAGACTGCAGGGAATGAAACGAATTTGGGTGACATGATAGGTTGTCACTCAACTTAAATTCCAGGCTTCCAATTTTTCAAAAATGTTGATTAAATTTTGAGATTTTGCGAAAATTATTTCAATATGCGTAAATATTCGTTGGCGCATCACATAATTACGACTAAAGCGAATGAAATGATATTACTTAGTTACTCTCTAACCTGTAATATTTTAACAATACATGAAAATTATAACTTCGCTTTCTTTACTTTGGCAACATACTACATTCATTCTGTGTACTCCTACAATGCTGACGAAAGTTCTTGCTTTTTGGAAATTTGCATTCACTAACCCGTCGAGGACGGGTACTTCAGCCAGTATATATATATATATAATACTAACGTTCACCTTTAAAAAAATCCGTAGATATTTAAAGTACAGTATGAATACATACGGAAAAAAAAATTAAAATCCACTTAAAAGAAAAAAAAAATACAAAACTATATTCGTGTGGGCCGAAATAAAAGCAAATTTCAGTTCTTTGCAAGATGGAATCGAAACATTTCCCGAATCCTTCTTCCATTTTCCTTGCTAAAACACCGTGAAAAGCCTATATTTGGAATGGATTTCAGTGGCGTCTAACTTTTCAAAGAAACAGAATGTGTAAAACATTTATTTTACGCCAAGCAAATAGCTTTGAGATACTCTGCATGCACTCATCTTTAAAAAAAAAATAAAAAATGAACTCAAATAAATCATTCCCTTTTCAATGTCCGCAAAATTTTCCTCCATGAAATTTCACTTGGATTTACGGTCTTTACTCTAAAAGTGGTGACATTTATGATTGTCTCCATGGAAACGGTTTTATTTTATGCCATCACCCTGTCTGGGAGTTTGACTTATATGACGCTTATGGAGCAGAGTTTGAGAGCCATATTTCAGAACGTCTGTTCTTGTCTTAATACAAGCTGCTGGGAAGCGTTTCACTGGATGAAATCTTCTTGCGTCGCTTCGATTGAATGAAACGTCTCACCAAAACAGGAATTCTCAACATTGCAATAAACACTGAAAAAATCAAAACAACTGGTGTTTAAAATTTAAAAGTAATTAAGTTAACGTAAAAGTTAAGTTTAAAAGTTAAAAACAAAGAAAAAGCGTAATCAATTGTTATCAATAAATTTTATAAAATTATTAAAAGTTTGTGCAGAAAGAGGTTCCACCGTATTTTATATTAATACAATCAGGATTCGTTAGTACATCATTCTTAGGGCCACTTAAAAATTACTTATTAAGCAGAATACTTTTTTAAATGGAGTTTATATTAAAAGCAAAACGAAATAATAATTGTTTATATAACGTGTGTCGATAATTACACTCATGTCCATAAATTAAGGATAATGAAGTTCAGGCAAAGAAAGAGAAAGAAGCAAAACAAATTTGACTTATTTGTAAAGTCTATTTATTAAACAAAAAGTAAAGAGCAAAAAAGATGCTATATGTTTGATATAATTAATAAAAATTGCAAGTTTTACTCCCTTGACCAAATTTCAAAAAAGAACCTATTTACAAAAAAACTGTATAACATGGTTAGTAGGATGGTTAATACGGAGTATGTCTCCCGGACGATGCAATACAGGCCTGACAACGCCTAGGCATGCTGAGTATCAAATGATCAATCTGATCTTGGGGAATATTACCCCACTCATCAAGCAATGCACTCCGAAGTTCCGGTAGACAGGTGGGAGGGGGTTGACGGGCTGCAATTCGTCGGCCAAGCATATCCCACACATGCTCTATTGGATTCAAGTCCGGTGAGTATGCTGGTCAATGCATACGGGTGATATCCTCCGATTGAAGGCATTCGTCTACAATGTTTGCACGGTGAGGACGGGCGTTGTCATCCATAAACACAAATTCAGCACCCATGGCGCCCCGAAACAAACGTACATGTTGTTCCAGAATGACATCCCGATAGATGTGGCCTGTCATCGTTACACTCTGAACATGCAGGTCAGTTCTGGAACCAAGAATAATTCCTCCCCAAACGAGCCATCCTGCACCACCGTAACGGTGTCTTTCAATGGTGTTCTCTTGGTGGTAACGGGTACCTGGCGCTCTCCAGATGAATGTCCGGCGAGAATCAGACTCCAAACTAAACCTGGACTCGTCGGAAAACATCACAAGAGACCACTGTTGCGGTGTCCATAATGCATGCTCTCTACTCCAGGTTAATCGCAGGCGACAGTCAGTTGCGGTAAGTGGAACACATCTGACAGGCCTACGAGCATATAGACCAATGTGCCCTAAGCGTCTGTACACGGTCTGCCTTGAAACTGTCGTACCGGTAGCTGAAGAGAGCTGACGAGACAGGTCTGATGCTGTACTCCGTCTGTTTCTTTTGGCAGTAACTGCCAAATAGCGGTCCTCATTCGGCGTTGTAACTCGGGGGCGACCTGTGCTGTAACGTCTGCTCACATTACCATCATCTTGGAATCGTTGCCAAAGCCTGGAGATGACACTCTGGTTGATTCCAAGTTCCTCGGATACTTCCAGCTGGGTACGTCCACATTCCGGTCGTCCGATAATTCTGCCACGTAAAACATCATCCAAATGCCTCCTTTGTGCCATAACTATGCGGTTTTTGCACTGAAAGGCTTTCACAGCGCTTGTGAACAATTTTACTTCTTTGCCACCATTCCTTATATACCCCTCTCTTACACTCTCGTCATTGTGACGTACCATCCACGCCATCTGGTGGTTTCCTGTAATTTGCATATTCTTCTTCAAGATGTGTGTGAGCATTCCACAGGTGAAATTTTTATTTTAGAGATCAATTTCTGTGTGATTCTTAATTATCCTTAATTTATGAACATGAGTGTAACTTACATTACGATTTATTTAAATTAGTAGAGTAATAATTTAAATTAATAAAACGGATTGCAAATTTAAGAAAATATAAGTAAAGACGGTATTTAATATTTATAATTTAACAGTGCAATCTGCCATATTTAATAAATTATCGTACGAAAGTCGAAACAAAGAAAAGTCCTGAACGAATTCTTAAAATTCGTTGATAAAGAAACTGTAAGAAAAAATGATGATACTTTCTCATCTTCTTGAATGAAGTTCTTTTGGTACAATTATCACTGTACATACATGAACAACATCAACAAAAATCTGTTATAAAATAAGATGTTAATTACTGCTGCCATTGGATAACATTGCAGGTTACCAATTTTTCACAAAATATACAAGATTTCGCCAAGCTGGCTCCGATGCTGAGGACTTATTTCTTAATGCCAAATTTGGAAACAAATCGCACCAACTATCTAACCTTAGCGACTTTTGATATTCCACGACCACCGCTGCTACCGGTAACCCTATAGGTAATGGTGTTAAAATATAACTTCTTCCTATTTTCTGATTAACACTATCATCAGAACTTAATGAAAAAATGCACGGCTCCCCATATATAGGAAAAAAAAAATCCGATAAACTGATTGTTTGAAGTCATTTAAGAAGGTTCCATGTTCTATGTAGTATGCTTATGCTATTCAAATATATGATATCAAAATTTTACTAATGCAAATCTCATGCTGCTTTTAATTTCTGGAAGATTAAATATAATCTACTTACGTGCCTGAAACGCTAATTGTTGTCATAAAATAAGACTGAAAATTGTTCAAACGTGACTGTGGTTGTATTGAGAAGAAAGCGTAAATCTTGTTAGTGTTTTAAAATTTCCGTAAACTGAGGCAATTTTTTTTTTATGCATCTCACAAATTCTTATGCAGAACAAATTACTGATAGTTACGAGAACTCCTTTTCCTTAAAATTCTCGAAAAGTATCGGAATATTGAATCAGTACTTAAAAAGTTAGGAGTTTTTGTTTCGGAATCTGTAATGATGTCAAAATAAATACCATCACGGGCTATCTTGCAGCATATAAATAGCATAAAGATCTTTAAAATTGTATGGTAGTATTTCTCTGGGAAACTGCGTAGATTTTAAAACAGAACTTTATCAATAAATGCACTTCGTAGAACATTCTTAGGTAAAAGATCTGAGAAATTAGTGGAGATAGAAAAAGAAGGGTGAAGGGTAATATGTGATAGTTGAAAATATAGAATTTTTGTTTGTTGTTCTTTTTTCTCTTATTCGAAGTTCTGGCACTGCTAATACCTTGTTTACACAGACTAACAGTTTAAGGTACTTTGACTTAAGGACGTGTATTTTTTAAAGTCTTATTTATTTTTTATCGAAACTATTTAAATTAAATTTACTGTTACGAATTTTCAAAATAATCTACTTTTCAAACCATTAACGTTAGCCGAAATTATTAATATTATTAATTATTCTGTTTTTTAATTTATCAAAAGCTGCATTTCATTGCAGGCAAGTCAGAGAATACTAACTTACTAATAATTCAATTTTCTAACACTTGAGTTAGCATGAGGATCGAAATACTTAAATAACCGTGACATAACCTAACTGAAGTCAGTCTTTTGGACACATTTTTTGTGTACATTTTAATGGTACCCTTCTAAAAGTGGATAAACTTCAAAACTATTTGGCGTAATTTTATAAAAGCGTCTGAATCATTAGCGTTTCCAAATATCAGTTTTACCGAACAGAGTCACAAATGCTTTTAACTAAAAAAGTACAGTTCCGTTAAAAAAAGTTTGTTTTTTTTTGGGGGGGGGGCAGTAATAATTTTAACCGATAAATTGTGCGGCAGAAGTCCTAGTGCATGCTTTCATGAAAAAGTGGGTGTAAGCAATAATTGCAGAGATTTTCAGAAATTCAGATAATTCTTCAGATCACACTTCATTGTTACGTGAAGCCTGCATGTATTAATTATTTTAAAGTTATAGTATTTGAAAGTTGAAAAATGACTTAACAAAAATCTTCCACAGTGGGAAAGACGATGCTTTTTGTAGGGGCTTTATTTTAAAGAAGAACTAAAAAAACATAATTTAACATAAACAAAGCAAAACGTTATCTACTTGAGGCAGTTTTTCCCCCTAGGCATTTTCCCGAAAAAATCCTTTATCCGACATTGTTGCGTACATATCCCATATCAAGTCATATTCAGAAAACTTCCAGACATACACTAAATTAAAAATTATATGTAAATGCATACTTCAGATAATTTTGCAGGTTACATTTCAAGATCTTCATGTTTTTTAGCCAAATTTTTCCGTTCCTCTGACATTTTCTTTTAAAATAAATTTTCTGGACTATAACAGGTTCCCCAAAGTTTCCTTGATCCGTGCAACCCGGAATTAGCCAAAAAACCTCCCAGCGTCCTGGATTAATCGCACAATCATTTTTCCTACCGGCATTTCTACAAAAACATGCATTCGGCTTTTTGGAGAACAATTCAACTGTCAATACTATAGGGGCCAAAATTAATGCCAGCTTTTTTTGCATGCACTGCATTCTAGAGCGTAAAAGAACGCTTTGTAAAAATATGCACAGGAAGCTTCCTAAAGCTTAAAGAAATCATTTAGACAATTGTAGCATGACACGCAGATAGTATGAAACAAGACGGAATATTTTTTGTGGTTGTTTCTAATCCTCCAAAGTCTTACGAAGTCAGCCCAGGTCCGAAAGACCGTTGACTCTAAGAAAATCGATGACAAGGAGGGGATTTGAGTAAATTTCCTACTTGGAGAGGTCCAAACATTCCAAAATGTGTTTGGTTGAAGCCTCCAGAACATGGCACTTTATGCAGATGGAAAATATTTTCTTATCATTTATGTAAGAGAGGATTTTAATGTGGACATTAGCTCGCTGTGATAGCGCAGTCTCAGCGCCTAAGCCAAAAGCAAGGCTTTGTTGTTGAACATTGATCAGATAAAAATTGAAGTATCATGTCGCATGAACTACTGTATTGACACTCCAGATATTTATGTCCACTTTGGCACAACCAAAGACAAATAATCTGGCTGCAATGCTCAATATAAGTGCGTAATATTTTTACTTATTATTGGTCAAATATTTTTGAAGAACAGAGAAATGTCTGTTGACTTCTGAGTGAGACAACCTGCTTTACTTTTCTCGGGGACCGAATGTGTGTGTGTGTGTGTGTGTGTTTCCTTCCATAATTCTATTTGTGTGGGTCTTGTGCGCTTTTCCGTATGATGTTTAGTGTAGTATTATGTGTGGAAATGCAAATATTTCGAAATATTTTGTTTGTGTTCAACATGGTTGGAAAAACTATCCAAAGTAGACACGGATTTTAGTTTTTCGCAATATTGGAGAAGTTATTTGTGTATTTTATTACTGAAAGCTGAACATTTACAGTGCATTACAGTATAACTGAAAATTCAAATTTGGGATGTGTAAAAATAGTTATATGTCCTACACGTTTAAACCCAAAGATACATTGGTTGGATACATACCAATGATACATTGCGGAGCGATCCGTTTCCATGGAAACCTACCCTGTATTTTCGCGAAAGTGCTCTTTAAGTAGACTTTTTTATGAGAATTCCCGTCCTTGCTTCCTCTTTTTTTTCTGAGAATTCTCCTCCTCGATTATTGTTATATTTCGCTCCGCTGTTGTGATCGAAAAACGCCATCGAAGGAAAAGCTCACTTTTGAAAACTGGGCCAAAAATCGCTCCGACTGATCGAATTTCGCTCGTTTGGTTTAAGCGTGTAGTAGTAATTAACCGTGAATGTATGCTTAAACTTAAAACAAGTTCTTGCCCTCAAGTCCACCTTTGATCAGTAAAGAAAACACATTCCATAGTTCGTCCTACAATTTAGGTACACTAGGGTGTGTCAGTACATAAAAATTTCTAAAAGTTATTTCTCCCTGGGGTTTTCCTGATTTATTTTGGTGAAAAACTAATACCCAGCAAACACACTCCTGCCCGCAAAATGCCGGCCGGGTACCCGTCGTGCTGGCAAAGTGCCGTCTACCCGGAGCAAGGTAGATTGCCTTCGTCTGGAAGTCACTGGAGTGCCAGTGACTGAAAAGTGCATATTCGCCAGTACATAACTGGTAACGGCGAACTGCCATGTGTCTATGCACAGAAAAGTTAACGGCGTGGTACTGCTTAACCCATTTATGCCTAGCGTCCCTTTTTTGGGACGGCATTTTCGCTATTAGTCGAAAACGTTATTTATTTTTCCTAGCCTTTATTCATGAGTATTGAGCCTCAACTCTACAAAATATTTTAACACAAAGCAGTATGTTGATATTTCAATTTTTATTCATAATGATTTAAAAAAAAATCATCCCTTGTTCAAGAAGTTGACATCAGAAATTTATCTATTATTTCTGTTATCAGTAAAAATCGAAGAAAGTCCAAAAATATCCAGGCACAAATGGGTTAAAATGTACCGGACCAGCACTATTTGGCAGTAATGGGCCTGTATATATTTCGTAGTGTTGGCATAAAATTTCGTTATTTTAATTAAATAATATTGTTTCACATTCATACTGTGTAGAAGTGTTAGGGGATATAAGTTCCGGGCACCCAAAGGCAAGGGTCACTGCTAAGATGTTTTTTTCTTTTTTTTGAGGGAGGGGTGTAAGGGGAGAAGTTCATATTGTGCCTTCAAATATTTTAGTACTAAAAACTAAAATAATACAAACGAGTTCAGTATGCTATAAAAATGTTTACTCCGACAGTGAAACCCCCACTATGTACAGAATTGGGGTACAATTCTGTACATAGAGGGGTGAAGTACGAGCTGAATTTTATTCTTAAAATTTTTATAATTTATATTAATTTTTTACAATTTTGCTAAACTTTTCCTGAAAAACATATTTGCAGACTTTCTCTACGTTAAACTCCTGTAGTTATTTTGTTAATGAGCCAGTATTTTCATGTAATAGTCAAAAATAGAATATACGCAACGGGGCTCATTTAGGAATTATATTTACTTTATTCTATATTTCTATTCCCCAAAAATCGAACTGTTATCTTTTTAGTTGGCAGTAAATGTTTATGAAACGCGAGGTTAAATATTAGTGGTTTGGTGAGGAGGGTCTGTGACGAAGTTCACATATTTTTCGTGTCTTAAAATAATGTTCCTATGTTTCGTCTTTCAAAATCAAAATTTCGTATTAATTTCTCTCTCCACTTTGCTATTCTGCTTGATACACTTCACACTAACACTTCGCGTTTGCGGTTTTTATTCTAAATTAATTTCGCTTTAGCATATGCTGTGTAAATTCTTGGTGCCTCCCGGTCGCACGCCTTTGCTGTTCTCACGGGATTGTAGGCTTATGTATTGGCATTCGCCAAATTCTGGCACTTCTGTCTTGGCGTTAATCATTTAATCCGTTTGCTTCAAATTTTTATATTGTTTACGCCTACCGGACGATGGTTGTCACGTGGGGCAGTGGCTTATGAGTGCTCATATTTTACTCGCCAACCTGTAAACAGCTGGCAGTTTTGTAGGAAGATTTAAGTAGACTTCTTGATTGCTCTCCGTCAGAGGAGGTTGTGTTCGTTTTTTATGGAACTCCGGCATGCCGTGTGGCCGGAACGATTAGATATATTCTAGGTGTTATTTTCTACTAATGCAATCTACTGTACGTAATTGAAGACGTTTCCTTTAAGACTGTTTGGATGATACCTCCAATAAATGTAGCTCCTCAGAATTTGAGTTGTTTTCCTGTTTTAAGTCTTCAGCATAACTCAAGGATTTTATTAATTACACTATACGTCACGTAAACGGCCGAGAGAACGTTCTCTTAATCCACCTCCGACAACTCCCCCATAGAGTCTGTCGCCAAGCTATTTTCTGCTTCAGTGATATTTTGAAAATTGGCGAATTACATTCCAACGGAAATGGCAACCCCTCGCGAATGCCATTTTGTGAACTGTGATTGTGAAGAAGTACTCTTTTTTGGGATCTCAAGGTTTTAAAGTTTTAGCGGTTTCATGGATTTACATCTTTCCAAAGTGTTTAATTGGTATTTTAATACTGTTCCAGACTAACAAGATCTCATCGTTAGGAATAGTTACTTTAATAACACTATTTCAACGGTGAGATTTTTGTTCACATTTGAATGTCTTCGATTTGGATTTAACTGGGATAATGCCCTGGATTAATTAGAAAATAACAGGTAAATTTTTACTTACACTGTTTTTAAAATACAAAATCTCATTGCATATTATAGTGTATAAAAGTATTTTTCTTCAAAAAATTTGAGTCATATAGGTACAACAGGTATACAGAAATGTCTTTTCAGAATAGCTAACATAAAAAAAAATCATTTGATCAAAACAAAATGTACAATAAAGCAAAATGTTACTCTAAAGTTATGTGTAAACACATATATATATATATTAGAGATGAGACGGGCTCAGCCCGAGCCCGAAAAGCCCGAGCCCGAGCCCGGGCCTGACTCGGGCTCGGGCTCTGTAATTCACGATTGCGTTCGGGTTCGGGCGGGCTCGGGCTCGTGAAAAATTTCTTCTTTGTTAAACATATTCCTTGAAACAGATTTTAAAAAGTGATTCATGGGATAAATAAACGTACTTATTTGAAAAAATAGCGGCACGGGGGACTAGGAGGTGTGTGAAGCTCCAAAATTTATTGTATCCTCTTAATGTAGTAGTTAATTTTATTTGTCTTTAGCTGAAATTTCGGGCTCGGGCGGGCTCGGGCTCCAACTTTAATAATAATGCTCGGGCTCGGGCGGGCTCGGATTAAAAGCCTTCGGGCTCGGGCGGGCTCGGGCTTCAAAAAATGAGCCCGAACTCATCTCTAATATATATATATATATATAGTGCAACTTTATTTATTATATCCTATTATATATATATATAATATATATATATATATATATTATATATACACTCATGTCCATAAATTAAGGATAATTCAGAATCACACAGAAATTGATCTCTAAAATAAAAATTTCACCTGTGGAATGATCACACACATCTTGAAGAAGAATATGCAAATTACAGGAAACCCCAGATGGCGTGGATGGTACGTCACAATGACGAGAGTGTAAGAGAGGGGTATATAAGGAATGGTGGCAAAGAAGTAAAATTGTTCACAAGCGATGTAAAAGCCTTTCAGTGCAAAAACCGCATAGTTATGGCACAAAGGAGGCATTTGGATGATGTTTTACGTGGCAGAATTATCGGACGACTGGAATGTGGACGTACCCGGCTGGAAGTATCCGAGGAACTTGGAATCAACGAGAGTGTCATCTCCAGGCTTTGGCAACGATTCCAAGATGATGGTAATGTGAGCAGACGTTACAGCACAGGTCGCCCCCGAGTTACAACGCCGAATGAGGACCGCTATTTGGCAGTTACTGCCAAAAGAAACAGACGGAGTACAGCATCAGACCTGTCTCGTCAGCTCTCTTCAGCTACCGGTACGACAG
Source organism: Cheiracanthium punctorium (assembly GCA_038373885.1). Classification (NCBI taxonomy): domain Eukaryota; kingdom Metazoa; phylum Arthropoda; class Arachnida; order Araneae; family Cheiracanthiidae; genus Cheiracanthium; species Cheiracanthium punctorium. Next base: position 553,512 of record JAWZYV010012308.1, on the reverse strand, counting down.
TTTCAAGGCAGACCGTGTACAGACGCTTAGGGCACATTGGTCTATATGCTCGTAGGCCTGTCAGATGTGTTCCACTTACCGCAACTCACTGTCGCCTGCGATTAACCTGGAGTAGAGAGCATGCATTATGGACACCGCAACAGTGGTCTTGTGTGATGTTTTCCGACGAGTCCAGGTTTAGTTTGGAGTCTGATTCTTGCCGGACATTCATCTGGAGAGCGCCAGGTACCCGTTACCACCAAGAGAACACCATTGAAAGACACCGTTACGGTGGTGCAGGATGGCTCGTTTGGGGAGGAATTATTCTTGGTTCCAGAACTGACCTGCATGTTCAGAGTGTAACGATGACAGGCCACATCTATCGGGATGTCATTCTGGAACAACATGTACGTTTGTTTCGGGGCTCCATGGGTGCTGAATTTGTGTTTATGGATGACAACGCCCGTCCGCACCGTGCAAACATTGTAGACGAATGCCTTCAATCGGAGGATATCACCCGTATGCATTGACCAGCATACTCACCGGACTTGAATCGATTAGAGCATGTGTGGGATATGCTTGGCCGACGAATTGCAGCCCGTCAACCCCCTACCACCTGTCTACCGGAACTTCGGAGTGCATTGCTTGATGAGTGGGGTAATATTCCCCAAGATCAGATTGATCATTTGATACTCAGCATGCCTAGGCGTTGTCAGGCCTGTATTGCATCGTCCGGGAGACATACTCCGTATTAACCATCCTACTAACCATGTTATACTGTTTTTTGTAAATAGGTTCTTTTTTGAAATTTGGTCAAGGGAGTAAAACTTGCAATTTTTATTAATTATGTCAAACATATAGCATCTTTTTTGCTCTTTACTTTTTGTTTAATAAATAGACTTAACAAATAAGTCAAATTTGTTTTGCTTCTTTCTCTTTCTTTGCCTGAACTTCATTATCCTTCATTTATGGACATGAGTGTATATATATATATATATATATATATATATATATATATATATATATATATATATATATATATATGTATATATATATATATATTATATACATACATATATCAACCGTAATGTATTATAACTCATTTATAAAATCTCTTTAATTATGAGATATTGAAATTAAACTGTTTATAAATGATTTTATGTAGGTTTTGACATGTGTTATATCCTCTCTCATAAAAAAAAATATTTTTTGAAAATGAAAATTTGTAAGAAAATTGCAGTTTGTGAAAACTGCACACAATTCACTAATGTTGGGCGAACATCATTTGCAAATGATGTACTAATGGATTTTGCTGTTGTTTTTAATTTTTCATGTATCTAGTTTTTTATCTTAAAATGTTACCCTTAAGCAATGTCTTTTTTTTTTTTTTGGAATGGGTTGATGAATAAGCCCCCCTACCCCGGATCCGCCACTGGCTCATAAATTAATTATGGCAGCGTTACTGTAAATAGGTACTAATCCGGTACCGTGCCATTATATTGTAGTCACTGTTAAGGCACCAGGCCAGTGCCTTTATTTTTAATAATAGCCAGCTCCCGGCCGTTTCATTTTGGGCATTATAAACTTCATGGGCCAGTGCCTTTATTATGAGTAACGGCCGGCACATGCAGTATGCCAGCAGAGTGCCGCTGCCTTCCCGGGCTTCTGGCAAGGTACTTCTCGGGCGACCACTTTTGGTACGATTCGGTTACTTTTTGCAGTGCCGGGCCGGCGCTGTACGTGATGGCAGAAAGGCACTGGCAAGGTACTCATTCGGCCAGCAGGTGTGTGTTTGCTGGTTATGTATGAAGTTTATAGTCTCTAGGTCTATTGAGTTTGTCTCCACGGAGTTAGTAAAAAAAAAATTTGAAAAAAAAATGAAAAATTGTATACTCATTTTAAATTTTTATAAAATTTAAAATTAAAATTATAAAATTTATAATATTTTTATTCAACGTAAAAAAATATGCAAATTTATTATACCTCCGAAAGCATATCTATATACACCGATATTGTTGATATAAATTGTAATTACAGATATATACACGCGAAATTCGATCAGTGGGAGCAAATTTTTCCTTTCCGTGCTTGAAAGTGCACTTCTCCTTTGGGAGCGTTTTTCCGATCACTGAGCGGAGCGAAATAATCAGAGCGAAAGTTATCAACATTTTGGTAAACAGGAAGCGTGACGTGGATTTCTCGGATAAAAGAGTACTTAAAGAGCAGTTTTGCTTTAATAATGTGGGTTTCTATGTAAAAAGGTCGAAATTGACACTTCTTCCTATCACTCCCTCTCTTCCTTTCAGACCCTCTGTTATTTTCATTCCCTTGAATTAAGCGTGTATAGTTATTTATTGCTGGAACTGAAGATATACGTATGCAACACTTTATACCTGTTTGTTATTTTTTAAATAATAAAATGTTTGGCCCTTACAGTCACTATGTATATAGTTCCAGGACTGATAGCGGCGACCTAATATCCTGTACGTGATAGAAACAGAGGCTGGTAATAATTGGATCGTTGGAACGAGTTTGTGCAACTGGGATTTTATATAGCTTCTCTTGAATTCCCTAAATTTTTAGATGTATAAACTGTTTCATGGTCCTAGTTCACTATTTAAAATCAACTCTCTAAATTACGAAATATTAAATCTGAGCCAAGAATGAAAAGTTTGGGATAACATATTTTAACATGTAGATTCACATTGCACAAATTTTCTAAAATGAGAAACATTCGGCAAAGTACTGCATATTAAAGACTTGTTTCTCAATGCTCGATCAATGAAGAATTTTTATCTTTTGCAAGACTATTGTAAATTTTGTAAAAAGACACCTTAAACTTTTCTAATCATTATCGCAATAGTTTTATTTAATATTGACATATCAAATAGCGTGGCTAATAAAAAATCATTCTTAGACTCCGGTTATTACACAGATTGTGGGGAACTTTACTTTTTTAATCAAAAAATGCTCTTTAATTTATTTACGGTTAACAATAAAAAAGCCTTGAAAATTAATTTATAAATTTCTTTTTACGAATAGTGTCCACCTCTATGCAAGGAAAACTTTTTTGCTATGACCTAATACCAATAAAAGTTTCGTTCAACTTATTTTTTTATTTATTTCGATGCTTTACGAGAATGTGCATCACTTTGTACTAATTGGAAGACAACCAATTACGTTAATTAAAAACTCTCTATCTTCTTATTTTAAGCAGAAGATGCAGTGCCTGACATCTTTAAGCTCTTTTCAGAGACCCTCATTTAATTTTCAATCGATAATGGATTAGTTTTTTTTAATAATAAAGCTGCTACTAACAATGCAACTTCAGAAAGAATACTTCTGTAGTGCATTTCGGGAGCAATATCTCAATATTTCTTATTTATAATGGCTAACACAGATGAATTAAATATTGTTAAAACAAAAATTCAACACACATCCTCTCTCAAAACACTCTTATACTTTTAAAATAAACTGTTAACTTTAAACTTCGAGCATATTCCATAGAAATCCATCAAAGTTTCTGAAAACTTCCATAATCATTATGGCACAGAGTGAACTATACTATTCGTAAATGGATTCTTGAAGAGCTAATTATATGCGCAGGAGATCTCGAAAATAATTAGTTTATAGAATAATTTTTATACCCGGGCCATCGGTTGAAACTGGTTTGCTGAGCTATTTTACTTAGCGTAATAAGCTAAGTTTTATAAAAGTGTTAAACATACGTCTCTTAAAAAGTTTTGTTTCGGTGAGCACAGAATGAATAAATCGGACTTGTACTGAAGTACAGGGTTTTCGAGAAGTATTTTTGCATTTAAAAAAATTAATTAAAAATAAACAAACCATAATTTTCACTGACTTTTTTATGTGTGTTTAAGAAAGTAAATATTAAAGTTTCTTTTTAATGAAATGTAAACTACAACTAAATGGGCCTAGTTTAGCCATGTAGATTTAGTGTACATTTCATTATAAACATTAATGTAAACTAAAAGGCTAAACTGAGCCAAAACATAATGCCTTTTCTTATATATCTGTGTCATCCTTTGAAACTTGGTTTGCTGAGCTATTTTACCTGTCGTATTAAGTTGAATTTTTTGAAAGTGTTAAACATATGCATCTTAAAAAGTTTGTTTCGGTAAAGATAGAATGAATAACAGTATTGGGGAGAACAGTACTGTTCTGATATAATAATGTGATAATACTGTGTGTGAATAAATGAGAACAGTACTGCGCATGAGAACTGTTCTGAAGAACAGGGTATCCCCCAAAAGTATTTCTATATTTAAAAAAATAAATTAAAAATAAACAAACAATAATTTTCACTAACGGTTGTTTTATGTGTTTCATAAAGAAAATATTAAAGTTTCTTTTTAATGAAATGTAAACTAGATGGCTAAACTAAGTCCGATACGCAGCAGCGTCTCCAGACAGGACGAGTTTTATGGAGATATACTGAAAGCACTGCTTACTAATCTCCAATTAGTGACATAGATGAACTGAAAAGTCAAATGACATAGCGACTATTCAGAATGCTGACCCTGCAATACTTCAAACAGCGTGGAAAGACCGTACAGTTTCGATGCGTTGCGCATAACTAATGTTTCAAACATTGAAATCGTGCAATAAAGCACAGGAAAAAGAAATATTTTCTTTACAGAACAAAAATACCATGTAATAGTGTATTTCTTAGTTTCTTTATTTGCAATTAATTTTTGAATCTATACGATACTTTCGGACACCTTCTGTTTGCAGTTTTGTTGCTAGGAATCTGTAAAAGATTTTATTAACAATAAATGAATTAAACAAATAAATAAATTGATTTAAACTAATAAATGACAAATAAACAAATAAATTGATTTAAACAAATAAATGTTAAGATTGAGAAAGACTAAACTCAAAAGTTTTTCTCACTTTAAGATGATTCACACAATTACAGCTTGAAACGTGACGCCTAGGTAAAGAGGTTGTGCGCTGCATGATGAGTCACGTCACAGGGCCACTTGGTAGCAAACATAAGTTAGCTTTCCTATTTTGAAAACAGCAAGGGGTACTATAAAAGTCAGCTAGAAAGTTGTAGCGACTCTTTGAGATAGTAAAAAAATACTCCCAGCATGCCATAAAATTATGAGACGTGTACGAAGCTCTTCTTCGTTTGGATTACTCCCTATGCATTAAGAAAAGCGGGCGAAAAGGAAAAAAACATTCTGGTATTGGCGAGAATTCGTCGACTATTTCTATGCCAAAACATAATGGTCCAAACATGGTGATATTCCCTCCTCACACATCTTCAAAAGTAAAACAACATCTAGTAAAGATATCCCACCATCAAATAATGGTCAGATATGATGGTTCAGTAAAATGTCCCAAAGGTTCATCTGATCTGACTCTACTGGGTTTTATCTAATGGAATACCTCAATCTACTAATGCATACAACCTATTCTGAATGATCAAAAAGGTTGCGTCACTGATTCTTTTGGCAGAGTGTCAGCTCGGATAATAATTCGGTAGGAAAGGAAGGTAAAAGAAGAATCAGAGGTACTTGCTTCCTTTTTAAGCATTATCGTAGCCACATATTGGTGGAAATTGCGAATGAACTATCTAGTACGTTTTATTATAACAGCATCATTGTTCGGAAGGTGCCTTTACTGAGTCCATCGTGGACGTCTTACAACTTAGTAACCCATTTTCATTTTCGGAATTCTTACCATTTTCGAAATGACAGAGCATTTCAGTTTGCCACTAGGTGGCACTATAATTTATTTCCCCATGTAGTGCATAGGCACTTTACTATACTTGGACTGTGTAGAGAGAGGTTTGACTTGATTAAGCACCTCACATGAAATGAAAATATATTAACCATATTTTATGAAGAATATATTAGAAATTTTCTAAAACAATAGATCTCAGTTGCAAAAACAAATAAATTGTGTTTGCAGGTATGAAAAATCTTTTTTTTCTTATTTTGTTAAAAGTACGAAAACCGATTTCGAAAATTTTACATAATGAGGAAGTTGTTGCAGTGATTAGCAAAGACATGGTCTGTGTGCTTAAGATAAAATTTCTGTAATTTTAAATGTTTCGAAATATCCTCTCATTAAATTTTTTTTCAGTGCTTAGTTTTACTATTAGCCTGGCAATTTTTTCTAGTGAAATGAAATGAAATATGTTTTCGAGGGGTTGAAATTGTTTAACCATTATTTTAAACGGTATGGGAAAAAAATCGATGATTGCTTGACTTTTTGACCTTTAACTTCACGTGTTAGTGTATAACATGCATAATTTGCAGTAAACAGGGTATATTTTTGCTTAGAATCAGTTAGAATGCTTTTATGTAATATTTTATACATTCTATTTTGCTTTTTTTCAAGTAATATTTATTAGAAGTTGTGACTATGGAACCTTATAGCACAAATGTTTGTTCTCTTTTAACTTATTTATGTTAGCTTTTTTGTTGCTGTACAAAATACACCACATGCGTACTTTTGTTGATATATTAAGCGCGTGCAGTTAAAGGTGAAGAATATTTCAATATCGGACGTCTACGTTTGTTCTATACTACTATATTTTAATTATACAAATATGTTTAAGATAAAGCCCAATGTGGTGGCAATTATGACTGGCAGAGGAAGAATGATAAAAATATGACAAAAATCAACATAGGGGACACCGGGGCGCAATGGGGTACTTAAGGTTTGAAGCCAGGTTTTATGTCTAAGATAATAAAAAAAATTATCCTATATTAAGAAACAGTTTTCATTCAATCTCATTATTTTGAAAAGTAAAATAGTATTTATTCTCCAGCAATTTGGTTATAGACTGCTTATGGATTGCAAAATTCACAAATGAATATTGAGTCATCATCGTCTTCGTCAGTACCTGCACTAGAAAAAAACGTTTCTATTATAAAATAAAATGTATTATATAATAATAATAAAATACCTTATAGAATAATAAAATAGTACATCGATATCTAAGTAGATTGTATTCACATTAATATTATATTTTAAATAAGAAATTTGGCTGAAAATATGGATTATATATCTTTTAAACTGTCATTTTTATATTAAATTATCAAAAAAAAAATTCCAATTTTTGCCTAATTATGCATAATAACAATCTTATTAATATATTTGAATTTCAAAACTTTTTAATGCAATAAAAAAATTTCTTTATGTTTAAGCTAGAAGCTCCTGGACACCGGGGTGGAACGGGGTCCCACCCCGTTCCGCCCCACCCCGTTCTGCCCCGCGTGTTAACATTTGAAAAAATCTCGTGATTAACATTAAACATTTCTGTTTCGATCATTGCATCATGGAACAATATATTTGAAAACATGACAAATTCAATAAAATTAAAGTTAACTGGGGACAAAATACCGATAGAAGACTTACCTTGGTTTGAAAATTTCTAAATATTACAGTAAGATACACAATTTATAGCTAGAAGTTGCCAAAGTTAGTTAATGAATTCCAGCAATCAGATAGACGCTACTTGGCAACGGCCTGCATGCAACTGAGGCTCGTGAAACTTTGCCGTGCTAATCTAGCTCCTCTGGCGGGAAATAAATGCCGTGTATACCGTTCTACCCCGGTACCCCATTCAACCCCGGTGTCCCCTACTTATTTTTTGCCTAAAATTCTTCATATTATATTTAATATCATATCACTTCATATTATATTTTTATTATTCATATTATATTTTTATTATTATAAATATTTTTATTACATTTTTATTATTCATCTTATAACTTATTATTATATTTTTATTACATTTTTATTATTCATCTTATAACTTCATATTACATTTTTATTATATATCGAAATCAAAATTGCATGCTCTCCTAAAACGTAAGGAATATGTTTGTAGAAACTTTTCGCATTCTAAAGATTTCGTTTTGTTGGTAGCAGCCCCTCTTACCACTACATCCGAAAACGAGAATCTGCATCTTCCTACTTCCGAGAAGAGTACTTCCAAGAAGTTTCGTTGCTTCAATATAAATCTAAAAATGCTGAAGAAGGTATCTCAGTTTTCAAGTAATTTATTTGAAATTAAGATTTGGTGATTTGACATAGTATACAGTATTATTTAAAACCCCAAAAATGTAAAAATCGCCAAGTTTGAGGATTTGCGTTTTCGGCGCAATTTTGTGAAAATTGTGAATTTCACAAAATCTGTATTGTAAACTGGGATTTTGTATATTAAACCTGGGTAAAGTCGGAATACTAGGTATTTCAAGTTAATGGGAATCTCAATTTTCTCTTCAAAATCTGATAACCGTGTCAACAGAATGTCATCAATATCACTTGTGATGATACCTAAATGTCTCTCGCTTCAGTAACTTCACTTTCAGACATAGAAAAAAGCTGAAAGTTGCGAATAATTGCTTAGAAATTGTGGAGCAGGACAATATTCAGATTTTTGAAGCTGCCCAGACTTTTTTGTATATTTTTTACATACTTATGAAAAATTTCAGGACGATCGTACAGTGTTGATTTTATTGCGTTTTTCATGCTTAATTTTTAAATGTTTTTGGAGTAATAGAGGTGAAAGTTTTATTTTGGAGTTGTTGAACCGGCATTGTGACATTATCAGTGAGTCTTAGTGATCAGAGTAACTGTATATTAAACTGTTTTATCCCTTCTAGAGGACTATTTCTTATACGGCATTTAAAGACAGAATAAAAATAATTTTCATGTTTTTAAATCCAAGGGAAAATTTTTGCAAGTTTAAAATAATTTTTATTTCAATAATTTTTACAAGTGTGAAGTGTTTTTCAAAATAATTTCTTCAAACTAAAAAATAGATCCAACATAACATTCTTTAAAAGTTCTTTTATTATTGATTGTTAAATTTTTCTACTCTAACACATCCCTACGTAGATAAAAGATACTCTCACAAATAAAAAGGAATAAAAAAAATGTGTTTCGATGAAAATTAAAGCATTTCCTAAGGGAAAACTTGAAGATGTTTAGTTCATTAAGTGAAAATCAATCCCTAAATAAAAAAAGTAAGACATTTTTTATTGAGATTAAAGCTAAGCTTTGTTGGCTGGAATTAATGACAAGTGTTATGATCAATTTTTTTACTGCAAAACTGTCGCCAAATGTTTGAATTTTGATACTCATTAAAGAAACCATTAATTTTGATTAATGAAATTACCTCGCAGATTAACACAATTGAAGATCATTAACAGATTATAATTTTAACCTAATTTATTCGTGACTTGAGTTTAAACTAGAGAGACTTTTTATTACAAAAATGATAATAATAATAAATTGCTTGAACAAAATTGAATACTTGTGTAACGCAATAACAATTTTCTATTGGTTCTGTGTCTTATTAATGCTCTTCAAATTTTGACTTGTTGAAACTTGAATTTTGACTTGTTGAACGTTCTGTTTGTTTCTTTCTTTGTTTCAAACACTGCATAATTACCGCAGTTTAATATAATTTTTAAAAAGTACCTTAAAAATTTATTAAAGAAATTTCATTTTGTTTTTCACATTTTTGTTTAGCATCGGAAGTTGCATAATTCAAATAAGTAAATATTTGTGCATCTTTCGGGACTTTAAAAAAAAGAATACATCTCTTTAGCTGAACTGTCATGCAAAATTCGAAAAACGCATTCAATTAAGTTTCTTCCTAAAGCACTTCTAAAAGACCAGAAATTTAGTCTTCACAAAAAATCACTTCAGATTTTTATCATCACAAGACCAAATATATGAAAATGAAATGATTGAAATGATGAGGCAAAAAGGGTCCCTTGATACTCCAAAAGCAAACAATGTCCCAATTCAAGGTTTGGAATAGAACATTGGAAATCTTTTTCAAAAATCTCCTGAGTTATCTCACATGTAGATAAACTTTCCAATGACTGTACCTCACATATTCTAATGCTGAAATTTCAAGGAGTGATGTTTCTGTTTTCTTTCCTGATTTTTTGAAATCTTACTTCTGTTTCAGACCTCCTGCATATGTTGTTTTTTTATATTATTTTTATTATTTTGAATTTTTTATCGGTACATGACTGCCTAAAAGTTCATTTGCATTTTAATGGATGATTCACTGTCATGTGTTTTAAGTAAAGGTCAGACTGTGGTTATGGGACATTTAGAAATATCTTAAACAAAATACAACAGTATTGGTAGATTCCAAAGATATCATCAAGCTGGAACTTGAAGGCAAATAATAATCTTGAATCAACAGAATTATCCATCTATATCGGTGCTAGATTTTTTCTAATTCAACATAATTATTTTTATTTCAGTATTCTAAAGCAATATTTCTGCTAAGACTATTTTTTGGCAAATTGTTAATCGTTAATTTAGACAATGTAAATTCTATATTTCATAACTATTTAACATGATCGATCCTTTAAAAATATTATTTTTAACCTTTATTTTTCTCAAACATACATCCTTAAATAAGGCCAAAAATTGTCAGTTAACCTTGATGCATGTTGCACTGTTTGTTCTTCAGAATTTTTAAATTCTTATAAAATGATATAGTAAGACTGGGAGAAAGATTAAAAATATTATTAATATATATATATATATATATAATACAGCAGATGCGGGTTTATTAAAGAACACGACTTGAGTCTGACAAAATTAAATTTCAACTCTTTTACTTTAGTTTATTTTTCGAACTTGAATTTCCTAATCTCGAATTTAGAACATAATATATATTAAAGGAAAACACTCGAGAAACCTTCTCGGGGTGCTTAATACCACTTCAGGAAAGCAAATATTTTAATAACGACGAGACGAAAACGTGTCCGGAATTATATTTCTACTCTTACGAAGATCTAGATGGAGTAATATTTCCCAAAATATCAAAAGCATATTTCGAAATATATTTCGTGTTACATAAATTCCGAACAGGATTAGGAAATGTGATCTGATTCAGTTGTAATCTGTGTATTTTTGTGTTGGTAGGGATGAAAAATCAAGCTAAGATTCGAGAAGAAGGATGCTGTATGATCAAAAAATAAACCAGGCCAAACTCATCGATTACAAAACATCTTGCAGCGTCCTACAGTCTTCATACTTAAACAACTGCAAATGTTTAGCTTGTTCACTACCATTTTTGCAACGGCGCTATGACATAAAATTCATTTTTCCTTCCAGCACTGGTCATTGAATGCGCATTATTCTTACTTTTTTTTAATCAAAAAGTGGGCCTTAACAATAGGCAATGACCACCGCTTAGGTCGGAGTTGATGGTCCCTTTATTATGGGGACACCGAGTAGGTGGACCAACGTCGACCCCTATGAAGGGACGGACACAATGACATCCATGGCCAGTCGGGGATCGAACCTCGACCGCCGGGAGTTGAACCCGAAACCTTAGTACGGTGCTTTAGCCACCATACAATCCGATCGGCTTGAATGCGTATTATAAATTTGCCTATTACAACTTTGAAGTTTTGCCACTGCTGCTTTTCAACGTCAGGGAACAAACAGTTAAAATCAGACCTCTCAAAACAGAAGTGATGTGGAAAATTTTCAGCTCTCAAAGCAAGTAGCGCCCAGTAAATAAAGGAAAAGAGTGACTTGTATTTAAAGCAAGATGTCAAAACCTTATTCTTTATCAATGGCAGGCACTTGCCATTTAAAGACGTTGGACAATACTAAGGCTGAAATTACTGCCTGTTTTATTATGATAGCCCCTAATAGGTGGACTAGTGGTGAATTCTATAAAGATAAGGACGAAATGTCACCCAAGAGCATGCCGGGAAGTGAACCCGAATTCGAGGTGTGGTAAAACGGTTCTTTAGCCACTACACAATCCAGGCAGCTGTCAAATGCTATAATGAGAACAATATGCTAGAAGGGCATAATGCACTCCCTCCTACCCCCCCTACATTAATGATTTCTGCTTTCTTCTCTCTAATAAATTTATTACATGAGTTCTGTAACACAGTATTTGACACAAGTATAAATGCGATTTCTTTTCTTTTTAAATTCAACTATTTTCTAAAGTATTAACTTGTTAAGAACTAATTTAATTCCACTTATTCAGATAGTAAAAATATCTACAGTTTTTGAGACATTTAATTTATTACTTATTTACATTCTTTAATTTTTGTAAATTCAGATTTTTTATTAATATATGTTCAGTTTTTTATTCAGGTTTTTTATTAATCGTATTAAAAAACGCCACGTAAAAAGTGCACCAGGAGAACACGGTATTTGAATTTAAAACTTCCATAAAACCTTTGTTTTCGAAGAATGAGATTTTTTTTTCTTGGATAAATAAAAATCAGAAAAATTTCGAGCAACACTAATGCATTTTTTCCTCTCTGAAATGTCGCTAAAATATACTACGTAAAAAAAGAAAGAAAACGGACTTTTCCTACTGTGATGGGATTAAAAATATTTCAGGCCCATTTATTCAAATGAAAAAATCAGACCTTTCTTGAAATGAGTATGATTTATAGAAGGAATTTCAAAATGAGGAAAAAGAATGAAAATGACAGAAATTCTGAAAAATAAAATATATTGTTTTAGATTTAAAAAAAACAGATTTTCCTCAGTTCTTTTAGATTCTAATCCGATAAAATTTATAGTAATGATTAATATTCATTAATTTAATATTTTAAGCTTAATATTTGCAGTTTTTGCCATAGACATGTATTAAAAATTTATTAAAAGAGATAAATATGTATGCTGTAGCATTTTCGTATAAAAATGTCGCAAGTATACACTGAAGAGCAGTTGAATTAGGGATAGCTGGCGTTATGCACATTTTGAGCTATGCGCCAGCCTGGAAATGGCATGCAAATGACGTAAGCAGCAGTCCGACAAGATAATTAGTACTGTTGACAGACGAGTTATAGTCAAAGACATAATGGTTAAGAATACGAATCTTAGCTCATTTAATAAATCCTTAATCATCGGGGAAGGAAGAATGGGTCACTCCATTTTGGAAGTAGTGCAGGGACTCTGATTTTGACGCACCATTGTGTCAATTGTGTACCGTCAGTATGTCGGAACTGGCAAAACCACCCCTGCGATGGTCAACGGCCGCAGACAGCAGAAGGTAGATAACTACGGTCGTCGGTGGCTAGCCCGCATTGTAACAGACGATAGACGGGTTACAGTGCAACAGATCACCCGTGAATTTAACGCTGGTGCACAACGATGTATAAGCTGCCACGCTGTGCAAAACCATCTCCTCTCAGTGGGGTACGGGAGTCATCATTCTACGAAACTCCGTTTGCTGACTGTACAAAACAGGGCGCAGCGATCATGAGTACCGGAACATCACCTATTGACCGTCGATATGCGGAAAAAATATTACCTGGTGTGATGAGTCGAGATTCATTTTGGTAATGCCGATGGCAGAGTACGTGCACGGAGTAAGCCAGCCACATGAAGTGATAGATTTTTCCTGCCAGTAAGGGACTTTTCAACCTTTTTCGGAGGTTGAATTCTTGTGTGGTAGGTATTCAGTTGCATTGAAATGGTACACCTTAACGGTTGGCATTGCCTCTCAAAAGTGAACACTACCAGAATATCCTTGACAACCATCTGCTCCCGTTCGTCCTTTTTCGACAGCCCACGACAAAGATTATATTTTAACAAGAAAATGCTCAATGCCATAGCTTCGAAATTGTATCGAGCTGGATAATGTTCTACAGACCTACATGCTCTTTCCTAGGCATCGCGGTCAACTGAACTCAATCCCATCGAGCACGTCGAAGATGCAACTCAGACAGATGTTCGAAGCTGTGTCCATCTTCCATCTAAACTTACTGGATATTGCGAGGTTATTGAGGACTCGTGGAAAAGTATGGCTTCCCATCGCTTCCATTGTCTTGTAGCGTTCATACCAAATCGAATCGTAGCCGTCATCCAGGCAAAAGGTGATGCTACCCGCTACTAGACAGGTATCTAAAATACAATTGCTCTTCAGTGTAAATTATAACTGTTTATTCAGTAGTTTGATTTTCAAAGTACCTTTTTAAACAAATTTATCCATTTTATTAAGGGTGAGTTTACAGATTCTTTGACATAATTTTTATACCTATTCACTTGAAAAGTCTTTAATTGTGATGATTTTATAATATCGATTTCCAAAACGATCATACATTCGGTATTAATAGTGCTTCCATCTTTCCAATTGTACTACCTACGTGGTAACTTAATACTGACTACCTGTCTAACGTGGATCTTCTTAAATTTATTCCATACTCCTCTGAAAGAGAAGTTTTGTGATATGTTTTATGGTTGCCAAAGTGCTACCTGCTTATAGATAACGTACGACTTGCGTAATTGACTAATAATTACCTAAATGATTTTTGTTTTGTATTCTAAGAATAAATTACAGATGGCAGCATTCAACTTAACAGTTTTCATATTAATTCTTTGAATAGAGGATTTTCTTTTCCGCCGTAGCTGGCTACTCTTTCAGCTGCAAATTGGAAGATTAACGGTTCTTTTCCTGTTATATTTAATTGAAAAGACTGAATGGATATAATTTTTTTTTTAAATCATAAATTCTTGCAGTCTGGTCTAAAATATTTTTACATTTTATTTCACAACAAATTTGATTTTATTGGGAGTATAAGTATGGAGAAAGATTTTATAAATTAGAATTTTTTAACAAACTGATCTTGATTTTACACGAATTAGAGAACATTTAAAATAATTTGCGTACGAGCTTTCAGATAGTACAGTACTGTTGCTTCCATTTTGTCCGTGGTAGCAAATAAGCGAAAATGTTTAAAAAACTTTAGAAAAAAGCTGAAATGCCCAATTATTCTTAAAAGTTTATGATAATTGGCCTTTTTAAGCATCTTGAGACAATAGATATTAGTGAATACGAACGCAAGAACAAGCACAAATTTAAAACAAATTAAGATTATTATTTCCAAACTCTGATGTTGAGATTCCAGAATTAGACTTTGTTTTAAACTACTCCACTTCTCTAAAGCTTTGCCATTCCTACTCTTATTTTTCTTTATGGTCCTTCAGTCTTTTATGCTGAGAGTTGATCACTAAGCAAAAGTTAGTTATGTTTTGAATGCCACTTTTAAAGAGATATAAAGCATGGAAACTTGTGTGTGTTTTAGCGTAAGACGCTTCTACACCTTTCACATTCGAAGATTTTTTCCCGCACTTTCAGAAAAATGGTACCGTATAGCTTAATCCCTGTGTTAACGTTCGTAGCATAGGTTCTCTCCTATACATCTCATAAAGTTTTTATGGCGAAGGATTGAGTATTAACCAAGTTATACTCAATGTGCGTTATATGTTTGCATGAAATGCACGTTTAACGTATATCTTTGCTTTATACTTAATTTAATTAAGTATTTCATTTTACTGCTAGTGTAAGTATAGTTGACATTTTTTTACATATCTACAATTTTATAACTAACGTTTCTGTACTAATAAAATTGAGGAAAGCAACGAAAACAAGTGGTATATGTGGTATATGATCTAGTGGTATATGAGATTAATTTATAGTTGGATGTAATTTTAGTAATTAGATTATGTTTTTAAAAGTATTATGTGCATGTGTGTATTTATGCACTCTTGTACCTAAGCAAAGTGATTTAAACTAAAACAAGTCATTTATGTATATCGCTCTGGTTGTTTGCCCAGTATAGGTTGTATATTCTTTTTTACTTTTAGTATAACTCACTGATAAATGATATAGTCAAATGCTTGGAGGCAGTTACAATATATCTCATTTTTACTTCCTTGTACGTAGTATAAGGAAGTAATGTGATCCCGAAAAATTTTGGGGGCCAAATTTCGACAAAAAAACCGATTTTGACTACCTCTAAATTTAATTTTAAGAATTTTTTCGATGCATCTCAACGTAGGCTAGCATGCACGATCATATTAACGCGTCTGCAACTCATTTTGACCAGCGGGGAGTCTATTGTGGTCAGTTTTTCCATGCCGTCTGTACGTACGTACGTATGTTCGTACGTACGTACGTACGTATGTATGTAACTCGCATATCTCAAAAACTATTGGTCGTAGAATGTTGAGATTTGATATTTAGGATTGTTCTATGATCTAGTTGTGCACCTCCCCTTTTGGTCGAAATCGAATGTATAGTTTATGTACAGGACCGCCCAAAAGATTCGAAATACATTACGCTCTATGGGCCGAAATTCATTAAACTCGCTTAACTCAAAAACTATTAGGCGTAGAATGTCGAAACTTCATATTTTGGATAGTTGTAACATCTAGTTGTGCACCTCCCCTATTGGTTCCATTCGACTGGATAGTTTATCTACAGGATCGCCCAAAACATTCGAAATACATTACGCTCAATGGGCCGAAATTCATTAAACTCGCATATCTCAAAAACTATTAGGCGTAGAATGTTGAAACTTTATATTTAGGATTGTTGTAACATCTAGTTGTGCACCTCCCCTTTCGGTTCCATTCGACTGGATAGTTTTATCTACAGAACCGCCTAAAAGATTCGAAATACATTACGCTCTATGGGCCGACATTCATCAAAGCTTTTTTTAAGGTTTTGGGCTATTTCAAACGACTCAGGAGTGATATATGCTGTAAAGAGTTAGAAAATGAATTTCTCCATTAAAAAAAGTGTCTTTATCATTTACAGTTCTGCTACAGGAACACTCAAAAGATTTCCAATACATTACGGTCAATGGCAATTTTAGGGGCATTCATCCATTTCAAGCACAATACCGTCCTACCACATAAGTTAGGTAATGGTCCGACCACGGTCACGTGCCTCCCTCAAGAACTATGCCAAAAGTCGCCAAGCTTGGCGACTTTTTTGTGTACGTGTGTGCATATTTAACTCTCAAATCTCAAAAACTATTATGAAATTTCATATGTAAGATTGTTGTAACATCTAGTTGTGCATCTCGATTTTTGGTTCCAATCTGCTGGAGTTTCTTTACAGGACCACCAAAAAGAATTTCAGTACTTTAATGTCTATGAACATCTTCAATATAATACAATTGTAGTCAGTCATTGTTTGGTACATGCCCAAAATCTCGCCGTCTGTCCTCGACCTTGGCGAGTTTTGCCGAAATGTCGCCAAATTTGGCGATAGTCAGTCATTTGGTCCATGCCCAAAGTATAGCCATTTGTCATCGTTCTTGGCGAGTTTTGGCGGAATATCGCCAAATTTGGCGATAATCTGTCATTGTTGGTCCATGCTTAAAATCTCGCCAAATGTCGTCGACATTGACGAGTTTCGCCGAAATATCGCCAAATTTGGCGCCAAAAATTATTTCGTATTTTGTATAACTCTAAAACTTTAACCCGTACAATTTTGAACTTTTGTATTTAGAACTATATTATAATATCTAACTGTTTTCAATATCTTTTTTGACAGCAATCGACTGGGAATTTATTTACAGGGTGAGCCAAATGACTTTAAATACATTAAGGTGTATGGATGCATTCAATTCATTGAAAGTCAGAGGTCAATGACTACTTTGGCTATCCCCAAAATCTCGCAAACTATCTCAAGTTTGTCGGCTTTGGGTGAAATATCGCCAAATAAAGTGTCAGAAGGAAATCTTTCAAATTGAACTCAGCTTGGCGATATCGAAATATTTGGCTAGAAATCGCTATACCTTACTATTATTGATATTTTATCTCTTTCAAACAAATAAGTTTAGAGGAAGTGCGTAAAAAACATTTTTGAATTAATAGACGTGCAAGGAAGTCATGTGTTGGACACATCAGATTTTTTCCATGAAGTATTTGTGAAGCTGTTTATTAACAGCTTCACAAATACTTCATGACATAGTACACAATACATCATCGTCACAGCTTCGATTTAAATTTTTCTGGCAGCAGTGCTGACGGAATATCTCCGTTATTTGACGAATAACCGTTTCTTTTTCCTTCTGTCAATTCAAGAAACTTTTTGAAATTCAATGGATTTTTTTTTCTTTTGAGTCAGATTTCAGGAAGAAGAATTTAAGGAAATAATACGGTTCCATACAACAAGGAAATTATTTTTTGAAAAGTGAGAGTTAAATTAGTGTAAAAAGACGAATTTTTCTGGTTCGAACAGACTCCTTTCATATACATTCTGCAGAATCTTTGTCATACTGCCAACATATGTGCAAAAAGTGTGTGTTGTTTTGTGTGAAGTGTTTGTGTTGCAAAAAGAAACACAACTTCTTCTGATCAATCGAAAGCTGTAAACTATTCTTGAAAATATTTGACAACCAGTTTGTAGTTTTTCCATGCATTTACTTTATAATAGCGCTTATATTCAAGAATATATAAACTACTGCTTAAGCGACAACGGCATTAGTATTTATCTTTCACAGATATGTAGTCTACACTATGTTGCAACTTTAATAAAAAGACCACTGAATTTCGTGAAATTCATAAAATACGGATGATATATGCATAGTACCCATTAATATGTAATGATAAATTCTGCAAGTATTAAAGCAGAATTTGCGGCTTGAATACAGCTTCTTAGAATGCATCTGTTTTTCTAATCTTCTAAAATGCAACATATGCAAACGCCACTTGAACACACTCATATATAAAAAATACATTACTGCATTCACACTATACATTGGAATTGAATTAGCATAGATTAGTTTTAAAGCTGACATAAGCACAGACTTACAGCTATCATAAACACTACACACGAGTATGTACGAGTGACAAAATTCATACTCTAGACGAAAAGAAATACGTTTTAGACATTTGCTAAGTTATTTAGCTCCATGCAAAAAGCTAAAAGATTATTAATTTTTTTTTTCTAAATGGCTCCAATGCTGAGATAGTTTCTATTTGATAATCTTGCAGGTAAATTTTCCCTTGAAAAATATCTATGTTGGTCAACGCTCACAGATAAAAGATTGAACCCGTAATCAGAGTTTTCCAAATACAGTGTAATGCACATGAATACGTACTTCATTAAGAAAAATCCAATTCACCAGCGGAACAAAGTAAACACACTTTCCAATTACCTGCGATATTGATAATCTCGGTGTTTACTCAGCTCCTAACGACTTGGAATTTTCCGTACGGATCCCGCTTCAGTTTTGTCTGATGGTCTTCTTTCACAAGCATTCTCCACATTCAAATTAATTGTGTTCCACTCTGTCATTAAGAAAAGGTGTGATGAAAATTATTCATAATTTTTCTTTTCATGCTACTAGTTCTTGATTAGACGTGATCTTGTGTAAAACTTAAATACGGGGTTATATGATTTAATTAATCGTCAAGGAAAGCATTTATGCAAAAAAGGATTTTATTTAGAATGTCTATGTAATTGCGGAAGTGAACATGGTATAAATTAAATGCCCAATATTTCTAATAGAAATCGGTATTCATTGCATATTTTATGCCCTGAGAAAATTTAATAGTTAAGTTAGTTTCCATGAAACAGCGATAATATCACAATCGATAAAATGATATCTGTATTGCCTTTGGTAAAATGAAGAATGGATAGCGTTAGAAAGTCATATGCATGAAAAAATATGAAAAGTATCAAGATTATTTTCTCTTGTGAAATGTTATCGGTACGTTTACATAGATTGTAGATTTTATTTCACATATTTCGCTCTGATACAATGAAATAAAACGTTTTAACCAAGCACGATTATTGATCTTAGTAATATATTACTTTACTTAGACAAGCGTTACTAGCGTTACTATTACAAGCGTTAATATTAATTTATTATCTGAATAAATATAATTTTTTGAATTACATATGCAAATAGTAAATTGACATCCATACATTTTTGACCAGGTTTTGCATTTTATGATCAATGCTCTGGATAAATATTTCTTTTACGAAAATTTTCTCTCAAGGTAATGCAGCAATCATGGTAATATTACTTTTAAAAAGTGCTTATTATATAACACAGTTATTTAAACTAGCAAATCTGTAATCAAAGTTTTCGAAACATAATGTGAATCTAGAATATCGATTTTCATTAGAAAAATCCGGTTCATCAGGGAAGAAAGTAAACATAATTTCCAATTAACCATGATGTTAAGTATCTCGTGTTTACTCAGTTCCTAACTAGTAGGAATTTTCCGTATGAATTCCTCTTTTGTGAAGGTATTCTTTCACAAGAATTCCACACTCCAGTTAATTGTGTTTCTCTGTCACTGAGAAAGTGCGGCTTCAAGAATTGTTCTTTTTATGAGATCCTGCTTGTTGAGTTGAAATATTTGATTTCATAATTGTTCATATAATACATTATTTATGTAAAAGGAATTTTAGGGAAAATAAATATCAACTGATCAAAAGGAATAAGTGTTTTTTGTAATAGGGCACACGTATATTAACATTCATTTCTAACAAGATACTAATTCAAAACTAAAACTAATTTTTGAGAGCATTTCATCAACTTTTGAATCAAGAAATAGATTTTAAAAAAATTCAAGCTAGTCTCTTCTGTTGAAACTATCACGCGTTATACTAACGAAGAATTACTTACTTAGTTGTAAGATGCTCACAGAAAAATGGACGAATATAAGAAACAATTTCATAAAGTCAGTTACCGTGCTTCAATCCAATTGACATGACTGAAACAAAAATAGTACCATGTCTGACAAGTTTGATTTTGCCAAAAAAGGAAAACCGACTTAAAATTTCTTCCCAATAACGAAAAATGTTCCTAATGTAAAGTAGTAGGGTTTGGCAATTTCTAGCGAGATATAGAAGGTATCGTCAAGCTGGGTTTAGTTCTGGGGATTCATTATAATAGCGCGTATCTCCAGTGTACGAGCGTGAATCAGAGAACTGCATTTCTTTGGAAAAATAATGAAAACAAATGTGCGCCAAAGACATGCAGAAGTGATAGGAAGTGAGGAGATGCATTTATTCGGTATTTTAAGAACAAATGAAATTCTTGTAAAAAACAGGGGGGGGTTAAAAACGAGGGGGTGCTATTGTGGTATTTTACTCTACATATATAAAGGTTTTATGTCACGATTTTGACTGCCTTAAAAGAAATTATTAAAAGGGAAATGTGAAAGTTCAGATTTTTCAGTCAGTTACTCTGTTCACCCAATTAGTTTTTAAAGGTGTGATTTTGAACATTTCAACGACGTTGAATTTCTTTTTCCCTTTTACATAGGACAAGGCCAGTTTTGTCATGTGTGCAGGGTGTGCGACGCACACAGGCGGTCGAAAAAATTTGGGGACTGCCAAAATTTAATGCGATTGTTTAATTCACAATGGATTACCTTTAAATGTGCATTAATTTTGTACTGCACAGTTGTTTTCATAATAATGCATAATTATAGTTCAGTACATGTTAATATGCATGATCTTATTTTTAAATTCAAGAAAGCGTTCTCAGGCAAGCGTTTCTCGCCAAGCGTTCTTCATGAAAAAATTATTTTCTCCTTTGTTCTTTTATGACATTTTTTTTCTCCTAGTATGACTATTTTTTTCTTCAATTTAAATATCTGTCCAATAATAAATACCCATAGGCGGCCAAACAATAAACTCACACAGGCGGCCAAATAGTATTTGAATACAGGTTGAAGAACATCTAGAAGCCGCCTTGCATAGGACAGTTATAGACCAGATTTCCCTTTCTTTTTATTGTTCACATCTTTTATACATTTGGCAAGAGATGTAACATTGAAATAAAATCTTAGTTCAGGGGTAGGAGACTGTCATTTATCACTGTTATACAAATTGCTGTTTTATCTGAAAAAGAGTGAAAAAACATTAACTTTTGAGGACTTATAACAATGTTTATGCGAGTGTTGATTAACCTGTTAAGCATGGAGCGATCCTATAACTATTTCTTTCACTGATCAGCAGATTATTATTGATTTTCATCCTTGCCTTTTTTTTAAGGATAAACGTATTTTTTTCTTATGACTGGATGAGTGAGAGATGACGTTTCGAATGACTATGTGGCCATTTATGAACAATAAACACTTAAGCTGCAAGTTATTTTTTCTGCAAGGGTGGCACTTAGCCGTCAGTCATTCGCCATGCTAAGGCAAGTAGTACCGGTCATTTTATTATAAGGGACAACCAGTCGGTGACCAACATTACTCCATATGAAGAGATGGAAAAGCTAATACCTGAGCTCAAATTAAGAATCAAACCCCGGACCAAGGTGTTCTGTCACCTGACTATCGATCCTCACCAGTGTTTGTACACCAATTCAACTGGACATCGAGAAATGACGCCGTTCTAATGAATATCCCTATACAATAGAGCACGATACTCTAGCCAAACCTCTATCCAGTAAAATTCGACATCTGATACTGGAAAACAAGGAGAAGAAAGTGATTTCAGAGTATATTCGGTTTTATATATCATGTTATGTCACGATTAATGGATTGATTATTTATTTATTTTTGTTCGCAAAGTTCCGTATGTCTTGTCGTGCCCATGGTTCTCGAGGACTTATGTAGATCTCTACCTCACTCACACTACTACTGTCCAAGCAATATGCAAATAGTGTGCCTGCAGAGGATGAAAAGCTCGCATGTACAGCTGCGGAAAAAAAAGTCCCACTTGCACTTTTTTCGGCAGTCGTTCGTCACACAGCAAAGTTACAGATACCAATCGTTTACGATTGACGCACACTTTAATTTTCTGTGCATAAAAATTGCGTAAGGGGCCATCTACATGTTAAAATTCGCACCAACTTTTTTTTTTCAATAGCAACCCCTAGATTTCACTTCATATTTCAAAAATTTAGCTCATTTTAACCCCGGACACCAATTTTCAATAAATTTGGACAGAAAATGAGTGAGTTATGAGCACCCAAAATCCCTCTCCCCCTATGTTAAAATATTTTTTCATACTTCAATTCATATCTCATATAATATTGGTAGTAAGAAGCTGATTTTTATTAGCACTATTAGAACTAAACGACCCAAACATAATTTAATATTATTAGGATTTTTAATAAATTATTAATATGTATTATGAATTATTAAATTAATATTCGAAAAAATTATGAATAGCGACCTAGCCAAATTTCGATGGAAATAGATGCAGAAATTAATATTACGTGGCTGTGCAAAATTTCAAATTTTTACGTTCAGTAGTTTAATGTGTTATTTTCATGAGTTAAGGGACCATATATAAATTTATTAAGTGAAAATTGTTTGAAAATTGCATAAAATAAACGTAAATTAGATTTATTTTGTGCGAAAACACAGTAAAAGATATCAGTATTAAAAATATCAAATTTTGAAGCAAATAAATTAGAGGTTTTTACAGTTTGAGAGGGATTCTATAAAGCGTGTATTGTTGCGTCCGCTACCATATTCCCCAAAATAATATATTTTACAGCTATATAATTAGATGCAGTAGATGTATGTCTTCTAATACAACGTCGTATTTCTGAAAAACTAACATCCTCAACTTTCCAGGCGTAAATGTGACCTTTTTTAATATCGTAAACATTAGGCTTTTGGACTTCCCCATACTTTATCAAACATTCAAAATCACGCTTTTCTGTCTAAATTTTCATCTAACTATAAATTAAAATATCGCCAAAAGTTGTAAGAATATTGCACATTGCAGACGATAGTATTAAATGAAGAAAGTGAAATAACAAACACAATGATAATATTGGGTCGGCAAAAAAGTAATTGCGTTTTTTACATGAAATTCAAACAAATAAATTTTCTATCAGGAAATCATTCTTCAAGTTCGACCATAGCTGAGTAATATTCAAGCTTGTAGTCAGAAGAGCAGAGAGCAGCCTCTAACTCCTGCCAACATTTCACCATACCTATTCCACCATTTCACCATTTCTCATACCTATCTAAGAGAACCATCAACGGAAATAGTCAATAACAATTTCAAAATTACAAAGATTTTCAAAATCGTGAGCAGTCATTTTGCATTTTCCCCTTAAATCATGTGTACGAACCAAGGAAGTTATGAACTCACGGGTCATTTGGACCACAGACTAAATATTCTATTCTACCCTTGATATTCTCAGTACAAAAAACTTTAAGAGAGATGGAAACAATATTTTCCTTGAAAATAATATTAATTTCTTTTAACTCTCGCGAGCGAAATTAATGCAAGTCTAAAAGTTCGGAACCTAAAAAATAGTGTTTTTCAATTTGCAGAAAGTCCCTTAAAAACGCGCAAAAATTAATTAGCAATATCTCCGGAAATTATCGTAGATAATTAGCGAAAATTTATATTTAGGGTAATTTGAAGGTTTTCTTTCGTTTAATAAAGTCAAAATACGGGATAGCCATTGCGAAAAATGAAGTTGGTGCAGAATTAAATACGAAGACAGCCCCTGATGCAAATTAAATTAATAGTAAATGAAAGTACGCGTTATTTGCAAACGAATGATATATATAACTTTACTGTACGTCGAACGACGGCGAAATAAAGAGCAAGTGGCACTTTTTTTTCCGCAGCTGTACATCACTCGCAGCAGCATTATAATTTTTGCCAGCTTCATAATATTCGCTAGTGTGTCTTAAGTGCACAGATGCTCGACCTTAACTTTGGCAGTCCTTGCACTCTGAGAATTGTACTTTAAAACATATCAATCCTTACTTTTTGTTGATTGTAGGGTTTTTAATGAAAGTTAAATTATTGTTTCCTTCGTCTGTTAACCTCCTGTCAACGGACCAGTCTTACTGTACTGTCAAATTGGTGTGACTGTCAACTTAAAGTAACAACCTCTGATACACGTAAGGAGAGGCTCCCTTTCAGTCAAATTCAGGGGGCCCTCACTACGATGCATTGATTGGCTATCCAGTACACCACCAGGGCGGAATCTAACCTGCAAGTGACTGGACAAAAACAGCAGGAATAAAAGTGATTTCAAGAAATAGACAAAGCCAACAATGTCATATTTGGTATGACATGATTCAGTTAAAAGGTAATATGTAGGGACTATAATCCCATAATATCACTATACAACTTAAATCTAAATATTAAGATAATATCTAAATAAAATTGGAAATTCTTTACAGAAAACAAATTTTAAAATAATTTTTCCTCGAGAAAGAAAACTTAAGTCGTTAAATTATTACATTCAGTTTGCCTCATTCAAAACTACGATACTGACGATAACTGAACACAAGAAATTATGAATGCTATATGTAATTAAAAAAATTCAGCACTGCCTATTTAACTTTATGAAGCTATAACAGCCCATGTACACACCACTGAAAAACGATTCCAGGAACTTTGAAACCATTTAGCACATTTATAAGTTTTCAGACACAGTATGTTACTTATAAAATTTTTTATTCGTTTTTATTTAGTATCGGTTATAAGCGTTATTAGGCCACAAATGTTAATGGTTTTACTAAAAGTATTCAAGATTAAGTAAGTTATACATGAGATTAGCTTTTCATGCAGGAAAAGGAAATGTGGTGTTACGGCCAATTATCTGCGAGAAGGATCTAGGCCGAGGGGGGGGGGGAGATTGCGCTGCGTGGAGGACTTAGTAAGGGATCCTAACCTGTATTTATGCGATGTTTCGGAGAAAATCACGGAAAACTCCGAGCCGTAGGTCGGCGGACCCGACCTCGTTTTGAACCAGTTTCTCAGTTGAGAGCGCAAATGCGCTCGGCCAGTCGTGCTTCCTATGCAAGAAAAATCTCTGAACTGCAGTGTTTGTTCAGATATCCTAATATATTTCTAAAGAAAATTGTGTGTACATTCCTATCACTGACATCCAATATTTAATACGTTCTGTGAAGGAAAAATCTCATTTAAAAATATCCCTGTGAATGTCTCGTAGCGTAGTCAGAATGAACGGATTTTCAAAAGCACCTCTTAGGCATTTGAAATCACAAACAAAAAATAAAATTAAGAGTATGCATGATAGAAGATATTTTACAGTTTCTGCATTTTTCATTTTAACTGTGGCACATTTTAATGCTTATTTATTTTTCATTGTATTTGAACTCTAATACAACTGGACTTTCGAAAACCAAGGAGAGGAAGTTACAGAGAATCTACTCATTTGAGTTTTTTGAATGGTGTGAGTGAATTTCTTAGGTGACTAAAACTTTTACAGTTTAACACCCGTGAAGTTTCTTTTAATATGATTATAATTAAAAAAAAATATTAAATATGTTGTAATAAATTAAATAATAGTGAATTCTGGGACTCAAATTTACATCATCAACAAGACAAAATGTTGTATTTTATTATGAGGCTAATATTTTTAACTTGTAAAGTTAGTAATTATTCAAAAGATAATTAGATTAAGAGTACTTGAATAAGAATTTAGACATCACGTGAACTACCCTAATGCTAAATACTTAACGTACCTCAAAGGTAATACAAAGCAGTATGAAACTGTAGCAAGCTAATATAAGTAGAGAACTATTATTCACTAAACTGAAATTTGCAGACTATTTATAACTGTACAGTCACTGCAATAAATTAAAGTTTTAAGATTACTGTCTTTTTGAACCTTTTTTTTTTAGTTGAAACAAGACTGTACCATTCGCAAAGCCAATATCCATTCTACAGAAATATACAATTTATCCAATTAGGACACTTACATTCTCCACTATTTTTATTGAATTTTTTTTACAGTAAACAATATATTGTGTATTTGAAAAAATTTAATTTCAGATGATTCACTTCGAATATACTATAACCAGTGCCCATATTAATAACTTATAAAAAATTCTATGGCAAAATATCTGCAAATGATTTTGACTTTTGACATTTGGCACTCATGCCACATATGCATCATACCTATTCCAAAGTATAGTACGAAATAAACACAAGCGCAGTGCTGTCCCACACACGTTTAAACAAACAGACAAACAAAAACCCTTCAACATTAAAATGTATGACGTAAAACAATTTAAATATGTTACGAGTTGGATAATGGAAATGTTGAGAAGGCCATAAATTATTCATAACCGTACCTCATGAGCGCATTAAAGATCCATTTTTGCCCTAAACATGAAAATGCTTCGTAAGTTTTTTAAATTTAGGCTGAGTGTTGTAACATTTTTACCCTCTGAACAAAGAATTCAATATAATGCCACATATACTAAAATTGTAGAATGCAATTTTGTTTTAGGATTTGTGCTTTATGCCTGATGGTTTCATTTATTTTACTAATGATCAAACACAAGAAAGAAGTATGACATTTATTTCATCTACGTGCACTTGTATAATAAGCAAATGTTATGTGTTAGAATGAATGTGTTTAATTTATACAAAATCACTCAAGTCAGTAGAAAAATCACCACATTCACGAAGACAAAAATAATGTGAAATGTATTCTATGATTGCTTTGTTTTTTTATATGTTATAGTCTTATTATTCACCTAATTAACGCAATGTACCATTATTTATTCTTTATAATATATTTTGCTCGTATCCTTTTGAAATAAAGTGTATAAGTATGTTACTTTTTTGTTCCATAGCATGAGTAATTTAAATAAAATCTAAAGCTTTCTCTCTTAAATTTTTGGAATGAGGTTTTCGCCCTTCCGAAAAGTGGCCATCTTTATGATCCTAACTGCTGTCGAAAAAAAAAAAAGCAAAAAAAGCATTCGACTCTTCAAAGCTTGATTTTCAGAGCAGTCGCTGCTTGTGGGTTATTTAAAAGGAGGTTCACAAAACAAATTTCGAAAATTAATTATGCAGATACGACACACCTTACAAATTAAAATAGATTTGCGTTTCCAGCAGTGAAAGGAAAATAATGCACGCAACTGAAAGAAAACAAGTCATCTGTGGTCTTACATTTCGTCACCAAGATAAGTTTTAGCAAAGGTGCTGTCTTGATTCATTTTATTTCAATTTTTTTTCAAAGGATAAGTTTGAAAATTGCCATTTCTTTAGCTCTGAAACACGTTTTTTACTCCCATCGTAATTATTTACACTTGTTTGTAAAAAAATAATGTAGTGAAAAATGATAGAAGTAAATAAAATATTAAGAAAATGAAATAGAAATTAATTAACTAACCGAACGTAACAAACCCACTGAAAATCCGGAAGCGATAACGCAAAAAATGGCCCTATGTGCACAGTGAAAATGTTCGAACGGAATGATTTTATCAATGCCGTTCTTCTGTCCAGATGTCTCGGCTTCTGATCCCAGAGAGCGGTTGAGAGGGATAATTTTCCTTCCGCAACCTACACTACAGTGCGTTACCTATAATAAGCCTATTTAATAATAGTGGGCGGAAGAGGAGAGAGTAAAACTAACGTTTTAAATTCACATAAATCTAGAAATGTGCACGTCATAAATCACTTAAAACTGGAATGGATCAGTCTTTTCAAGGACGCTGCTGTCACACTGTGCTGGACATTGCTGTCACTCTTATTTCAGAGTCGTACACTGTTTCTTATGTATGGGCATCTACGGTTTTACTAGTTCGTAATGCCAAAAATCTCACTGTTTTAACTAGGGACTTTTGATTCTTTGGAGGTTAGCTATTTTTTAATATTTTGCTTGAGTGAAATGCTACTCCTCAGTAGTCATTTATCACTCTTGAAGATTTAGGGAGTTTAGAACACTTTATTATATCAAAATCAAAATTAAACAGAACAAAAAGCAGGTCATTCTGTCCTTCTGTCATTCTGTCATTCTGTCCGTGACGCTTTTTTTGTTTAAGCATCACGTAAAAACGACTGAAGCGAATGATATGAAATTTTGTGTCATGATAGGTGGTCACTCAACTTAAAACATAGGCGTCAAATTTTAAAAAAATCTTGATTAGATTTTCAGATTTTGCGAAAATCGTTTCAAACTGCGTAAATTTGTGTTCAAGCATCACGCAAAAACGACTGAAGCGAATGATTTGAAATTGAGTGTCATGATAGGTGGTCCCTCAACTAAAAACATAGGCGTTCAATTTTTAAAAAAATTTGATTGGATTTTGAGATTTTGCGAAAATCCTTTTAGGCTGCGTAAATTTGTGTTCAAGCTTCACGTAAAAACGACTGAAGTGAATGATATCAAATTGAGTGACATGATAGGTGGTCACTCAACTTAAAACATAGGCGTCGAATTTTTAAAAAATCTTGATTGGATTTTGAGATTTTGCGAAAATCGTTTCAAACTGCGTAAATTTGTGTTCAAGCATCACGTAAAAACGACTGAATCGAATGATATGAAATTGGGTGTCATGATAGGTGGTCACTCAACTTAAAACATAGGCGTCCAATTTTTAAAAAATATTGATTGGATTTTGAGATTTTGCGAAAATCCTTTCAAACTGCATAAATTTGTGTTCACGCATCACGTAAAAACGACTGAAGCGAATGATATGAAATTGGGTGTCATGATAGGTGGTCACTCAACTTAAAACATTGTCGTCGAATTTTTAAAGAATCTTGATTAGATTTTGAAATTTTGCGAAAATCATTTCAAACTGCGTAAATTTGTGTTCGCACATCACGTAATAACTGCAAAGGTGAAAAAATGATATTTGGTGAAATGATAGGTGGTCACTCACCTTAAACTATAAGCATCTAATTAAAAAAAAGGGATCAGATTTCGAGATTTTGTGAAAATCGTTTAAAACTGAGTGAATCCTTGTTCCCGCAGTACGTAATAGCGACTAAAGCGAATGATATGAAATTTGGTCACACGATAGAGGGTTGCTCAACATAAACTATAGGAGTCCAATTTTTTAAACATTTTTATTAGATTTTGAGATTTTGTGAAAATTCTCTCACAATACGTTCAATGATGATTTCTTCAAACTTCACGTAATAACGACTAATACGAATGATACAAAATTTAGTGATATGATAGGTAGTTGCTAATCTTAATTTATAGATGTTGAATTTTAAAAATATTTTGATTACATTTTGAGATTTCGAATCGTTTCGAATCGCGAAAATCGTTTTAAAATGCTGAAAATTGTTCCAGCATCACGAAATAAAGACTGCAGGAATGAAACGAATTTGAAGGACATGATAGGTTGTCACTCAACTTAAATTCTAGGCTTCCAATTTTTCAAAATGTTGATTAAATTTTGAGATTTTGCGAAAATTATTTCAGTATGTGTAAATATTCATTCGGCATCACATAATTACGACTAAAGCGAATCGAATGGTATTACTTAGTTACTCTCTAACATGTAATATTTTAACAATACATAAAAATTATAACTTCGCTTTCTTTACTTTGGCAACATACTACATTCATTCTGTGTACTCCTACAATGCTGACGAAAGTTCTTGCTTTCTGGAAATTTGCATTCACTAACCCGTCGAGGACGGGTACTTCAGCTAGTTGTTGAATAAAACGATTTTCAGTCTTATTAACTAGTTCATACTGATGCTTAACAATAACGAAAGAAGCAACGACAAAATCTTAAAATCGAGAGTTTCATTGGTCCTTCTAAATTTATAGGCCTCGGTAATTAGTTTTGTTTTCAAATTCTTGCTTCTGTCCTATATCCGTTCTTGTACACAATAAGTGACAATGTCACGAAATACGTCTTGGGGCTCTTCTGCGACATTTTTTACGTGCTCTGATATTCGTTTTGGCCTGTAATGATACTTGATTCTCCCAGTGGCGGATTAATGCAAGTTTGTCGGGGGGGCGGTTAGTTAGAAGATTGGCATATACATCCATTTTATGGAAGTCAAATAGGATCTTTTACATTAATTTCTTTTCTATTCCTCCCTTGGATTCTCCGAACATGTCTAGCAACAAAGTCACGAAACATATAACTCACGGCAAGTTGCAGATTTGTCACACAACTGCTGTGGCAATTTTGCCGCCATCGGCACTCTCTACCGAGCTACAAATTAAAAAAAAATATATTTATATATTTCCTTTGCTCTCTTAGATGGTTAACTGGTGCAAGCAGTTGCTATTTTAAAATTACTATTAACCAGCGTTGTGACCAAGTTATCCAGGTTCGGAACACTAAGTTGTGAACAAAAAACACTAAGACTTCGGGAGCTACAAAAAACCATATTTATTGGAGAAACAGTTTAAGATAAACCTTTAAACATTGCGTAGTCTGGTGGTGGCCCAGACTGTTAAAAGTACATCTTTACTTAAAAAAACAAAACAAAAAAAAACAACGGTGGGGTGAGTTAAAAATTGTGCCATCATCAAAATTCCCATTGGCAAGAAAAAAAAACTTGGCCGCGATAAAAAACATCTAATGCATAGCAACCATAAAATTTAGACGAATAAAAATAAAGTTATGAAACTGCAAACGAATAATTTTGAAGGATGGTGCATGGCATCGAAATAAATATGCCAAGCAAAACGCCATGAGAGGGAGGGAATGAAACAATTCGTTATGATTGCAAATCTGACGTAACTGAATGTATTTTAGCCGCGATGGCGACGTCACTCTGATGAGAAAAATAAACAATTAAACGACTATTGCACGCAAGAAAATCGGAAATTCAGAATGAAAGCCAAAGTGAGGTAAAATGAGAACAGAAATATGAGTTAGAATGCTTGATTTTTAATAGATTAAATTTAAGAAACAGAAAGTAAATGGGAATTCATAGTAAATATGTGATCTACATCACAACCAATATTATGACGGTCCCAGAACTCTTAAAAATGTCTTTGCAACTTCTAGCGAGATACGCGTTAAGCAAATTTTTGCTAGGCGTGTACGGTGGTACAAGTACCGCTACAATCCCGATACCTACGCAGCACGACAATGTTCTCTGTACCTCTATTAACGTTCAAATAACGTTCAGAGAATATTACTGAACGCTCTCAGAGAACTTGTGTTGTCTGGCTACAATACCACGCAACTTCAGGGCTGTCGTATTGAGTGACGCATGACTTGTCGCATAGTACATAGTAAGAAATTTAAATTAATCTTGAAGAAATTATCAAGTAGGAAATTTCAGTGGATTATTTCAGTTGGAGGTCACCACATTGTACAACCTGTTCCCATAAAATAGCTTTCTCCTTCCAAAGGATTACTGCCTTGTTAGGAGATGTTATTGTGTTTACATATAGATATATCTTCTCAAAAATGTTAAATGATAAATTTTACTGAAATTTAGTTGTTAAATATGTAAACTGTCACGTCGATTTGACTCTTTAAAATAATTTGTCTGGGAAAATTTGATAAATTCTGATTCTTTTCTTTTTAACCACCTGTCAAAATACTCGTATTTCAGGTTCGTCCAGCTAGGGCACTGCATCTTAAAGGTTCAAATGATTATGACTTCAACAGAGTAGCAATGAAATATTTCGAAGAATGTTAATGTGCTTATGCCAGGCTCGTTTTGATTCGTACTCTACACATGTAGGAGACATTAAAAAAATTGTAAGTTTATACTTAAATTTAAACTTTTTCTACTTTTATAAAAGTCAAACCAATCCTGTCGGATACACCCTCAAGCTAAGAAAATTTAATAGAAAATAATTATGTCTTGATTTTCTAGATTATAGATAGAATTTGCCTGCTTTTGAAACATAGCTTTTTTTATTGAAGCCAAAGGCTGACATTTAGGGTGATAGAGTCAGCCTCAAATTATCCTGAAACGAAAATTTATACCTATGGTAATTATAATATTGCGTCATTAAGTGAGTTTAGACCCATGCGGCTTGTATCGCAGAACAATTTATTGAATTGCAACTGAAATGCATAGTCCAAAGTTTAAGAAGATGAATCATTACGATAAATTCAATGGTTAACTGAAATGTTATATGCTTAATAAGATAATGTGCTCCATATATTGTATATCCAGTAATTGCATTCTTAAATTGAAATAAGTATTTATCATTTCTAGCACTAATTAGCCAATATTTATATAGTGTATCTTTTAGTGAAATAATCTAAATAGGGTGAAGTTTTATTTTCTGAGAAATACTACTTATCTCTTTGTAAAAAGTTTTATTTATTTTAAATATTAAAGAAATCTGTCTTTATGAAATAGAACCATAAAATACTAAAATAAGTGACAATTATTTAAATTATACATTTAATATTAAATTTGAAAATTATTATGAAATTCGAAATGCGTGTTCAAATGACCAACTGAAATACAGATATACACTTTGTAAATTCTATTTCGATACTTAACTACATGCGCTTGATCTAAGTAAACCCTTCTCAAAAACATGTAAGGCAAATATCTTTGGCTCTGTTTTATTTATAAAAATAAGCTCTCTGCAAAAAAGCACAAATAAAATAAGTGAATTATAAAAGTTTCCTTTTACATTTCAAAAATAAATATAATGATGAAAAATTAAGATAATTTTCATTAATAGAAGATATAATTCAGAAAGATAAGGTCACATGACAATTACATTACACAATAGCTAATTTTAACTCGAACTCAATAAATTTATAAATATTTATGTCATGATTTACTTTAATGTAAATTTCTTAATTGAGTACGACAAATAGGTAACAAAAAATGTGATAATGTATTCACGTACAAAATGTGAAATAATGCTTTAATGTCTCATAAAGTATTCTAAAAAATTAACGACCATGTTAAATTAGAAAATCAATGAAAATGATTTTTTTTATATTTTATTTTTTAGAAATGGTTTTCCTTTAAGTACCAGAATAACTGCACTTTCCAACATCAAAAATGTATCAGACTCAAACAGACTTATTTCAAGTATTTTGTCTTGCTAAACACGAAAATCAGAATAAAAAGTTGAGATTAGCTCTTGTTTCCAAGATACAGAACCAATTTGGGTAGTAAAATCTCACTATAGCTGGCTTATATGGCTACTATGGCTTGTATAGTATCCATGCGTTCCATCACCCATTCGGCCTATTCCTCACTCGGCTAATCGAACAATTTCTGAACCACCTCAAAATTATGAGATTGAAAAGGATGATGCTGAGGAAGTTACTAGACACGGCATTTCCCATGATCGAGATTTCGAGGTACAGGATTTGAATCGATTTGAATGAGACCCACAAATTAAATCAGTCAGAAATGAGCGATCTCGAAAGAGATATTGACTAGCCAAAGGAGAAGGCAGAGCTTCCGGAATCAAGACTATAATCGCATCTACTGCAACCAGAAATCAAGATCGCAGAATAGGGAATTCTTCACGAGAATCTTCTTCATTTCTTTCAAGAGAAGGAATATTTGGTTGCTATTATTGATGTCAACTGCTTGATGAATTCTCCAAATATAACTCATGGTTTAAGTGGAAGAGTTTTAGACTCTTTCAAGCTTAGTTGGACATTCCGTCTACATGAGAGACTTACAGATACGTGCTATTACTTCTAGAGCCAGTCAAATACGAGAATCACAATGGCTGATTTGTGGTGACCTAAAAGTTATTGCTGTACTCCTGGAAATAAAGTTAGGGTATACTAAGTACTGCTGTTTACTGTGTGTAAGAGACTCCCGCGATAGAAAGTCTCACTTCATAAAATATAAATGGTCTTCAAGAAATCTAAATTCCGCGATGAGAAATGTTGAAAATGATATTCTAGCAGATACAAATAACATCCTGATTCTGATATTAAGCTGGAACAATGAAGAGCTTTGTGGTTTCCATGAACAAGGCTTTAAAATACGTTAAAGTATAATTGCCACAAGGTTTAGTGATGTAAAGGTTAAGGAGTGAGTTTTTGTGGGCTCTCAAATACTTAGAATTATAAAGCCTTTACCTTTGATAAAATATTGGAGGGGTAAGTGAAAACAAGCTGGGAAACCTTTAACGGTGTTGTACGAGGATTTCTAGGCAACAGAAAAGACGAAAACCACCAACAGTTGGTGAAGAAACTCCTACAAAATCTCTTATGATCTTGTATATTCAGAAAGCCACTGACACTTTATTTTTCTCTCCTTCCACCTTGATTTTTCCCCCTAAAAATAGTGGAACTGTAAACGATGAGTAAGGTGAAAGGTTTCGTCAAGATATCTTTTCAATCGAAAGCAGATATCAGGTCGTTGTATAAAGTTAATGCTGGATAACTATTGCTGGACAAGAGATACTCCGTCTTGACGTTCAGTGCAAGAGTCAGGTCAAAAGGAAATGTTCACAGAAATAAGCTAAAATTAACCCCTGGTTTATGAAAAATGAACATTGCATAATGAAACATGATCTATTGCATCATTATATACTTGTTAAACAGGATTTTTTTTCTTCATTTACCTTCGAGTCGATGGGTAGGATGTTGTGTGTCTTTCTCCAGTGGGATTTTGTGTATCTTCAAAACAAGAGCCAATAAAATAATTTTATTTTTATATTCCTTTTTTCGGCCCAGAATTAGTAAGAATAGTCCATTTAGAACCAGGATACAGATAAAAGCCTTTTTTCATTGTCTAGTGTTATTTCTAAAGGCTTTTAAAATTCATTTCTGTGCAATGTATTAATTGTAATGAAATTTTTCTTCTTCGTGTGTGTGCGGTGATTGAAATTTAAGGTCTCTTTGGCTAAAAAAATCTCTAGGTAATCACTTCTATAGAAATTACCGCGGGATATTATAACATGAGGTGTTTGGCATTAAATTATTGTATGGTGCAAGTTTAAAAATGATGAATATAGCAAACACTTTTAATTTAAATGACAGATGCATAAACCTTGTTTACATATTTGCTTTAATCCATACCATCGTATCAAATCGTTTCTATTTTTAAAGTTCTTAATGCTGCCATCACAATTATACAGTTAATACAATTAAAGGCTTATGTTGGTGTCTAAAAAGAAATAAAATAGATTGTATTTATTTCATGCGAAATCTGAATTTTCAATTTAAATATTTAAATCCTTCATATTTCATCAGAAAAGAATAGTTTATTTACTTTAATCTAGTGGAGGTGTGTGGAGGTTTGGACCATCGCTATTTGAAAAACGTTGAAATAATCTCACGCAAATTTTAATTTATGACGTCCCGATTTTGACTTCCGTAAGAGAAATACCGGTCAGCTCAGTTAGTTTATCTGTTTAGTTCGCCCAGCTAGTTTTCTAATAGAAAAATATTATAATTCAGATGATTTTTTTTCTTTTCATACAGTTTTAAAAGAAAAAAAAACAAAAAGTTAAAAAATGAAGTTCTATGCATATCATTTTTAAGAGTGTTCATTGTGTAATCTATAGCAATAATATACAAATTACTTTAGTATGTGATACAGACAGACGATCGGACCGACAGAAATCGACATGATTTTTTTTTCTGTTGCCAGTGTTCAAAACTATAAATTTTGAAAATTCCACAGTAAAAAAGAAAAAAAAGGGTTTTATTTTGAATACAATTTTAAATATTTATAAATGCGCTTTTTACATTGGTCCTGTTTAGCTTTGATTGATCCTGATACTACTGAGACGCAAACATCATTTCTTCGTACGTCATCAGCTATCTGCAGTATTTTCCCACATCAGAGCAATTGAATAGAAAGAAGGAAAGGAAACTTATTTTTCAAGTAAAAAAGTTCAAATATTCCATTTCCTTTCCTGAACGATTTCAAAAATAGAAAGAATATAATCGCGCACCGAGGGAAAGGGGAAATTTTATTTCCTTTCTATTCTCGAAAGAATGTAAAACAACATTTACCCAAGGGCTAGAACCTGCTACCCCCAGCTGATTTCGATGCTAACAATGGTTTTTAAAGAATTTTCTTGCGTGGCGATATTTCATTCGTGAGTTTAAGAAGAAAGTTTTTTTGGAATTCATAAGAGAGTATATTTTTGTTAATATATTTTAATTTTTTCAAAAGATATTCGAAAAATCGTTTTTAAAATATTCAGATTTGTATCTGTTTGAATACTTTTATTCATTTTTGGATTTTAGTTTTTAAAAAATGATCTTCAAAATAAATTTTAAGAGCAGAGACGTAGTAATATGGCGAAAACTTAAATTTAAAATATCTGAAGTGTTATAAAATTCATAAAATATTAAAATATCCATAACATTCTTGTTACAGAAAACCCTTTTAAAATATATTCGAGTGCAAATGCAGCTTCTATTTATAAAGGCAAGAAAAGATGTTGAAGTGTTATAAAATTAGACAGTATAAATAATATAAGAACATCAAAAATTTTATAGGGTTGTAAAGTTTCGCTGAAATGCTAATTTAAAAAATGTATCGAAAAACTTTTAGAAATCTACTTCATATACCTATACAGTTATATACAGAAGATGCTATGTACACAGTAAGATAAGATAGATTTTGTGGAGCTAATATTTTTTAACAGGTGTGTAACTCCAGGCCTTCACTCAAATGACAGACACCTAGTTCAAACGAAACAGTTTATTAGACATCTGTAAAAGCAATTACACATAACACTTTACACATATCTAAAAGAAGATTTGTAGATAAAGCTCCCAAGGAAAACATTATCGCAACAGAAGATTAAAGTATAAAATTCAAGGAACACATGGTACAATTTTTAACATGCCATTTTAAAGCGCGCTCAAATCAGAATCTTTGCACTGTGATAGCCACAGGGAAACACAATCAACCATTATCACAAAATATGTAAACAGAAAGTAAAGCAGGCAAACAACAAAACAAGCATGAAACAGTTAAGAGGATAGGAAAGGCAAGTTTACAATGAATATTTACGATGAAGAATTAACTAAAGAACATAAAAAAAACAATCAAAGTAAAATATTTACGGTGTATTATGTAAAAGTCTTTTTATAATGTGCATTTTAATACCAGAACTAAAAATGCCCAAGTTAATGGTAAGGCTGCTACTTTTATATTTAGGACTTGTACTATTTTGGGTTCTGGGAAGATTTCGTATTTATTTCATTAATATCGATGGTTGTGCTTCTTGTTGAGTTGTTATTTGCTGCATGTAGAGTCTGCTATTGAATATGGATTCGCATTTTAATTACGAAGTTAAATTCCTTTTTCACAGAATCACAACGCGTAGGGATTTTGCAATTTGAATATTTTCTTAAACACACTTGGTTCTTGAAACAGACAAATGAAACTACAAGTGAAGTCACGTGGCTTGTGATGTCACTATTAATATCAATTTATGTTTAAGGTAGCAATATTTTCGGGGAGGGGGATACCCACATTTTATTAGGAATGGAAAAATAAAATTGTTAGGCAAACCTACACAATTAATAAATATTTATCAGCAGACTAAGCAAACATAAACGAATATCAGGCAAATGCACTAAATCACTTTAATTCAATAAAAAGAAATTATGGAAGAATGAAATGCAACAGTTGTGTTCTGTTTCAGCTACTACCCACAGCATATTACATTTTGCAAGTCCAAAAATTAAGAGGATCAATACATACCCGCATTTTGTGATAAGTATTAAATATGCAAGTATTAGCATTACGAACAGATAGCGCAAATATATAAAACACTGATATACATTTAATAGCTAATAATAATTTTGCAGTGGTATTAAACACTATACACTGTTGAGAAAGTATATTTAAAACAATGTACAAGAAGAATATTTTTATTTGTATTGTGCTTTATTGCTATCGAGCCAGAAATCCTCAATTTTTCTCGTTTATAATAGTTTTGAAGTTTTACCGATTGTTTGTCAGTCATGAGAAAACCAGCAATTGAGTTAACGTATAAAAATCATTTTGAAGATTAGATGTAGAAATAATAAATCTTGCTTCGGCGAAATTTAAAAAGATCTTATGACAGCTTGTCAGACAACTTCTATTTGTTTAAGGGTCAGAAACTTTTAAAAGACACGTTCTCGATATTTGAAATTTTTGATTTAAGGGAAAGTTTTCGGTATTCATTTTTCTTTCTATACATAGTGTCGGCATAGTGAAATGTGCTTTGAGGAAAAATTTATAGAAGCCTTGTGTACTTTTAGTGCTATCTAATATTCATGCCTGTTATAATGTACTGAAACGTTTTCTCTGTGAATCTATGAATAACATTCTAAAAATATAAACTTTCAGGGTAAAAGTATCTTCACTCAACAATTTACAGGGCTTTTCAACATTGTGAAAAAGTGTTTATGACTCCAGTTTGTCTATCCGTCCGTCCGTGCTCTAACCACCGTATATATGCTTAGATTTCGACCTTCGAAATCAGTGTATGTAACATTTACAGTTCTACTGGAGCATTCGAATGAGTTCCGAACAGTTACGGCGTATAATCCATTTCAAGTGAGGGCACAACATGGACGATTGGATTAGACCCTCGAAATGGTGGACGGGTGAAGTGTGGAGGTCTAGCGTTCTGGCAATGGCCTATCGAGCGGCTGTCATTCTATCGGTCTGGAGTTTTGATTGGGTTTCTCCAGATGTAACGTAACTACGCGTTAGAAAGTCTTTAGAAAGTCCTCCAAAGAAGGCATAACGACATAATAACTCAACGATAACAACATAAGTAAACAAACAATCCATTTCAAGCATAATTCAATAAGTATATAAACGATTATACTTACTTTTCATTTAAAGAATACAAGGGACATTTGAAGTTCTTTTGCAGGGTGTGGCAAAATTACGTTTTTAGTGATATACACAGCTCCTTTGAGGTTATCTCGAATATCTCGCCAAGTTTGGCGACAATACAACGCCCAATTAGGCGCAAAAATCACTGTCGTGTTGAAAATTGCCTTATAACCGATGCGTTGGGGATTATTTGTCTTTCTTTTAAGAGTTGTGTTGACATTTCAGAAATCTTTCCCTGCCTCCATGTAGAAATCAACACCGATTAGTCGAGTCAGAAAGTTTTCCTCAAAGATCACAGATCCCCTCGCCAACAGCATTCGCACGGGGAAGAAATAAGTGATTAGCTTCTAAATAAAATAAATGTCACACTTTTAAATATTTTAACAAACTAACTTTCCCAATTTTTTGCATTGCTTGATAAATTTATATAAATTATTTGTAATATACGTAAATTGTAATAAATAGAAATATAAAGTTTTATCGTATGTTTTTCCTGTGAATTTAGTTACGAAATAAGCTACATTGCTTTGAAAAGTGGATGGGATTATCGATAATGATTAATCAGGTAAACTATACCTGTATGTGACCAATAAAATGGACAAAAGGAATTGCTATACCGATTCTGCAAAATTTATGTACATTTTTCTTTACATCCCGAATTCCTACCGTTTTTTAAATAAAGGTTTATTTCTATATTATTACTGAGATTATTAGAATTCGAAAAATGAATGGTAAGAACTTTTTTTATGAGCTTAAATAATATCTTTTCGTTGATTCATTTTAAAATAATTAACATTTTATTCATAAGTTCTCAGGCGTATGTTCAGTTTAAATAGCTCTTCCTTAACTATTAAAAGTAAAAGACTTTTTTCTATACCTGTCAATATAAGTCTCCGATCCAACTGGAAACCACTCCTACCCCATTATAATTTTCATTCATTCATAATATATGGCCGCCATTCATCATAAACTCTCTCTGCGTAATATCTCACCTATAGGAATGTGATTAGTTTTATAAATAATGATAAAGTGAAAGTGACGACATAAAAAGGAATTGGATTCTTGAGACATCCGAGGAGTCGTTCAACGTGCGATATATCATAAGTGACATTTGAGTTTTATGTATTCAGGTGGCTTCTTTCATTTTGAATGAAGCATTTTTCAAGAATGGAGGACTTTTTTTACTGTCCCATTAAACCGTTTCTATGCAGTTCATTTGAAGAAAACTCAATGTATTTGTGGTATATAAAACAGCACAGATATATAAAAATACAGGGTGTACCACAATTCCATCCCGAATTTGGAAGGCTTATAAAATATATATATATTACCAATACAGTAAAAAAGATGACTTTATTGGAGAAAGAAATGCTACAAGTTTTATTTCACAAAAGTACAATATGTGAACCTTTCGTGACAGCGACAGATTAATGCAATTTTGTCGGGGGTGGGCAGATATTTTGTTCTCCAAGAAGGATAAAACTTGCAATGTTTCTTTTGCCAGTAAAGTCTTGTCCAAGGAAGAAGCATTGCAATTTTTATTTCACAAATAAGGGGCTTCCTCGTCGTTGGATTGGACGAGGTTCTGGCGAAGACAATCGCATTCTTAACTGGTTACCTCGCTCTCCGTACCTAATTCCAGGCAATTTTTTTTATGGGGTTACATGAAAGATCGTGTGTTCGTGTCAAAGACGGAACTTACGCCAAAGGATCACAACTGCATTTGTTACCATGTTAAAACGAGTGTGTGAGTGTGGGAAGAATTTGACTTTAGACTTGATATCTGCCACATCACGAAACAAGGACGGATTATAGGGGCGGAGAGGCGACCGCCCCAATTGAGAAAAAGAAAAAGACATTAATGTAAAAGATCCTATTTCACTCCATAAAAGGATGTATATGTCGATCTTCTAACTAACCACCGACACCGGCAAACTTACTGCCCTCCCCCCCCACCTTCACTCCCGACAAAATTGCATTAATACGTTGACGTCACGAAAAGTTAACATATTGGACTTTTGTGAAATGAAACTTGTAACCTTTTCTTTCTTCAATAAAGTCAACTTTGTTGCTGTATTGGTCATATATATAATTACTTCCTTGTACGTAGTATAAGGAAGTAATGTGATCCCGAAAAATTTTGGGGGCCAAATTTCGACAAAAAAACCGATTTTGACTACCTCTAAATTGAATTTTAAAATTTTTTTCGATGCATCTCATCGTAGGCTATCATGCACGATCATATTAATGCGTCTGCAACTCATTTTGACCAGCGGCCAGTCTATTGTGGCCAGTTTTTCCATGCCGTCTGTACGTACGTACGTACGTACGTATGTATGTAACTCGCATATCTCAAAAACTATTGGTCGTAGAATGTTGAGATTTGATATTTAGGATTGTTCTATGATCTAGTTGTGCACCTCCCCTTTTGGTGATAATCGAATGGATAGTTTATGTACAGGACCGCCCAAAAGATTCGAAATACATTACGCTCTATGGGCCGATATTCATTAAACTCGCCTAACTCAAAAGCTATTAGGCGTAGAATGTCCAAACTTCATATTTTGGATATTTGTAACATCTAGTTGTGCACCTCCCCTTTTGGTTCCATTCGACTGGATAGTTTATCTACAGGACTGCCCAAAACATTCGAAATACATTACGCTCAATGGGCCGAAATTCATTAAACTCGCATATCTCAAAAACTATTAGGCGTAGAATGTTGAAACTTTATATTTAGGAACGTTGTAACATCTAGTTGTGCACCTCCCCTTTCGGTTCCATTCGACTGGATAGTTTATCTACAGAACCACCCAAAAGATTCGAAATACATTACGCTCTATGGGCCGAAATTCATCAAAGCGTTTTTTAGAGGTATTGGGCTATTTCAAACGACTCAGAAGTGATATATGCTGTAAATCGTTAGAAAATGAATTTCTCCATTAAAAAAAGTGTCTTTATCATTTATAGTTCAGCTACAGGAACACTCAAAAGATTTCCAATACATTACGGTCAATGGCAATTTTAGGGGCATTCATCCATTTCAAGCACAATGCCGTCCTACCACATAAGTTAGGTAATGGTCCGACCACGGTCACGTGACTCCCTCAAGAACTATCCAAAAGTCGCCAAGCTTGGCGACTTTTGGTGTACGTGTGTGCATATTTAACTCTCAAATCTCAAAAAATATTATGAAATTTCATATATAAGATTGTTGTAACATCTAGTTGTGCATCTCGATTTTTGGTTCCAATCTACTGGAGAGTTTATTTACAGAACCACCGAAAAGAATTTCAGTACTTTAATGTCTATGGACATCTTCAATATAATACAACTGTAGACGGTCATTGTTTGGTACATGCCCAAAATCTCGCCGTCTGTCCTCGGCCTTGGCGAGTTTTGGCGAAATATCGCCAAATTTGGCGATATTCAGTTATTTGGTCCATGCCCAAAGTATCGCCATTTGTCATCGTTCTTGGCGAGTTTTGGCGAAATATCGCCATATTTGGCGATAATCTGTCATTGTTTGGTTCATGCTTAAAATCTCGCCAAATGTCGTCGAAATTGACGAGTTTCTCCGAAATATCGCCAAATTTGGCGCCAAAAATTATTTCGTATTTTGTATAACTGTAAAACTTTAACCCGTAGAATTTTGAACTTTTGTATTTAGAACTATTGTAATATCTAACTGTTTTCAATATCTTTTTTGACAGCAATCGACTGAGAATTTATTTACAGGGTTTGCCAAATGACTTTAAATACATTGAGGTGTATGAATGCATTCATTTCATTGAAAGTCTGTGGTCAATGACTACTTTGGCTATCCCCAAAATCTCGCAGACTATCTCAAGTTTGTCGGCTTGTGGTGAAATATCGCTAAATAAAGTGTTAGAAGGAAATCTTTCAAATTGAACTCAGCTTGACGATATCGAAATATTTGGCTAGAAATCGCTAAATCTTACTATTATTGATATTTTATCTCTTTCAAAGAAATAAGTTTAGAGGAAGTGCGTCGAAAATATTTTTGATCTAATAGACGTGCAAGGAAGTCATGTGTTGGACACATCAGATTTTTTTATAAGCTTTCCAAACCCGGTAGGGAATCGTGACACACTCTGTGTATAGAAAAATATGATCTCAGTCTTTTTAAAAGCGTAGCAGTATGCATGATCCTACATTACTGAAAATTCAAAAGCGCACTGGAGCTCAATCAATATTCCTGTTGTTCATAAAAATCTAAGTGTACTCCATACAATTTTCATATTAAAAATTTTATTAAAGTTTGTCAATTATTTCATTTACTTTACAATTTCCATTAGTGAATATTTTCCGCGGGTTTGATGTATTATTGATCTTGCAATCAATTCCGAACATCAATACCTGTAGAAGAACTTATCTGACATTTTGCAAGTATTTACAGAACAATACAGTAAAAGGTGTCATTAACCTTAAATTCTATAAATATATTGAATTAAACTTTTAAATCTCATTCTTTACGATATGACGTACATTTTGTTAAAAATTTAATTTCTTTAAGGGTGGGTAGTATGAAATAAGCTCAAGTAAGTTAAAACAACGTATCTGGGCTCTGGACTAACAGTTGTAGCCGTTAGTTCTTTTTCCTATTTTGAGAAACATTACTTATCTTTTTCTTCTTTTTCCTGATATTCAATTCTATTCAGCCTTTCCATACTCGTTATTCACACGCTCAGATATTATATAAAATACTATGTATATTTTATGCAAAAAATATCAGTCTTCTAACTTCTTTTAGTCCAATTTGATTCGCAGACTCTCTGTTATTTACAATACATAAAGATATCTCTGTACGTCATTGATAACTTGACTTAAGTTGTATGATTGAAAACGGAATACTTGAATAATCCCAGGTCTAATGAATGTGGATCCAAATCCTTTCTTAGGCAGAATGTCTAGCAATCATAATCCTGGATTGAGAAATTTTAATTAAGGATGCGCACAAAGTTTGAGAGGCTTAGATTCAAAAGCGATTAGCATGCATTCCCCCTTTATAATGACATTTCGAAATAGAGGGCCTAATTGAGCGAGATAGCTTCAAATTCAGAGGATTTTCGTCTCAGACATTTACAGATATTCTCATTATATCGTCTAATTTATGTAAATAAATTTTTGTGAATGCGACTGATGAGTCTAAATCTTGTAATCCTTTTCGTGACATTTTATAAGGAAAATTACAAAATAGTGCTGAAATAAAATAGAGTAACAGAGCAAAAGTACAATGTATAATCGTTAGACAAAAGCATCCCTATTAGCCATAGGTGATATGTTTTTCATTGGCGAATGGCCGGCTTTCATAGTGTTCCATCAGGTTCCATCGCTCAACGAAATTCAGCACTTGGCCCAGAAATGAAATTTCCCTCTGAAAACAATGATGTGGATGTGCGCTGCAGACACTGAGAGAGCCACTACCCGTGAAACGAAACTTGAGATTTAATCTGACCTGTGTGATCGAAACTGCTTAAATTCGACTATAATGCAATGAGCTGAAGACGAAATGTAAGGCC
The DNA here is from genome assembly GCA_038373885.1 of Cheiracanthium punctorium. Classification (NCBI taxonomy): domain Eukaryota; kingdom Metazoa; phylum Arthropoda; class Arachnida; order Araneae; family Cheiracanthiidae; genus Cheiracanthium; species Cheiracanthium punctorium. Next base: position 508,740 of record JAWZYV010012308.1, on the reverse strand, counting down.
GCATATCGGCCAGCGCTCTGCCTAGTTGCAAGTGTGGTACTTTGGACAGTTTCACCTACGCCTTCGAAAAAAAATGTATTATATATAAATATGCTCAGATTTTTTACAAAAGTACAATACTATGAACTATTGTAAGCTAACTATTTCCATGTTGTAAATTTGATGTACATTACCAATTGTAAATCAAAAAGAGTGATGTAAAAGTCTGTAACAATTAAAAGATGCCGCTGATCTGCTGGATCCGAGCCTTGGGCTGGGGTTTGTCGTGTTGGTGGGGTTCTGGTAGACAGTATCTTTCAATCTGCCTTACAGAAAGTAGTCACATACAGTCAGTCAAAGAATATGGAGGCCATTCCGTAATGGAGACCTACGAATTCAACTCCATCTGCTAGCGCTTTTTGTAGCTAATACTTGTAAAGATTTTACGGCTTATATAAGAAACATTGTTGCCATTTTCTATTGATCTTTGTTTTTGATAATTAGTATATGTCCTTTGCTAGACACCCTGTGCATTGCTTGTGTCATGGAACGTTCCAATAGCCATCCCTCAAGAAGTGCTCACCCAACACATGACGGGAATTGGAATATTCCCAGGATATCCTTCGGACAACTAAAAGGGCCGACACAGAAATTTAGTAATTGTGAACACAAAAACCTGAATGCGTTACTTGAACTTCAAGATAGAAAGAATTTATCTGTGTGCCATATTTTCTGTCTTATTTCGTACATCTTACCGGCAGATGCAGGCATATTATTTTTTAACACGAGCACTTAAAGTTCTATTTTAATTTTATCCCCCGATATTTTCACGATGGCATTCATAGTTAAGGTATTAAAACTTATACCCTGAGATTGTGATTACATGTCCATGTCTATACATCCAACAATTAACTCCGTTAATTTCAAAGAGCTTTACTTCGCAGTTTGTAAATACTCAAATAATTTAGCTTTGCCAATCCTCTAATTGAGTAGCTGCAGATTTAATGAACTAGATTTCAGTTTGCATTCATCAGAGATACATACTTCATTGGCGTGTACTTATAATTTTAGATTAACTATTCGCTGTAATAATTTTATATCCAATACATTAGTCGCAGGCGTTAAATGGGGATAAAGAACTTTTGGTTTAGTCTCTATAAAACACTTAAACATGTATTGCTAACGTTATTTCATGAGTTTCCATTAGCTGTACTTGTAGAACTGTAGTTCAGGTTTTGCTGCATATGGTTAAATACTGAAACTTAATAACCAGTTATGCATCCTATAATCGGAATCTAAATGTGCCGACTCTATTCTTTCCAAAGAAGCGAAAGTAGAAATTTCGTATGTCTCCTCCATGCATGTATACAGAATTACGTTTCCTATTTTTTATCAGTTGGAAAAAACTCACTTTGAATATCAATTACATAAATTGGAAAGGCTTGAGAAAATTACCGTTTTCTGCATTATTTATAGGACAAGAGAGAATTTCATATCACTAATTTTCAACATTAGTTCTTTAGCTCGCCAGAAGAGGGTCTGAGAATTTACATTGTCTACTTTAAAAAATCTAGGAAAACCATAATCGACTGAGGCCAGTGGCGCACACAAGGGAGGGGGGTGTATGGGTTCTGGGACCCTATCAAAAGATTTATGAACTTCACATTGTAATACCATCATGTAACTAAGTAAATAAAAGCATACTTAAGAGATGAAGTATATTGGAGTGCGGGACAATATAGTAGTAAAGTATATTGGGTGATCACACTTCATAAAATGTGTGGTCATAGTCACGAGAACAAAAATTGTTCTTCATTTTTTCAGGTGATTAGTTGGTATCACAGCTTTATGAGCTGAACCTCTTCCAAGAGAGAATCCTGTGTGCGCTACTGGACTCCCGAATTTTAAGGCAATCTTCCGAACTTCCGAAAAGTTAATAAATCTCTCGCAGTGGTGCACACAAGGGGAGGGTCCAAGGGGTATGGAACCCACCTAAAAGAGTTATCAACTTTGCTACGTTAAATAACCATCTGGATTTTGATATTTTACTATGTCAAAAAGACTTTATCAAATGCACATTTTTAGCAGTTACTATTTATACGAGTATGACCCTCAAAAATAAGTTAGTCTGTCTGTCAGTCCTGTCGTTCTGTCAGTCTGTTCGTGACCATTTTTTTGTTTGTTTGTTCGCGCATTGCGTTGAAACGACTGAAGCGAATGAAATGAAATTTGGTGAGATGATAGAAGGTCACTCAACTTAAGATATAGGCGTCGAATTTTTTAAAAATGTTGATTAGATTTTTTAGATTTTGCAAAAATCGTTTCAACTATGTCAATCTTTGGTCACACATAACGTAACAACGACTAAAATGAATAAAATTAAACTTTGGTGACATTATAATTTCACGGTCAAATAACTTGAGCTATTGTCGTCGAACTTTTTGTAATTTTTTATATAATTTTGAGATTTTGCGAAAATCGTTTCAAACTTCGTAACTTTTTGTTCGCGCATCACGTAATAACGACTGAAGCGAATTAAATGAAATTTGATGCCATGATAGGTGACCGCTCAACTTAAAATGTGGTGACTTTTGTAAAGATTTTCATAGATTTTGAGATTTTGCGAAAATTGTTTCAAACTGCTTACATTTTTTTTCGCGCATAACGTAATAAAACCTAAAGCGAATGAAATGAAGTTTGGAGACATGATAGGTGGCCATTCAACTTTAATTATAAGAATCTGGTTTTTTTTAAATTTTCATTAGATTTTGCGAAAATTCTTACAAAATACGTACATATTTATTCGAGTATCACATAATAATGAAGAAGGCGAATAATATGAAATTTGGTGACGTGATAGGTATTTGCTTAACATAAACTATAGGCGTCGAAATTTTAAAATATTTTGATTAGATTTAGAGATTTTACGAAAATTGTTTTAAAAAGCGTAAATATTTGTTCCAGCATTACAAAATAAAGACTGCAAGGAATGAAAGGAAATTTGGTTACGTGATAGGTGGTCATTCAACTTAAACTATAAGCGTCAAATTAAAAAAAAACAATTGATTTGATTTTGAGATTTTGCAATTATTTAAAATGGAAAAATATTTGTCGATTACGTATAAACCAATGAAGCTAATGAAATAAAATTTAATGTCATCAGAGGTGGTCACTTAAACTATAAACGTCAAAGTACTTTAAATGATTATATAGACTTTGAGAATTTGCGAAAACTAGTACATGTGTGTTCCATTCCTGAAAATAGCAATGGAATGAAATGAAATTAGAAATTATGTTCGACGAAAGTTAATTTAAACTCTAAATGCGAAAATTGTTTGGAATATTTCACAGATGATGGGATTTTGAGAAAAGTGTATAAATGTTTATTTTCGCATTCCTTAAAATGAATGCAATGAAGTTTAGTAATATGTTCAGCAACGATTTATAAACAACAAATATCAGAAGGTTTTGAGGAATTTAAATGAATTTTCAATCTCTTTTAAAAATTTTATTTGCTCTTTTTGATTTTGTGAAAATTGTCAAAACTATTTTGAGGCATAAAGGTAATATATCTTCAGTGAATCAAACAAAATTTAGTTGCAGGTTAGGAATGACTTCTTGACTTGAAAAGCTCATTCAACCAGAATAAAACTTTAATTTTTAAAATAAAAAGAAACTCTACTGATCACCTTTGTACTCGCTAATGTGGAATCTTTTAACACTACGCACAAGTTACAATTTTTGCTTTTCATTATATTGCCAATATACTAATTTCATTCTTTGTATGCCTACAATGCTGACGAAAACTCAGGATTTTTGGACATAGGCATTATGTACTAACTCGTCAACGACTGGTACTTCAGCTAGTAAGTAAATAAAATCATAACTCAAAAACATGCAGGTATATATGGAAATGCAAGGAATTTCTAATAGGTGGTCAGGAAAGAAAAAAAAAATTCTTCTGCATTTTTTCAGGTGGTTGGTTAGTATCACAACTGAATGATCTGCACCCCCTCCTAGAGAGAATTCTGTGTGCTCCACTGACTGAGGCACTTAAAACTTTAACGCGCAGTGTTCCCGCTCTGGGATCACCAAACTCTGACGTTTTGACTGTTGCCAGTCACGAAGAATAGATTTTATTTCTATAAAAATAGTTGCGGGTGACAGAGCTCCTCGAGAATCCTTTACTTTTTAGCACGTCATTTCCCGTAAAAAAATGGTCACGATTATTTTTAAAAGCACTGACATCTGCTGAAAAAGGGAAGAATGTGAGAACAGCCGGATAGATTGCCCAATGCTGAAAAAAGGGCAGACGTTGCCATCGCTCGACTTAACTACCAGCAAGGTGGCGGACGATCGAAACGTTCATCGCGTGCTACAGATCTAGAGACCCCTTTTTTGAAGCAGCTGGCTGTGTCCGCGCACAGTCAGCTGTCGTCAGAAAAAGGGTCTCTAGATCTGTGGCACGCGATGAACATTTCGATCGTCCGCCAGCTTGCTGGTAGTCAAGTCGAGCGATGGTTACGACTGCCCTTTTTTTTAGCATTGGGAAAGGGTTGCGCCTCAAAGGGTTAAGGAATGTACCTCTGATGCGTTTGTGTTGGGAAGTATACATTCATTCCAGCTCTCATGTTTAACCGTTTTCTATAATTTTTGTACTGGTACTGCGACATGTTGTTCCTGATTTAGGAAATATCATTTATTAGATTTTTTAATTGTCATTGCAGTATATTTTCATTTCATTTTTCTATTTTCTGTCAGAGCAGTGAAATCTATTGGTGGCATTTGAAATAACTTTTTAAAATGGTGAATATACAATTCCTGGGTATTCAATTTAATAATGCAACAAATGCTATATTTTTAATCGCTCGTTTTTTTTTATTTTTTTATCAGTCACTCTATATGCGACAAACTATGTATTTCTCGTAAATCAGTGTAGAATGGCACTAGTTCTTGGTTGTGTATGCTTGTATATTTTTCGATCTACTACGTAGAAAGGGATCAAACTGTCTGATTACTTATTTGCATTAAGTGATAATTTTATCCTTATGATCATCCATATGTGAAGAAAATCGTTCACACCGTTAGCGCGTCAGCGGGAGTTAGAGTATTAAAAAAAAAAAACTAACTACTTTGAATATGTGAAACAAATTTTGTTTACTGAATTTTCGTTAACAAATTGCTATTACTGGACATTCCTCTGGGTACTAAACAGTTTTATATTTAAGGGTACAGAGGTATGAAGGGTACAGAGTTTTATGTTATTGGTTTTCGGGACATTAAATATGAATAAATACAAAATTTAAATTTTTATACAGCGCCTCCCGTACAATATATATACATATAACTACTTACCAATTAGTAAATTGTTCCCAGCACATTAATTAGGTAATGTGCAAAGTTTTCGCCTTTCGTCATAAAAAGGCTATGATATATAGATTTAAGCAAATTTGCTATACATTTGCAGTACCAATAATAACAAAAGTATATATTTATGCAATCATTATTTTCTCTCGTAATTTGTTTACGACTCCTCAAACATTCAAGTTAACAACGCGATCATATGACGCAATTTCTTTACCTTCGAAAGCCGTTGAGAAATGGCTTACGTCAGCATATATTTATTTTCATATCACCGACACTTTTGAAGATGAGGTTCTCGAATTTTGTCCAGCACCTGATAGATGCATGGTGCAAATTTTACCATTTCAGATTTTTAAAAGTTTTTTCTTGTACATGGAACTTATAAAAATTTAAATTTTTTATTTATTTACTTTTGATTTCCCGACAATTTCAATCGATACGATAAAATTTTGTTTCTTTTATTTACGCAAGTTTGTTATTTATTGTGTATGTCTATCATCAATATTTAAAGAATAAATACCTAGTTTATTGTTTTGGGGACACTCTATATATAAATAAATATTTTTCAGCTATAAAACAATACGTTATTGGTTGTAAAAATCATTGTATTGTACGTCCAATTACTTATTTCGAATAATATACCGAGTTTTATAGAAAAATAACTAAATTTATATGCTTTTGATCAACAGTATGTCAACAGTGACCTGAAACTATTGGTACATTTCACATTATCCAGCGTACAAACAAACCTAAGTACATAGCAGCAGCTAAAGTGCCTGTTTTTACGATCCCATATTTTACCTTTAGATATCGGATACTCTGAAGCCGATTTATACGAACAACTTTTTCTTGTCCTCCTCTTTTCCCACAGCGTATGGAAGACTTCATTAAGAATGCCGGGAAGAAGTAGTTTTCCTCGGGGAGAACTTTTCTCTATCAATTTATATCCATCGCGACTTCTTGGGCGCTTGAGGATTACTACAGTATAATGAAAGGATAAGAAAAGTGGCGTACATTCCACGTATGTTTCGCTATGTTGGATGAAGACAAAAAACGACCATTAAATATGTATGCGTGTATGCTTATTCAATTATCTATTGAGGATTTTCTGAAAGTTTCAATTCTGACAACTGAAAGAAAGAGAATTATTATTACATTTCTATAAAACGCTTTTTTTACTGAGATAATTTTGTAACATTATTTATTATGTGTAGATAGTAGCTTATAAATACTAAATTACAAGTAATTAATTCTACGAATGCGCTGATCTCTCTGTGTATGTGTCCATCTATTTATCTACAGGGTGTCTCAAAAGATCGTTGCTATATGTAATATGCTGGTCTCTCGTACAATGACAAATAAGATTTACATAGGAACTTATTTCCGGATATATAAACAGTGACCGCTAGAGGGCGATTTTCGCAGGCTTATGAAAATGAGATCATTTCTTTCTAGGTTATTGAAGGAGATCTATGCCTTACAATGGCGGGGACAATCACATGCGGATGGGAATGGGCGAGTGGCGGTACGAATGTACCTTAAGCGCAGTGTTCGCAGTCGTAGACGGTGGGGGGGGGAGAAATATTGTCAAAAGAGGTGTGACTTTTATTATAAATATGACTTATCATCTGCTGCACCATACACATAATACATACCGGCCAATTCTGAGTTGGTAAACCCAGTCATCCATCTCTTTCAATGACCTAAGGTTAAATGATTACGCTTCCATAAGCCCACGAACATCACCCTCTAGCGGTCGCCACTTACATTTCCTGACACAAGTGCCTGTGTAAATCTTATTTGTGATGGTTTGACAGACCAGCATGTTAAGTTTAGCAACGAGTTTTTGGGACATCCTGTATATGCGTGTATTTTTTCGAAAACTGCAAAATAATTTTCTTCTGTGTCGAAAAGCAAACGTAAATGCATTTCATGTTAATATGTTTCAAAAGCTAGGATTATCTAGAACATGGGAGCCAAGTCGGTGGTTCGCTAACCCTTAAGATTTCGCGAGATGCGAAAAGGTGTTCGCAAAAACAAAATAATAATAAACAATGACTAAGCAAGGGATTCGCATATTTCTGACGGATTTTAGAAAAGGGTTCGCAAGAAAAAATAAGGTGGGAACTTGCATCCGCCATTTGTATTTCCGGACACAAGTTCTTGTGTAATTCTTATTTGTCATGGTTTGACAGAACAGAATGCTAAGTTTGTCAAAGACTTTTTGAGACACACTGTATATGTGTGTATTTTTGCAGAAACTGCGAAATAACTTTCTTCTGAGTCCAAAAGTACACGTGAATGCGTTTCATGTGAATAGGGAGTTTGTGCATAACGGTTTCACTCACGGAAGTACTAACGTTAAATGCCATTGTACAGTACAGCGCATGCGCACATATAAAGTAAGTTTCATGATTGGCTCGAAATTTCTTAATAGCGGATAGCGTTAGCTTTAAAGTGGGAAAATAGCGGTATGCACAAAAACCTTATTATGTTGAAAGCTAGGATTGTTTAGAACATCGGATCCAAGCCGGTGGTTTGCTATCCCTTATGATTTCGCGAGATGTGAAAAGATGTTTGGAAAAATGAAATAACAATAAACAAAGCAAAGGGTTCATATACTTCTTACGGATTTTAGAAAAGGGTTAGCAAGAGAAAAAAAAGGGGGGGCGGTCTAGAAGGATCTAGGAACTAGGCGAACTGCCAGGACGAAAGACAAACTTCATTGTTTCTAGAAACTCATCAAGCAAACTCCATAGCGCAGTTTACATCAATGCATAAAACAGTAACTGCTGTTAAAACAGCTAGATGCAAGCAAACAGAACGACCTCCTCGGGAACTGCCCAGGTTGTGTCCGTCAAGCTAGCCATTTGAAGATTTCCGTGGTTTTCTCCGAACGTTTGCGCAAATATGGGTTACAACACTTTAAAAAGACCCCCCCCCCTATGGATGGAGCTCCTAGCCCTCGGCCTTGATCCCTCATGCAGATAATTGGCCGTATTTTGTTTTTTTTTTTTATGTTTTTGAGGTTTTCGCTATGGCAGACAGCAAACATAGCGAAAACCTCTGCATATACCTCTAAAGGTCTGCATATACCTCTAATGATCCTTTATGGGACAAAAACAAAACACGAATATCGAGGCTTTTACCATAAGTGACTGTCTCAGTTTTCCATTACCTTAATGGTACAAAATAATAAGATAGAAAAAGAAAAAAGAAAGACACAGGACGAGAAATATTGAGAAAAAAAATGAGAAAGAAATTAAAAAAAAACTATTAAAGTACAACTAAAATGAAAAATCTGATGTGTCCAACACATGACTTCCTTGCACGTCCATTAGATCAAAAATATTTTCGACGCACCTCCTCTAAATTTATTTGTTTGAAAGAGATAAAATATCAATAATAGTAAGGTTTAGCGATTTCTAGCCAAATATTTCGATATCGCCAAGCTGAGTTCAATTTGAAAGATTTCCTTCTGACACTTTATTTGGCGATATTTCACCAAAAGCCGACAAACATGAGATAGTCAGCGAGATTTTGGGGATAGCCAAAGTAGTCATTGACCAGAGACTTTCAATGAATTGAATGCATCTATACACCTCAATGTATTCAAAGTCATTTGGCTCACCATGTAAATAAATTCTAAAAAAAAATAAATAGTCGATAGCTGTCAAAAAAGATATTGAAAACAGTTAGATATTACAATAGTTCTAAATACAAAGTTAAAAAATCTACGGGTTAAAGTTTTAGAGTTATACAAAATAGGAAATAATTTTTGGCGATATTTCGGCGAAACTCGTCAATGTCGACGACATTTGGCGAAATTTTAAGCATGAACCAAACAATGACAGATTATCGCCAAATTTGGCGATATTTCGCCAAAACTCGCCAAGAACGATGACAAATGGCGATACTTTGGGCATGGACCAAATGACTGACTATCGCCAAATTTGGCGATATTTCGCCAAAACTCGCCAAGGTCGAGGACAGACGGCGAGATTTTGGGCATGTACCAAACAATGACTGTCTACAGTTGTATTAAATTGAAGATGTCCATAGACATTAAGGTACTGAAATTCTTTTCGGTGGTCCTGTAAATAAACTCTCCAGTAGATTGGAATCAAAAATCGAGATGCACAACTAGATGTTACAACATTCTTATATATGAAATTTCATAATAGTTTTTGAGATTTGAGAGTTAAATATGCACACACGTACACCAAGAGTCGCCAAGCTTGGCGACTTTTGGCATAGTTCTTGAGGGAGGCCCGTGACCGTGGTCGGACCATTACCTAACTTATGTGGTAGGACGGTATTGTGCTTGAAATGGATGAATGCCCCTAAAATTGCTATTGACCGTAATGTATTGGAAATCTTTTGAGTGTTCCTGTAGCAGAACTAGAAATGATAAAGACACTTTTTTTTAATGGAGAAATTCATTTTCTAACTCTTTACAGCATATATCACTTCTGAGTCGTTTGAAATAGCCCAATACCTCTAAAAAACGCTTTGATGAATTTCGGCCCATAGAGCGTAATGTATTTCGAATATTTTGGGCGGGCCTGTATTTAAACTATTCAGTCGAATGGAACCGAAAGGGGAGGTGCACAACTAGATGTTACAACAATCCTAAATATAAAGTTTCAACATTCAACGCCTAACAGTTTTTGAGATATGCGAATTTAATGAATTTCGGCCCATTGAGTGTAATGTATTTCGAATGTTTTGGGCAGTCCTGTAGATAAACTTTCCAGTCCAATGGAACCAAAAAGGGAGGTGCACAACTAGATATTACAACTATCCAAAATATGAAGTTTCGACATTCTACGCCTAATAGCTTTCGAGTTAGGCGAGTTTAATGAATTTCGGAGCATAGAGCGCAATGTATTTCGAATCTTTTGGGCGGTCCTGTACATAAACTATCCATTCGATTGCCACCAAAAGGGGAGGTGCACAACTAGATCATAGAACAATCCTAAATATCAAATCTCAACATTCTACGACCAATAGTGTTTGAGATATGCGAGTTACATACATACGTACGTACGTACAGACGGCATGGAAAAACTGGCCACAGTAGACTCGCCACTGGTCAAAATGAGTTGCAGACGCGTTAATATGATCGTGCATGCTAGCCTACGATGAGATGCATCGAAAAAATTTTTAAAATTAAATTTAGAGGTAGTCAAAATTGGTTTTTTTGTCGAAATTTGGCCCCCAAAATTTTTCGGGATCACATTACTTCCTTATACTACGTACAAGGAAGTAAAAAAGGACTCCAAAATCAAATCAACCTCTGGAACTGCAATTCCTATACACACAAACCAAAAATCAGTGAAATACACGAGCAGAACTTGTAGCTGTTTCACAGTGTACAATATTAGGCAACTCACAAACCATTTTAACTATATGGATTCACAATTAACCAGTCAAGTCAGTGCTGCAAATGGCACAAAAAAAAAAAAAACACCGCTCGTTGCAATAGGGTGTCGCGAAAAGAATGTATCACGCCTTAATTCTTCATTTATTAGAGATAAGAGGCCAGTATAAATTGAAAAAAAAGTCCAAAAAATGTCCAAAATAAGTTAAGACTTCATTAAAAAACCTATTATTAATTTTCAAACAGTTACATTTTTTAAATTTGTATACGGGTCCATTACAAAAACAACCTCAGTTAGTAAAATGTGCCCCGTACACTTATGAGGGGATGTACAAAATCTGAGAATTGTATTGTAAAAAGTGTTATATATATGAAGTTAAAACTATATGCTGACTTAAACCGATTTTCAATGGCTCTCGACAGGAAAAGATATCACGGCGAATGATCGCGTTTCAGGGACTGTGCAGAAATTGCGAACGAAAATCATTTCATGAACTCTAGTATAAACATTTACATCCGAATTCATGAATAACCATCTTTATTTAAAGAAATCGCTACGAAGTTTTATGATGAAGGACTGCTATTTTGTATATCGGCTTATTAGTGAATGGGACACATTTCATAAAATTGGATTTTTTTTAACGAGGGTTGTATATGTTACAGTTAAAACCCGAAATCAGTCAAAACCCGAATTAACTAGGGAAAACCCGTTCTAACTGAGTGCGTTAGGGAAAACCCGAATTAACTAGGCAGAACGCGTTCTGACTGACAGCGCTAGGCAAAACCCGAATCAACTAGGGAAAACCCGTTTTATTCGAGTAGCGGTAGCACGTTTTCGAGGGGCCCCTACAGCGAAGGCATATTTTCCAGTGGGGGGGGGGGGGGCTACAGCGGTGGCCGGACGCAGTAATGTTTTTTTTTGGGTCTCTCAAGTGGCCAGCGTTAGCATATTTTCGAGGAGGGCCCCCTACAGCGGTGGCCGGACCCCATGTTTTCCCATGTGAATTCCGTTCAGTGGATAAAGTTAATGCTTTATCCACTGAAAATTGGATCTTGCTCTCCCTTCGAAAATATGCTACTGCTGGCCCTTTGCGAGACCCAAAAAATATCACTGGGTCCGGACACCGCTGTAGAGGCCCCCCTCGAAAATATGCTAACGCTGGCCCTCTGCGAGACCCAAAAAACATCAGTGGGTCCGGCCATCGCTGCAGAGGGCACCCTTGAAAATATGATAACGCTGGCCCTTTGCGAGACCCATAAAAATCAGTGGGTCCGGCCATCGCTGCAGAGCCCCCCCCCCCGGAAAATAATCCTCGAAAACGTGCTACCGCTAATCGAATAAAACGGGTTTTCCCTAGTTAATTCGGGTTTTGCATAGCGCTGTCAGTCAGAACGCGTTTTGACTAGTTAATTCAGGTTTTGCCTAACTCTCTCAGTTAGAACGCGTTTTCCCTAGTTAATTCGGGTTTTGACTGATTTCGGGTTTTCACTGTAACATATACACATTTAAAAAGTGTAACTTTTTGTAAATTAATTAGAGGTGTTCTTATTAACGTAGTATTTATTCCTACCTTATTTAATTTTTTTTTCAATTTATATTGCCCACGTAATCTCTAATCGATAAAGAATTAAATCTTCTTACCACGTTTTTGGGACAGCATGTATACTTCACAACTCAGCTGATTAAGTGGACCTGCTCACCTTTCACACCTTGCACCTTTTACCCACAACTTCGCGCACTTTTTTTTTTTGCATTTTCCTGTAACTAGATTGGATAGTACTACTGTTATGCAGGAAAGCCAAACATACAAGCGCTCTCCCGAAATCCATATTAATTGTCACGAAGAAGGGCAGCGTTTGGCTTAAAAAAAAACTCCTCAAAAGCCGAGAAGAGCTTCACGATATCACCAATGTTTAGAGAGAAATCCCCTAAGCTTAATGTTATCCAATCAAGGAATTTAGCCTTTTACAGGCCAGTGTTGAAAATTGGGAACATCAAATTAAACATTTATTAAAAAATATTTCATCAATATTGACTTGTAAAAATTAGCAGAAATATTTATAGGTTGGCTTGATTTTTTAAAATAGAATTTGCTTTTCTTTCATTAGTGGAAAACTGGATAAAAAATTATAAAAATAGCTCTTTCCATAAATTTTTATGGGGCTACCTTTGAACTTCATTCATATCTTCACTTAAATTTAAAATGAATCTTTTATTTTTCCTTAATATTTCACTTATTATTTAAGGGGACGGTGGACGTTATAAAAGTTTTTTGTTTTCTTAATTTTTGACCAAAAAGTATCAACTTTTGTATCTCTATGCTTTGAAGTATGGCAAAATTAAATATTTAAAAATAACTCAAAAAATCAATTTTTTAAAATTTAAATTTCTAAAAAATGTCTCTTGTGCGCCAATTTTTAATTTTTCCTTCAATGTAACCTTGTTATTATTCAAAAATGTATTTCGAACAAATTTTTTATTAATTTAGCGATTCGTTGAAAAGTAAAATTTTATACGTTATAGTAAGTATTTTTATACGTTAATGCTGAATTTTCACAAAATTTTCAAGTTTTTATAAACTTATATTGAATTTTTATAATCTTAATGATCACCAAAATTTAAAACGAAAAAGAAAATTTACTTTTATATGTATCTTGAGTTTCTGTTATGAATTTTATAACATTTCTTCAATAATTATGTCGCAGTGGACATTTTAAAGATACAGATCAGCAAAAAATATTCATTTTGCACACAAGGCATTTTTTCGGTAATTTATGAGATACTTAAATTTTTTGAACGATCATAACTTTTTTAGTAATCAAGTTAGAGACATGCGGTCTTTGTAATAGATATAGTAAAAATCATAGAATATCAATACATTAAAGAAAAAAATTGCAATTTTTTTGGTGGATTTTCGGTAATGTCATAGCCCTTCATCCTCTTAAACTACCCATAAAAGTATTGTCAAAATATAGCCCCTAAAAGTACAGTCAGAAATGACCAATGTTCCCAATAGGGAACACAGTGAAAATTAGGGGGGGTAATTTTCCCCCTATTTAAATGACTAATATCCTTTAGATAATGCATTAGAAGGAAAAATATGTAAAAGAATAATTTAAAATATGCTTGTATCTGAATTCGGTCTGTAAAAGGTTAAGTATGAACAATTAAGCACTCTAACTGACGAATTTACGTGCAGCAAAATGAAAATTTCAACAACTTTTATTTTTTTAGGAAAACATCTATTTCAGACTAATTGAAATGCAAGAGAGCAGATTATTCCAAAATCTCTTAACAATATTATGCATCTATTTATGTATGAAATGTAACTATCTATGTGCATGTATTTCATGTTTATTTAATTCAGAATGATTTGGATAACGATGGAAATGTATATTTTTAAATAACAGGAAATCACTGCTTAATGTGCATAATTCGTGCTAATGTTAATGTAAACTTTAATATACAGGGTGATCAATTTATAAGAGTACCACATGGTTTATCTTATTACTCTTAATTCTGACGCATGTGAAAACTATCCTAACATTGAAGTATAACTTCTTGGACCTTCTTTAAGCGTGGGAGACGATTTTCAACAGTGTTGTACTGTCACAACTTTATTTGCGAGGTAAAACAGAAATGGAGAAGCACGGTGTCATTTAATCCTGTGACAATTTTATTTTTGAAAAACATAATTTAATTCATATTTTTTACATTATCATTCCTCACAGCAAATAATGAAAATGTTTGCCCCTATTTTGAAAGCAAACATGAAAACAATTGGGTTTTCCAAAGAAGTCCTGCAAACATCGATGAATTGAAACAAACTACAATTGTAGAAAACCCGTCAATAACACCTCCAGCAATGTTGAGAAGAGTGTCAGAAAAGTTGGTTGGACATGCCCATATTTGCATTAAAAATGGTGATAAACATTTTGAACATTTTCTCTAAGGAATGAAAATGTTAAAAAAAAGAATTAAATTATGTTTTTCAAAAATAAAATTATAACAGGGTTAAGTAACATTGCGCGTATCTATTTATGTGTTACCTCACTAATAAAGTCGTAGCAGTCTAACAGTTGTGCAACTGTAACAACTGTAACAATCAGTGTTATAAATTTTCCCCCATACTCAAAGAAGGTTCAAACAACTATATTTAAATGTTATAATAATTACCACTCCGTCAGATTTAAGGGCTATAAGAAAAACCATCAGGTACCTTTCGGGTAGTGTGGATAGCTTGGGCGGAGGACTTTCGAATGAGTTCTAAGACGTATTTACGTTACATATTGGGAGAACCGCACAAAACTCCAGATCGTTAGATCAACAGCAGTGCGGCAGGCCAGAACCCTGGAGCTACAGACTTCAGCCATTTACCATGTTCTTATCCACATGGCCAGCGGTTCTCAACCTTTTAACGTCGCGCCCCCCCAACAAAGGCTAACTTACGTTGGCGCCTCCCCCCCACCCCACATTTTTCAGCATGCATTCAGTTTTTTAATCTTTAACAATGAACATTTAGTCGAATTTTCTACAAAATAATGTTATCAGTAAAGTTTGAATGAACATTTTAAGAAAATATGGATATATTTTTGTGTAAAAAGGATAATAAATAAGATTTTTTTAAAAACATGCATCACTCCTTGCTCTTTGGTTTTTCTCGCGCCTCTCCTGCAAACGCTCTGCGTCCCCCTAGGGGGTCGCGCCCCACAGGTTGAGAAACGCTGCACTAGGCTATGTTGCGCCCGTAAAATTTGATAAGGTAAATTATAAGAACAAATAAATGAACAACTCCTGTGTGAGATTTTTTACTTTTGACTGTACATTTTTAATATTATATCGGTAGCATGCTGCTTTCAAAGAACTTTTTGTTCTCCAAAGTAGAGCTTTATCCAAAATATAGCGGAAGGAAATCATTATTTTATTCATAGTGTAGTGTTATACCGCAGCAAATATATTTCTCCTTCTAACGGATCAGTTCGTTCATGTTTTCTTTTCGCTATAGATCGATATCCTTTAATTATCCTTTTCTGTGCCTTTAATCCTTTATTTTCTATCCACATAATTTGTGTGCATATTTTGGTGGACCGATTTGCTTAGACACGTTTTCGTTTTCAGTTTTCAATAATGTTGCTTTATAGTTCGAGGGAGGGGGGGGGAGGGGCTAAAATGTTGAAAGTCGCCAATGTTTGCGACTTTTGAAGATTTATTGTCAAGTTTGGGGATGGAAGGTAAGTCCCCAAAACTTATCCTAGCTTGGTGGTCTCTTCCATATTTGGCGAGACCCTGACAAACCGCGCAGTTTATTACAAAGGAGAAATATAGTTAGAATAAATCTGACGGAGATTGTAACACAGTTTTAGTAGGCGAGTATAATATAGATTTCAATTCCAAAGAAATGTTTTATGGAACAAGGAAAACATATGGCACACTCATAGATTATGATATCCATTCCAACTTAATGGAATATGGGAGAAAAATGGGGATCACGCATGGATTATATAACGCTTAATATAATGCAATTTAATGCACATTTAAAATATGAATGTTTGAGATATTTTTTTTTTTCTTAAATCTCACGAAAAGAAGGATTAAAACTCGCTAAATATGAAAATGTACCTTCAGAGACGAAAAGGATCGGAAATTCGGTTTTCGAATTACACAAAAGTGGCTGTTTTACCGTAGGTTACACAGAGTAAATAGGTGTTATTAATATTTTATGATAATTTTAAGTTTTACTTATATGAATGCAAATATTGATGCATGTAGGTATTATTATGTCCGCGAATTAAATAGTTTTTAGCGTTTTTAAGACATAGGATTAAGTTCTTTTTTTTTTCTTTTCCTTTTTCTTTTTCTTTTTTTTTAAGATAAGTGTGAGTGATAATACTACTTCGTTAGAAAACTAACTGAGTGAACTAACCGAACTAACCATATATATTACGTAGTCAAAAGGTGACGTCATACATTTAAAATTGCACGAGACTGATAAACTCTGTGTCCGAAATTTTTTTGAATCCTAAATAACTTCTCGAGAGTGCACAATTTGACTGTTTTCACAAGATTAAAATAAATAAGCAACTTTCTGCTGAATCCCAGAGAATTGAACTACTTAAATTGAGCATTCTGTTTGGATTGTTTTTTTTTTCTATAAACTTTTAATAGTTTTACTTATGTAATGACAAGACTGGATGGCGAATTTTAATATCGAATGGTAATATGAATTTAAAACAGTATACCGTGTTAATAAATAGTGTATACTAAATTAAATTTTTTTCTTACGTTCATCATTTTACAGTGAGCGCCTTACAACTAAATAAACAATAAGTAATCCTACATTAACGTATGCTGCGCTAGTTTCAACAGAACTTGAACATTTTATTTTAAATATTCATTACAAAGAAAAAAAAACATACATTTTCCAATACCTATATTCATAACATTACATGCTGTATTCACTATTTGAATTTGTCTTCATGCTGAAATAAATTTCATCTGTACAAATATATTATCACGCATTCCAAAAGATAAGCGCAGATCATATCTGTATTGATTTTTACTTACGCACTTAGGCAACATTTTAACAGTGATCCTACCTCAGAGTTTTCCGTTCTGTCGGAATCACATTTTGCTACTAAAATCTTTTAGAAGGCAGATCGATATACATCCATGCACGGTGTGTGGCGTTTTGACTCCGCACTTCAAGAGCAGCAACAGGTAATGAATACGTGCGTAAGTGGAAATGACAAACTCTCCCGGCATACTCTGTAGCATTCGGTATCAGTTACCATTCGCTTTTACTCTCGGTTCGATGGGCAAGAATTTTGGAATTTATTTTATTAATAAATAATGACAAAAATGTGCAGGGAATTGTGATTACGAGAAATAAAATGTTTTGTTCAATCAACAATTTTAACTAATGTAGTTGATTCAATGAAGCAGCGAAATACGTGTAGCAATAATAATTTTCATGATTAAACGAAATATTAACCCTTTAACGCGCAGTGTTCCCGCTCTGGGAACACCAAACTCGGACGTTTTGACTGTTCCCAGTCACGAAGAATAGATTTGATTTCTATAAAAATAGTTGCAGATGACATAGCTCCACGAGAATCCTTTACTTTTTAGCAGGTCATTTCCCATTAAAAAAATTGTCACGATTATTTTTAACAGCACTGACATCTGCTGAAAAATGGAAGAATGCGAGAGAAGCTGAATTGATTGCCCAATGCTGAAAAAAGAGCAGCTTTAGCCAACGCTCGACTTAACTACCAGCAAGATTCCGGATGATCGAAACGTTCATCATGTGCCACAGATCTAGAGAACCCTTTTTTGATGCAGCTGGCTGTGCGGCACAGCTAGCTGCGTCAAACTGTCTACTGTAACTGGACACAGGAAACAGCTATATATATATATATATATATTCATTTATATCATGTGACAGGCTACTGTTATTTGTGTATTTAAACAAAGTATGGAAAATATATGCAAACGCTGTGTTTTAGAAAATCATTGGTTAGTTTCCACTACAAGAGCCTTCAATAATTAAAATTTTTCTTTCCCTTCCAATGTTTACAATAATTACTTTTCTTCTTGTTAAATTTAGCATGTTCTGGCAGAAAATAAATATATACTAAACGATAAACATAGAATTTAATTTGCATCTCATCGTTACCAAAGTGATTTTGTTTCTTTAAATGTTACTTTTGACACAAATGATTTAGAAGTTTTTCATTTAGCTTTCTCCGTGCAGCAACTCTTTTAAAACATTCACTATTCAAAATTCCTTATTACCATTTTCAAAAGTTCGATTCTAAAGTGTATTTTGCACTCAATTTGAAAGTTAATAAGCTCACACGCTTAGATTATCAAATTATGCATTTCTGAACATGCATTATTCATTGCATATTTTATTTTCTAACAGCAGATGTCCGTCGTTTAAAAAATAAAGAAATAAATAAAAAGGGAGAGAGCAAATTTCAATATGGAAGATTGCCTTAAGGGGAAAAAAAAAGAAATAAAATTGGTATACTATCTACATAGGATGATAGTATGGAACATGAAAATAAATTTAAACTGATAAACTTTAACCGATAATCGAGCTTGTAAAGCATTATTATTGGGATTTTGCGAATTTGCAAACGAATCAGACTGAAGATGGATAGTAAATATCTTGCGTTTTGAGTTGAAAAGTGATGATTTCGTGAACTGATATGATATCATATTGTACACTCTGATAAGATTAAAATTAAATTAAAAATACTCAAATACAAGCAATTTACTAACTGAAGTTAAATAACTTTATGCAAAATAAATATAGAAGTAAAATATAATTTCTTTCTGTCATTCGAAAGACGCTTGGATTTTCCTTTCTTTCTATAACCATTAATTTTTAGTTTACAGAATGCAAAATAAGTAAATACTTCCATTATTTTTTACTTTTTCTATTAAGATAAAAGGTTTTTTTTTAAAATATCTTTAATTGCAAAGACTTTTCCGGTATATGCATTGCATAAATTTTACATTTTTTCTTAACATCGTTAGTGACTGGCTCTTGAAAAATGAACGATCCCTATTTTATATAGAAAAGCATGCAGTAAATAATAAGATTTCTTTCTGAGATCGTGTTTTAGAAATATGCCATAATCAGTGGCGTGCTGTCAACGGAGTAGGAGCATTACAGGTTGATTCAAAATTAGTGCGACCAATTTTAAAAGTATATGACTATTTATGGTAAATTTTAATCGCTTAATCACGACTTTTACTTAAAAATGAAACGTTTAAATTACCAGTGGAACTAGTTTTATTAGTGGGAGTAAATTATGGCTCCGAAATTAGATTCGAAACGAAGTTTTAAAGATTTTGAATGTTGGTTGCTCACATTCTGTTATAAATAAAGCAGTTAAAAATAAAAAAATAAAATTCTAATGGACTAATATCTAAACTTTAAAAAGAAATAAGATTTGACTGGCAATCAAAAGCTCCATGAAAAAAAATGTGGACTAAAGGAAGTCCTTGGTGAAAAAGAAAAAAAGAATTGCAGAAGGACTTATCGCAGTAGAAAATCCTCTACCTCAAAGAACTTTAGCAAAGAAAGAAGGTACAGCTATGGAATTGACAATTTGTTCTCAGATAAGGAAAATTGGCTGTAAAAAGGTGTAGAAACTAGTCTGTCATCAAATGTCTGCAAAGACCCGAAGAAAAACGAATAAAACGTCGATGCACAACTGACAAAACGAAGATACAATATATTTCACGCGAACAGCGTTGCAAAGGCACAGCTGTTTTGCAAAAGGCAAGTTGGCCGTTAGGTGTTATGGGATAGATAGGAATGTCCCCTCAAGGCTTAACAAAACCAATTTTTGTGGAACCAATGCCCGAAATTGATTCTAAATACTATCAGAATGAAGTTTTGAAGGACATGTTCAAAGAAAGTAACAGTCTTTGCCCTCAAGGAGACCTTGTTTTCCACGAAGATTTTGCAAAAAGTCACACGGCAAACTCATCTACAAAATAGGTGGCAAAAAATGTTCTTACTCCTGAGAAATGGCTACAATGATCCTTGGCTGCGCTTCTTGCAATTATTTTTTATGGGGATACTTAAAAAAAGAATTAAAAAGGCATAAAATAAGAACACTTCAAGGGCTTCCTAAAAAGCAATAAAAGAGGAAGATGGAAAAATACTCTCCAAAATGGTCGAAATACGAAAAGTGTACTACGCTAAAGGAAACCACATTGAAAAT
Source organism: Cheiracanthium punctorium (assembly GCA_038373885.1). Taxonomy (NCBI): domain Eukaryota; kingdom Metazoa; phylum Arthropoda; class Arachnida; order Araneae; family Cheiracanthiidae; genus Cheiracanthium; species Cheiracanthium punctorium. The sequence continues at coordinate 488,270 of JAWZYV010012308.1, read as the reverse complement.
TTCATGTAAATAACTTAATTCAATAAAAAATTATGAGAAAAAACTTTCCTATTCTGGTCTATGATTTTTTGAGGGTGAATAATCTCGTAGATCTCGTCTAGCAGTAGCTGGACACTGAGATTAGTAACAACAACAATAAAAAATTATGATGCTCTGAAATTAGTCACTTTAATTTTTGAATCAACCCGTAGGTTGGTCCTCTAATCACTTTCAGAGAATTTCAACCGTCAGGTTTTGAAAAACTTGGATATCTGTTTTTTCACTCAAACATAGCTCCAGTTTCAATTCTATGGACTGAAATCGTCATCACTTTTCCTTTACCCCACGAATCCCTAACTGTGCGCCGTGGCTTCTTCACAGGCGTGCCGCGAAATGCTGTAAAGGTGTCATAGTTCATTGAATCAAGACTTTGGCTTAACTAAACAAAAAACGAAATGAGAAGCCAAAAATTTCCAGATTTTTGTGCGGATTGTACAAAAACAGATCCCTAAGATTTGACCTTTTCTAAAGTAAAGTCAACTGAATAGAGTGTTCTTGGAAACGCGAGCGCGTGGAGAAGACAATTGAATGAAGAAGCAGGCAAAAATTGTTTTTTAGCATTGCAGCAACTTTTGACGTCAATTGAACTTTATCTTTTCTGAAGATATCAAGATCATGTTTGAAGAACACTTATCTCATCTAATTATCTGGTCTCAGAAATACTTTCAAAATGAAAATCTGCATAAGTTTGCATGGATTCAAGATCCATTTTTTTCCAGTGCTCTGTCTGAATTTACGTGATATAGAAAAAGAGAATCGTATCGAACAACAGTTTGAAAGCAAAGTTTGACAACATTCAACTGACAGAATTTTAGATTTCAATAAAAGATGAATATCCACTTCTGAGTGATAAGGCTCAGCTCATTTTGATCACGTCGTACTTGTGCAAAGCTGGGTTTTCGGCGGCCGCTTTAATAAAAAGCAAGTACGGAGCAAAAGTCCAAGAGCAAAAAGAAATGAGGGTAGCCGTGTCCAGTTTAATTACACGATTTGAGAAAATGTGCAGCGATTCCATCGCATTAATTATGAATTTAATGCTAATAAAGTAAAAGTAAACGTCTAATAATGAAGATACACGAGTTTTATTTTTTTTATCTCTTATTAGTCATAATTCTACAAAGGGTAGGGGGCCTTGGAAATTTTTTTGTTGAAAGAGGGTGCCGGGACTCGAAAATGTTTGGTAACCGCTGCCTTACCCAATTCCCTGGTCCAATCAAACGACCTCGGACGCTTTCCTTCCGCCCACTCCTCCTATTTCTGACGATTCTTTGAAAAGACCACCTGATACCTTCCTGTTCCGTCACCGGACGTAAGCGTCTAAGAACAGTAGACGTTCAGTCGAAATCGTTTCCTTTTACTCTTAATTATTTTGTAAGCTTTCGAATATTTTTCCTTTTTATTTCCTTTTAGTTTAACCCTTTAACGCGCAGTGTTCCCGCACTGGGAACACCAAACTCTGACGTTTTGGCTGTTGCCAGTTACGAAGAATAGATTTGATTTCTATAAAAATAGTTGCGGGTGACAGAGCTCCACGAGAATCCTTTACATGTCATTTGACGTAAAAAATTGTCACGATTATTTTTAACAGCACTGACATCTGCTGAAAAATGGAAGAATTCGAGAACAGCTGGATACCGCCCAATGCTGAAAAAAGGGCAGCCGTTGCTATCGCTCGACTTAACTACCAGCAAGATGGCGGACGATCGAAACGTTTGAATCAAAAACGATCGAAACGTTTTTGAAGCAGCTGGCTGTGCCCGGCACAGCCAGCTGTCGTCAAAAAAGGGTCTCTAGATCTGTGGCACGCGATGAACGTTTCGATCGTCCTCCATCTTGCTGGTAGTTAAGTAGAGCGATGGCAACGGCTGCCCTTTTTCAGCATTGGGAAAGGGTTGCGCCTCAAAGGGTTAAATGAATGTCTGAGGAACAGCATACATGTCAAAACCATACCGGCTATGTTTCATTTTAGGAAGTTTATGAAGGTTCTTTTGTTTTCCTTGGGAACTCTGTGTTCCCACTCAGTCCACTAGCTTGTGTTACGCTATGGCAAAGCTATTATCTGCCGGGGATGGGAGGATTTCTTAGTCGAAGGACTTTTTAAGGGGGTTCTAACGCGTATTCATGTGACATCTGGAAAGAAAAAGACCAAAACTCCAGATCGTTAGATCGACCGCCGCGCCGTTACACCCGAAGCCGGTGGACTGTCTACTGTTTTGAGCGTCTTATACACACCTAGATCACTGGAGAATTCCTTATTAGACCTTTATGAGGGCATGAGCAGCTCGGCTAATTCTGAATTCGTGCTGGATAAATTACTAGCGACTTAATTTGGCTTGATAAATTATCATGAGAATACTATAATAATTATTAAAAAATGACAAGCTCACTCCTGATATATCTTTACCAATAAAATTAAAAATGTATAGTCGTTATTTTAAAATGGATGACTTTGAAAATATAAAGTGACTCACTGTTTTCCAGAAGAAAAATAAATTAATTTTCCGGCCTTGCGTGTTTTGTTCCAAACGGAAAAAAAAGCAATTGCAATGTTTGGAGTTTTGTGATATCGAAAATTTCCAAAAATTGAAATCGAGTTATGAAAAATGCCAGGGGCGTTTGAATATTATAACTAAATTGAAAATTTTTGGAAGAGGAAGAATCGATTTTCTGTTAAGTGAACAATGTAAATCAGACGTTTTGAACCATAATGCCAAAGTAAATAAAAATATCGAAATAATGAGAGGCATGTTTAATTGATATAACATGTCTTTTGGAGAAACAAGGGTTCCCATTTCCAGAAAACAGTGAACAGAATGTAATGAATCTGCCGAATCACTTCTTAACTACCGTAATTTAAAAGAAAAAAGATTTTTCGATATCTTTCGGGAAAAATAATGTTTCACTTATTAAAACGAATATACGTAGGTCGTCCGGAAAGTAAATTTCTCACAGCCAATAAAAAAAATTGCAAAAGATTCAGTAATATTTCAGCTACTTCTCAACACACGAATAACGCGAACTGTACCGCTTCTCATACCGTGGGATATTTTTTGGTAGTCCAGTGTCATAGAAGTCTGCCGCTTGAGAGAGGAGCCAAGGTGTCACAGTTGTTTGCAGTCTTCATTAATGGAAAAGTGATGGCTTTGACAGGAATAGGGTGGATACACTCTATAGTACCGATCTTGCTTCCACTGACTTTAACCTGAAGAAATTCCTGTCAGGTCATCACTTTTCCACTGACGAAGACTGCAAACAACTGTTTCAGTCTGGCTCCTTTTTCAAGCGGCAGACTTCTATGACACTGGACTACAAAAACTTATCCCACGGTATGACAAGTGTAACAATTCAGGTTTCCTGTATCTTCTAAATACATTTTTCAAGGTAATAATGTTCTTTTTCTTTTCATTCGCCGTGGAAAACTTATTTTCCGAACAACCCTTGTAATCGCGTTGTGATTTTAAAGGCTTCTCTCACTTGAAATATAAGAAGAAAATGAAAGGGAGACTTCCTATGAATACTACATACGTCTTCAGATCAGCTTTGCATAGTCCCTTCCGAAAATTTCAACGCAAGCCATTGGTTACAAGAAAATACTGAGTAAGCACAAATGCTATTTTATACTTTCGAAACCGTACTTAATATGATAGTGAATGTACCTGATGACACAGACATCAACTTCTAGTAAACATTCGCATTACCAAATCTTTTATAATTTCATTTTGGGAAATTTTGTGTATAAACCAACACAATCGTCTGTGGAAGTGCTAATAGCATACATCGATACTTCGCTAACAATTCGAAAATGTGACATACAATGTAAGTGAGGGACTCCACATTGTTGTAGATTCTGCAATATGATTGAGAATTTCGATTAAAATATGTATGAGGGGTAAGGTGTGAGAACCCCACAGAAAAAAATATAGTGGGCCGTTCAATAATTTTTTCGTCTAATAGTTTACTAACACTTAATAAAGTCATAAAATATCCGCCAGTTATCCAAGAAGAATGTAAAAAACCCGAGTTTGTTCTCCAAAAATTCAACTACCCAAAATGAAATACCGTTCCTAGGAAACTTATTTTCACCCGAGCGCTATTGGCGAAGTATAAAATACTCTTTCTTTTCAAACAATATTTGGAAATCGAAATGGTATTTTCAAAATATTTTTAAATGCTTAATTTAAGTGGTAGAATAATATTACATTTCAGACAGTATTTGTAATTCTGGTTCATTTCGGTACACGAAAACATTCTTAAAGTTTTGCATTCTCGTATTTAAAACGTTTGAAAAATATTTTGTAGATTTTTTTTTTCAATGATGTACTGCAGGGCTGTGTCAAACTGAGCAAGTAATCTAGCCATACTAAATATAATACCGATATGTTGTGGAATAGCAATTTTTTGTGATAATACATTTAGTAAAGCTTTAATAAAATGCTAAAATATAATAATTCATTTTTGATCGTATCATAATTAAATAAAATATAATGACACAAAAAGTCTCATCAATAAAACATTGATTTAGCTCATATTATTTACTAGTTATTAACTTTTTAAAGTACTAATTGTATAAAGTTCAAATTAAAATAATGTCTGAATTTATTGTTTCTTCCATTTATATCTTGAAAAAGAAAGCTTTTTCGAAAACAAACCCAAAAATCAAATTTAATTAAATCAAATTAGGTAAAGCTTAGTAACTAAATTAACAATTCAAAGGGCTTAGGAAAAATTTATCCTAAACCATAAATAAAGCAATAAAAGTGTCATTGATTTATGAAGTATTTTATTGGATTTTACTTAGAAGTAAAACTTTTTCCTCATGCACACCAACTGTGTTTGAATGTACAAAACGCTTACGCTGCTATTTTTATTAATTTTAGCAGAAAATTAAAACCCTCTGTTCGATGGTCAAATTCGGCATTTTACTACTGCAAACTACTTGCAACTTTTACTGCAAACTGCTTACAATTTCGTGTCTGTTTCGTGCTGCATCACAGCACAAAATGAAAACTCGTTTCAATGCAAACTCGTTCAAACTCGTTTCGTAAATTGCAAACCACGTAGTGTTATGTCACCAAATATTACGTCACTATGACGTCCCAATAAACAGTTATTGCAGTTTCAAATTTTCGGTTAATTATTGCACACCCTGTATTATATAGCTTAAAAAATTACTTTAGTATGCATATACATTTTTAAAAAAGTATTTGCAAATATTAATGATACGCGAAATATTTTAATCTGCGAAATATTTTGCCCAGAGCTAAACTTCTTCCACGACGCAAGGACCCATATTGAATAAGTTTGGAGGAAAATGCCTGTGCGGATCTCGTGACTGGGTTATTCAAAACTTATGCTAATTCTGAAACAGGTGGAAGTGACATTTGTATTCCGGTGAATCGCGTAAGATCTGTTCCTAACTTTGCAGTGCAAATGCCAGGATATTCTAGCGATCTTCTGCTTTGTTAATCTCAAGAAAACATTAGAACTGCTTCAACGAACTCAGACTTACAGGTTATTAAACATTAATTATAATTGAAGACTTTTAGATGTATGTGGAAACAATTTCGATGTTACAGATATTACAATTTATGTTTGCCTTTTTAAATATCGGTTAGGTACATTTGACCTATGTATATATTAAATTTGTGTTGATTGATTTAAAGATTTTCAAGGCTTATTTGCCTTTAATTTCAAAATGGTCTTCTCAGCGATGACTTATTGAACTTTAATTTTTGATTGTATCAGACACTGAAAGCATCCTTACAGGTTATATATTCATATATAAAGGAATATGTGCTAAAAGACTCATCGACCTATAGCTAAAATTATTATAAACATGCAAGTGCGAAATTTTAGGAGCTTATTTTTATTTAAGAAGCAATGTTCAAGAATTTAAATCGAAACGAAGGTGCTAAAGAAAAATATTTTCTATATATTTCTTTCCATGTCTTAAAGAACAAAAAAGCCATAAATTTCTTGCTTTAAGATGGAATATACTAAAGCACCTACTAAATTTCAAATTTTTTTAATATTTTCGCCTATCTGTAGCAGACTTGTAAAAATATTTTTTTTTACTCTTCGCCGCCAATGGGCGGCAGTTGTACCGAAATGGTTAAGCGACATTACGAATTTCCTGCTTGAAAGCAAACATGTATTTGCTTGCACAGTTGCTTGCAAAGTAAGACAGAAATTTTTGAGTGTCAGTGAATACGTGACCATGAAGTTTAGAAAATCATGCAATCTTTAAGATGTAGCGCCAAGAGATCACATCCGCGCATACAACACCCGGCAATTGAAGGCCAGTCGAATGGGTACATTTTGGCCGAGCTGGATTGCGCCTCATTCCGCCACCCAGAGTTCTTGGGTGCAAACCCGGCTGTCTCCACGCGCTCTCCCTACAAAGATAAGTATTGTAAAAGTGTTGTGTGTTTCGTATTTGAAAACACATCATCGGGAAATTCATTTCCATGATATGATAGTTCTTGCAAGACTTGAAACCGCAACAGGGCTCTTCGTCAAGATTAGACCAATTAAGTCACCACCGTTGACCTACAATTATTATTATTTACTTTTTTTAGGGGGGAAGGGGCATCATTCCGGCTTTCGAAGTGACATAATTTCGAGAACGTGCTACCTGATAAGACGAAGAGAAAATAGTATGATCAACATAACTCTTAGTTCGCCAGACAGTGTTTTCTCATTGTGCGAAAACTACAAGAGTCAGATTTTGAGTCTGCCGATGAACGCCTTTGAGTACGCAGTTCAGTTTATTCATTAGTTTACATTTAAAATGAACATTAGTGTCGGTAGCAATTAAAAATTATTTACTATTGCTATATGCATACTTCGAATCCTTTTGTGTACTCATAAAAATAATGAGGAAAACATTATGCACAAAAAATCACCTGTATTCTAAGAATACTGTGGCTAAAAAGTTATAGGTTTGAATTTCCTTAAGAAATCAAGTTCATGCTGTCAAATGTACTTGAATGATTGCTATTGTTTTCTTGTATTTTTGTGTTCTTGAAGAAAACCTATTGTTTGCATTTTAATCATTTCGTTACCATTTTTTTCTGAGAAAAGAATGAAAGAACTACTGTTATACATCAATTGCAATACAAATATCGATGAAGGGCTGTAAAAAGTAAAATTTACACTGAATTGCCAGTTATATCAAAGAATACGAGTGGGACTTGCATTCATATTAATACAAAGCATGTTTATCCCAGTGTCACTTGAAATTACTCGCTGTACACATATGTCCCGGTGGCTGCAAAAGGGTTAATACAGTTCTATAATATACTTAATGGACTTTCCTTTAATTATCCTCATAGATATATTTCTATTCATATCTTAATTATGTGCATAGTTTCCTGACAAATCAGTTATTGTACGTTAATTCATATAAATAATAAAAAAAATAAAACTTCCAGAACAATTTTTTATAACGGAAATGTTTTATGTAATGTCCTTAGATTAATTTGTTTTATCATACCAAACACACTGTATTATATATTTTTTGTTTTTTCTTTACCAAACCTGACGTAACACATATAAACCTAAACCATAAATAATTCTAAAATACCCAGCAAACATCGTTTACTAGGTTTTTTTTTTTTTTTTTTTTTCGTTTTTATACTGAGGTAGATTTCTGCTTCATTTGCTTCAGGTGTGGTTGACAGATATATGATTGAGTAATTTTCAGAATCATAGCGGACGAGTGACAGGCAGCCTGTGTAATTGAAAATCGTTGCTGTTTGTGTTGTCAGTACCCATTAAATGAAAAATAAGTTTTTCGTTTCTTTTTTTTTTTGGACGTTAGGAATAAATGTAAAATGACAAAAACATGTTATCGTGATATTAATACCTATATGTAAAATGACAAAGACATGTTATCGTGATATTAATACCTATTTATAAATTGATAATCATACTTAGCATTTTGCATTCGACTAATTTCTATGTTCTTCCGCGAAACATGCAAATTTGGTAACTTTCTTTTTTTTCACTGAGTAATAAACCCATCTGTTCATTACCTTTCATATTTTTTATTTCTTTAACGGTACTTAGGATGTGTACTTTCAGTGGTGGCCAAAATTGTGGACAATTTTGGAAATGTTTAGGTTTTCTAACTTTGCATGATTATAGGAAGTGCTACGTTTCACAGAATGCAAACTCATATATCATTTTAAAGAAAATTTAATACTGATTTCAATACACAAAACTAAATTTAAATGTGTGCAATTGAATATAAGTTATAATTACTTTAATCTGATAAACAAATAGAGTGATGTAGTGGATTGTAATTCCTAACTTTACAGGTCAATCACTGTTATTTTTTTTAGCTTAAAACTCTCGTTAGCTCAATGAAACATCGACGTGAAGCTGTAATAAAAGTTTAAGGCTACCCTACAAACTGCTGATAACCCACTGCAATCTTCAATAACTAATGCATCTGGATAATTATTGCCGTTCAACTTTTTTGTATTACTAATATTTTAATTTTGGGTTTTGTATTAAAATCAGTATTAAATTATCTTTAAAATGATGTAAAAGAATTTGCATTTTGTGAAACATAATATTTTTTATACGTATACGAACTTAGAAAAGAAAAATTCGTTTCCAAAAGTGTCCACAATTTTGGCCACCTCTGTAGGTCCCGCTTCATTTTCTAATAAAGAGTGTTAGTAGACCATTTGAATATATCAAGTGTACGCAGTACTCAAATACAGTCTAGAAAAATTAATATTTATTTTCGAACCACTTCACAGAAACTTGAAATATAAGTTGCACGCTGAAAAAAGTTGAGTGAGATGGCCTAAGCGGTAGAGCTGTAGACTTCTACTCAGACGTTGGGGGTTCGAACTTTGTGAAGTGCAATCATCATTCTTTTTAAAGTCACCAATACTGCTAATTAATTCATTTTGTAGTAAAACAGTTATGTACTTGAGTCTCTTCAATTATTAGCACTTGAGTGCTATTTCGCTCGATCAAAGTTTTTAGTGTAGTCACGATTTTTCTACGCGCCGTATCACTTTTCAAATTTTATAAATATATTTTGAGTATAGTTAGAAAACATCTTGCGAATACTGTAAAATTGTTTTAGTAGGCAATTTAAATATAGATTTTAATTCAGAAGAAGTGTTTTATAGAACAGAGAAGACAAATACGGTACACTCATAGATTATGATACACTTTCCAAATGGTATTTATAAAGGTGATGTATAGTTTGCCTATGCCTGGCGAAAAATTGTAAAGAGTTTGTAGGAGATTTTAATGTAGACTTGTTTTTTGAAGAAGTGTTTTATGGAACAAAGAAGGAAAACACGGTACACTCATGATGCCCATTCCAGATAGTGTATTTAAAATACGTCTACGCGATATAATTGGAATATTGAGTATAGTTTGAATATGCCTGGCGAAGATTGTAAAACAGTTGCAGCACGCGATTTTAAGATAGATTTCCATTCCAAAGATGTATTTTATGGTTCAAGAAAGAGTTGATTTCTATTTTGACGCCCCTATTCTCGCCAACCAAAAAATTCCCCGCATTTTGGCGAGCTTTGCAATCATGGGTCTCTAGGAGTTTTAAGTTTCAGTGCTTATAAAAGAACTAGATGATAACTAAAGTACAAATTTGCGATAAACCCACCAGTTAAAGAATTTGAAGACACTTAATTATTAAAACTGCATTAATTTCCAACCCAAAATAAATAACACAGTAACGAAATGCTGTACTTACAGGTTGCTCCAAATCGCTATTTTAATTCTAAATTACGATTGCCTCATAAATACACAAAATCGTCATGGTTACTGCATATGTTTAGCGATCGCCACCTTGGTAAGAGTCGGGGCGTTAAAGTAGGAATCAACCCAAGAAAGACAAACACGGCACACTCATGGATTACGATGCACATTCGAACCAATATTTAAAACGGTGAATTATAGTTGTGATATACTTGGCGAAAATTGTAAAATAGTACAATAGTAATAAATTCACCTATACATCACCTTTTGTTTAAGTGGGCGATTTTAAGATAGATTTCAATTCTAAAGATGGGTTTTATGAAACAAGGAAGCAAAATACGGCACATTCATGAATAATGATACACTTTCCAACTTAATGGAATAAGGAAGAAAAATAGGGACGACGCATAAATTATGATACGCTTTTAATATGTAGCTCTATGGTGCGTATTTAAAATCTGAAAGTGTTTCATATTTTTTTTTCCTTTCTTTATCATATATTTTTTTTACTGCCTATTTATGGTTTTCTTATTGTTAGTTAAATTTTATTTCGGCTTGCAAAATTTTTACTTTGGGATTAGAATTTTACATATTTAAAATAATTCACTTTCAATGCTCACAAAACTCAATATTCATTTAAAGCACATTTCATTTTGTCGTAGGACAGACTTTTTAAAATAATTTTCACACGTTTGTGATGTCACAGCAACGGCATTATTCTTTTTAAACGTCTGTCATCTGTTGATAGGTTGTCAACTATAAAATATAAGATTATATTCTCATATATATTATATTATATTCTCATTCATAAAATCTATATTTTGATGATGTTGTAAAAACTTCGAATGGAAGCAGGGAAATTTACTTTGAAGAATTATATTACAGTTAAATGTATGTGATCAAGTGAAGCACGTTCTTATTGATGTAATGAAAAAGCTACTGATAGTTTTACATACAGTGATGTTTCGAAGTATAAAACATGAAGTAGCGTATTACGAGAGTTCAATTCTCAAAAATAATTTAATTGCAACAACAACTTCTGAAATACTACCTGAAGAAGCTATGATGATAGGTACGGTATAATAATAAATTGGATATTGAGTGAAAAAAAGTTTTTAACTTATGAAGAATTGATCCATGTGCAAGAAGAGTGTATAGAAAAAAATTTCAAATCAGTTAATGACGACTCATATGATGGCTATGTACCAGATGGGGATAAAAAAAGAAATTCAAATAGTCATAACTTTTCTATTGATTATACTGTAGTTATAATTAATTATAGTTATTATATTCACATTATCATAACTATAATCAATAGCAAAAATAAACTTTGAATAGTAGAAATAAAAATTTAAAATATGTCTAAATAAATAAAATGTAAAAAAATAAAAATGTAGTAAACATAAACAAATGCATAAACGAAGAAGTAAATAAATATTTTTCTAAAAAATGAACTAATTATTTGGTGTATTTAAATAGAAAGATCGTAAAAGACTGCTTTGCAGAGCAGAAGGTCCGAACGCCCAACACCAGAGTAGAAGTCCACAGCTCTACGACTACGCTCTCCCTCATTTAGAGTGTAAATTATATTACACGCTAAAGTTACTTAAGTTTCGGTGAAGTGGTTCGGAAATAAATATTATTTTTTTGTTTTACTGTATTTGAGTATTGCATTTTAGTTTTTTACACGTAGTATATTCACATGATATACTGGCACTTTGTCAAAGATAATTGAAATCAATTTCCCTGAAGTCGTGTTAGAAAGTGTTTTCCTTTTCTATCATAAGAAATAAAAAGAAAACATGGGAAAAATACACATTTAGTACTACATTCGTATCTGCTGCAAACTGTAGTCACATTCTCTGGTACAACATCCATAATAGTGTGTCCAAAAAATTATAATTACTCAATGTGGTAGCCAACGTTACCCTCTTAGATACTCTCGTCTCTTAATTGTGAAACAATTCCAGATGAGAGACATGCACCTGCACCTGCACCGAGATCGATGACCCCAGAGATATCCTTTCAACATGGAGGACATTGAAGCCACGACTGATTATATGCCACAGTTTTCTTTATCGCAAACTCCTACACAATCCCTCACCAGAATAGTCCAGAGGGGTTGTCTCACCGAGATCGGCGCTGCTTGACTTTTGGTGTTCTGTGACAAACCTAATTACAACTGACACTTCCAAACCGATCTCTCACCGAAGAAAGATGTTTAAGGAGTATTTTCTTATAATTCAATATTTTAAAATCAGTTTTTTACTAGATCAGATGATCTTATATTACCCGAGCTAGAATAGCTAATAACGTAAGTATGGGGGAACGTTGCTTTGAAATACAGAATTCAACTGAAAATGAGCTAATTCGTGTAGCGATACATTGCTATTAGTCAACTTCTTTTTTAAAAACATTGCTTTCAGATTCAAAAAAGAAGAAATTACGAGGTCAGTATATGCTTTAGCACATTCCTTTAAATAAACTGATTTTGTTTTATGTAAGAAAAAAAATAGAAATTAGAAAAGCTTTTATGTTTCTGTAAGCTACTATTATTTATAGTATGCACAGTTGTTTTAATACAGTGAAACGGTTTTGCTTTAGGGTTTGTGTGATCGAAATACGATAGAAATCAGGAAGCAATATTCAATAAAATTGCATAATGGATAACGTCAGCCCATAATATTTTTCTTTCCTATAATATGTAAATATTATATGCACTTTTAACTATATAGAAAAAGATTTTTCTTTGTTTCACTAAAGTTTTTGCAGAATATAAGCAGTCATTAGTGTTGCAATATTTGTTAGTTTTATTATAAGTATCTGAGAAGTTTATCACATTATTTTGTACTTTAGAATTATTATACTTATTATTGTTTTACAATTGCTAAACTTATTTTGGCATCTATTTTGAAATAATTAAGAAAAATACCTCTATCCTGAAGAAAGTACATTATCACCGAAATTCAAGCGATTACTTTAATAACTAGAGACAATTAATTCTCTCTGTCTCTCTCCATTGTACCCACCTACGCAGATTCCGTACTGAGCTAATACTGCCATACATAGATAAATTTAAGCAAACGTGACTGGCATCTGGCTTATTAGTTGAACGACTCTAAAGATTATTAAGCTTTGCGATTGAACATGATCATTTGTATGAGAATGAATGGGAGAAGTCAGTTGCAGTGACAGTTAAACCATACCCTTTAGAATTATGTGCTGTATTGCAGATAGTGTTCTTATTGATTTATCGCCACGCTCATATAAATCTATATATTAACAAGTATTCTTCCTAATTCATTTGTTTTAGTTTTATTTCGGAAAAATTCTAAAAAGAACAAAATTAAAAAAAAACAAATAAAAATGCCTGCTATGTTTATGTTTTATATAGTTTTTGGAAAAAATTACTACAAATATTCTTTTTTCCCATTGTTTCTCTTTCCTCTCTAAAAGAATAGTTTCGTATTTGCATTCGTTTGCAATCTGAACGATTCTCGGTAGTAAAAATTGAACAGAAATTACTTCACACTATAAACTAAAACTTTTCTATTAATATTTAAATTTTAAACTAAAGAGAGACCATTGATCGAATTACTTTGAAATCCTACGAACTTTCACAAAAGTAATAACCTGCATGAATGAACTACAGATGAATTCCCTCTTCATTAGAGTTGGTCTTCCCTGCTTCATACGTATACTGATGTGAAAAAAGTAGCTTTGTAAAAACATGAAATTTCTCTGATTTGTGACTTTTTATCAATTGACAAAACTCTTTTAATGCTCATTTATAATGCTTTTCATGCTCATCTTATGCTATATTTAAATCTCATTAGTTTATGTTATTTTTACTGATTAATTCTTTAAAAATGTAAATGCATTTGACACCATGTTTTTAACAACTGAATAATCTTAAATTATTATACAAGCCCTTAAGGTTTCCTTTGCTCTCTGTCAAGTGCAATGTACTGTTTTAGTTGATATATAAGATATAAATATTCAAATGTTTAACATCATGTTTATTAAATTTATTAACTCTTGTAATCGTTTATTCATTTTTCATATGATCCAAAAAAGGTGCAAATTTTTGAAGAAGTCTAAACCTAAATGTCAAGTTCTTGTATCAATATCGTGGAATTAAAATTCATATATTTGAGAATATCCCGAAAAAAATCTTACAGTTTCAACTGTAAGATATATTTTTTTCCCTGATTAATCGTTAAGAATTCTTTGTCATAAAAAAATCACAAAATTATTACGTCCAAGTTGTGTAAAGGGTTTATTTATTTATTTAATTATTTATTTAGATAGACAGGAAACCTATACTTAGGTATTTACATTTTTATGATAATGGAATTGGAATACAAACAAACTAATCATAGTCATAGTTATATGACCTATTACTTAGAACGAGGGACCAATCCTTCACAAATCTTATAAATAAAAATGAAATTCTGTTTGTTTGTTTGTTTGTTTGTGGATTTGATTCGTATACAAATCCACAAAAATGGACCTATCGGCCTGAAATTTAGCACAGATATGTAAAATAATATAGAATAAATCATAGTCCACTTTAAAACTTTGAAAGTCCAATCGTTCCCGGAATTTAATAGATTTTTTATGCTCTCCACGCAAAAAGCTTTCCGTAATTGTAACCCCTGTAATGAAAAAAGTGTGAAATAAGGATCGTGGTTGCCATGTGTGGCGATTTTGCCGAATAAAATGTTTTAAATTCTCAAAGTAAAAATAAAAGAATAATAATGATTTTTTTTTGTTAGTTTATATTCGTAAGGTTATTTTTTTTTAAAACTATGATATCGTGTGCATGGGAAATCGGAGCAGGAATGAAATGTTTTGCAAAACAATAAGAATTGAAGATTTCCGAGGCTAATAGGTAATTTTTTTTAGTTTGGCGAAAAAATAAAATGGCTCAAATGCCGATTTTGAGAAAGTGAATTCTAGCGGTTTGCACAGATTTCGGCTTGGCGCAATTTATTGAGAGCTTAAGGAAATAGATTTTTGAAAATAAGTGTAAAGGTTTTATTAGAATACAGCGTTAAATTTTAATGATCCGTGAAGAAATAATGCAGTTGTTAAGGGATTTCAAGCGATCTATCTCCAGAATTCTCGCCAAATGAGTACATTGATTTAAGTTGGGGGAATTCGCCAAATGTCAGAAAATTGAAATCTTCTCATTTACTAAATCGGAGTAACGATGAATAAAACACGTTATAGTTGATAATTTTAAAAATTTCGGCTGTATTAAGGGATTCCACTTTTGAAATAAAGGCTTGCTTTACTTTTTCGCGGTCGAACCATTTCCCATATTGATTGCTGCTAAGTCAATGCTTCGAATGATTTCCTGAAAAAACGCTTGCACAATGGCGTATGTTGGCACTTTGGTGAGGCTTAGATTTGAAACTGGATTTTATTTGAGACTGGGATATATAATGACACTGGTTATAGATAAAAATGAATGTTGGTATGTGTGTATGAGGTTGAAAAACTCTAGCACCGTTGTACCATGAAATTTGGTTCACCTAAGTCTTTTATCATGGAGAAGCTTTTTATGCTATCCGTTTTCCTCTAACTTGCCACCAGGTGGCGCAGCAGAACGTCAAATTCTATTCCGTTTAGCCGTTTACTATGCGAATATCGTCCAACCGATTTCGATGCAATTTGGTACACGCGGGTATTAGAACACGGTGAATATTTTTCACTATCCATTTTGCTGTAACTTGCCGCTAAATGGCGCTGCAACGCATCAACTTCTATACCGTTCGACTGATCGGCATGAAATTTCTTATACTTACACATTTTAGCACGAATATATTCTAACTGTGTTCCTTTTGATGTTACTCACCACTAGATGGCACTGCAATGCATTATTATTTTAACTCGCCACTAGATGACGTTGCAGCAGGCCAAATTCTTGACCATTCAAACGGTCGCTATGAAAATCAGTATACATAGTTATTTGAACAATGAGAAAATTTTGTCGTTATCCATTTTGCTATAACTCGCCACTTGACGGCACTGTAGGAAATCATTACTTTAATTAACCACTAGATGGCGCTGCAGTGTATCACTTCTTGACTGTGCAACTGATCGCTATGAAAATAGGTATACATAGATATTTAAACACGGGCAAGAGTTTCGCGTTAGATGTCGCGTCAACACATGAACTTTAGGGCTGTCCAGCCGATCGTCCTGAAATTTCGTATTCATCGATATCTGAATGCGAAGAATATTTTCGCCCTATCCGTTTTGCTAAAACTCGCCACTAGATTGCGCTACGCCGCATGGCCTTCTGCGCCGTACAAACGATTGCCTTGAAATTCGGTATGCATGGTTATTGAACACAATATAATGCGATATCCATTTTCCTATATCTCTTTATTACAATGAATAGTTATCACCACAAATCGTAATATCAAAAAGTCCATTCATTCCCGTGCGAAGAACGGGTACTTCAGGTAGTAAGGTAATAAAAAACTTAGATGGAATAAAGTTAGTTCTTTCAGCAGTTTTTTCTATTAAAAAAAGGAAAACACTACTAAAACACAGAACAAGAAATATTCTTTTGCAGATTTTAGCAGTGATTTGGGTGTACATAATCGTACAAAGGATTTCGATTTGTAAAGAAGATATCAAAAATAAGTAACAGAAGTCACTACTAGGGAAATTATATCTGTGCTTACAAAATAAAATGCATTAATTTGCATGCTACCGTTCTTTGTTGCCATTGTGTGTATAAAAGGATAACTTCATAGAATTCTCATCATTCCGAGAGCAACAAGTTTCCGATGGCTCTTACCTTACAGGACTGGCCATTGTAAGTCAATCTGTGTTATCAGACAAGTGAATGTCTTTGCTGGCATTCGTTTATTTCTCAAAGTTTAAACAAGTTACGTTAACAACCAATGAACATAACAAACTTACGAAACATGATGCAACTGTTTGAAACGACAGTTGCATCATTCGAACCCTAGCAGCTAGACCGAGGAAGCAAAAAGGTTAGTCTGCAAAAACTTGAAGGTTTCAACTGCTTCAAGCCAGGTTGTCTCAGCAGGATGAGCGTTATGCCAGCCTTTCCTTCTATACTCATAATCGCAATAATGAACGCAATTATACTAAATAAATGCATTTTATCCTTAAAACAGAGTCTACAATTCCTCTGGTGGTGACTCTTCGTACTCATTTTTTTACTTTAAAAATCAAAGTCCATGGCCCACCATTTAAGTTCATCAAAGTTGGTTATGTGTCGTACAATACTTTATTCGGTAGAGGTCTCTGAAACTCACGTTATTTAATAACCACCCTTAAATTCATTTTAATTTACATTTCATAGAAAATTTCAGATTTTTCAATGCAATAATTTTTAAAGTTCGTATAAAATTGATTCGAAACATTTCTTTTAATATCAAACAATAACAGCTGGAATAAATTATATTTGAGTAATAATGTATTTCTCTGAATAATTAATTAAAATTTCCATAAAAGACTCCGAAACTAATTAATTATCTGTTCAATTTCAAAAGCAATAAAAAGTAAATGGCGCAATGAAGGATTCTGTTTTTGAAAAATACCATCCATGTGAATATATATATTCAAATAAAATAGTGAAGCTAAAGAATGGAATTTTCGGTTAATTAAAGTAACTATTTATCTGAGTAAATCCATTCTTAGAAATTAATAAACGAGGGGTTTTCAAACAGTCGACAGAACACAAACCTATAGTCCAAACCTTTTGATTAAAAACCCTTTTTTTTTAAACCGCAGATATAAATGTTATTGCTTTAATGAGAAAATTGGGCAAGTTTTCAAATAAGGACTCTATCAATGTTTTGTAACCTTGCTGGGATACTTAGATGGACCATTCAGAAAAAAGAAATCTCAAACATAAAATTTGCGAGACAAAATGTGCCGAAAGAGTCTTACATGCCGAAAAATATGGTAACGTATGTTTCATGTGTAAGGAGTTCTTTTTTCCATGAGTGTTTTATAAATCTTCTAGATTGACGTTTTGCAAAAATTATTACTATTTCTTTAAACAGATAGTCTAAATTTCTTCCAGTTTTTATACGTTTCTGAATTCTTCAAAACGATGTTCAAAAAAGTTGAACCTTTTCTAAAGAAAAAAAAATATTAAGTCACATCATTGCACTCAATGGAAAGCATCAGTATTAACGCGCTGTTTACCGAATAAATGAATTAATTTACATAATTGCATTCATTGTTGCGATTATGAATATAAAAGGAAAGGGTGTTTGAATACTCATTGTTCTGAGGACAACTGGGATGACGCAGCTGCAACTTCACCTTTTTGTGGACTAACCGCTTTGCGTCCCCACTTTGGTTGCTGTGATACAACTCCTGTAGTGTGAAGCCGTTTATAACGTTTAAGTTTATTATGCTCATCGGTCACATTCTTAACTTCTTTAATCGCCTAAATTCACGAAGGACAGCAAAAGCATTCTTTTTCTGCTGGTAATAAAGATTAACTAACAAAGTACGGTCCTGTAAGGTAAGAGCATGAAAGCCAGTTGGGCTCAGATTGATGAGAATTCTGCCAGTTTTTTTTTTAATTTTATGCCCCTAATCACAATAAAGAGATTATACAAATCAATGCGATTTGAATCTGTAAACAGCGTTTTGGTGGCTATTTTTGGAACTATTTTTTTTCTTTTATCGAAATCCTATGGTCCACTAAGCATGCCCATCAAATTTGATTATTTTCGTCCAATACCTTACTCGTCAAAGGATTCTGAACCCCTCACGTTGTTTTATAACCCTCCCGTATATATGCTGAGATCCAGAGATATATATACTGCGGATTGAGAATACTTAACTGCATTTAGAAAGAAACCTTGCTCTCATACATATTTAAACAAACAAAAAAAGCTTAATCTACATTTCCACCATATGAACTACTCTCTATTTTGATTAGCATCTTATGCCACGCTATTTTGATTTCCTTATCAGTTTTGTGTGCGCTATTTTACAATGTTTTAATTATTTCATTCCGTATGCTAGGGCTCTTTTCATATTAAACAACTAAGCTGAGCAGGGGCTGTTACGTATAAATTAGCCTTTTTATTAATATAGTTCAAAGACCATAATTTCTCTCATAACACTTTTCAAAAGTATTAAATCTCAGCACTTTTCAGCATAGTTTAAAAGAATTTGAGATTTCTGACAGTCTCTCTGTTTTTCGTTTATTATGTACTGCTGCAACCATTGAACGAGTGTGTGGTTTTTAATGCAGATTAGTTGGTTGGTTGAAGTTTATTGATACAAGATCCAAAAGGTACATATTGCGCCAGTAATGGAGCTTATTTGTCGCAGGTCAGAGAAGAAAGTAAGAAAAAAGATTGCCTAGTCTGCCTTTTTTCTTACATTTAATTCAATTAGCCGAAACTTGCATATTCCACCACAATCATAAAAAGTAATTAAGCGAACCATTTCAGACTAATTTGAAAGAAAGCGTTTGTATAGCGCAAAATCTATGTAACGGCTTCGCTTACTGTTCTAGGCACCCGAAAATGCATGCGAATTCCTCTAGAATGCTAAACTATTAGATTAACAGAAAAAAAAACCTTCGCATTCCTTAAGCCATTACTATTTCATCAAGACAGACAAGAGAAATCAAGAATAATAAAAGAAATCAAGACAAGATAATTGACGAGGGGATTTGGCATGTCGACAAAATAAAGCTCGGAATCGAGAATGTTGAGAAATGGATACCTTATGGAAATGAGTTTAGTATTCCCATTTTGCAAGTTTCTGACTTCATTCCCGGAATGTTTTTCTTTCTTTACACATATGTCTCAATTCGTATTTCAGTAAGTTTCATGTTTTAGACTAAGGCGAAACTTATGCACTTCTGTATCTCTAGTATAAACTTCAAAACACGAGAGATATCTTTTTTCCTTTTTCCTCCAACAGAGTTCAGTGAGAAGGATAACCCATTCAAATTGATAAATTTAGTTGTTAAGAGGCTCCAGGATTGATCCGGATTAAATAGTTTTTTAAAAACAACTTTTCCTGGCAACTTCAACCATATAAGTTGATTTTTTGAGTGCGCTCGTTTTTAAATGCGGCAAAACTACTTTTATAATTAATTTTAACCCGAACCAATCTCATGCTGTTGGCATTCGTCTTTTCCATACCGCAAGTTGTTGAGTTCCATGTTTGAGATAACGATATTCTGACGTCATAACTCCTCACGCCTCTCAAACACACAGTTATTTTCTTTCTCTTTTTTTAACAAAAGAAAATAAATGTGTCAAAATCTATCAAGAATCAAAATCACCTTATTCTCCAGATTAGTGTAATTTCATAATTAGACAATACGTATTTGAAAAATTGCAAATATTTCAAATTATCTATATTTGGACATGCACACAAACATAAACGCTACAAGAATACGTAGAAACCATGCTTAATAATCGGTCAAATTTATTTTCTTTGTCACTTTTTTTTCCAATGACCGGCCGCTGCTTTGGAAGGCTTTAGCCACAACGGGTTGGAATTGTTGGCCACTTTATTATGTGGGCACCTAGTAGGTGGACCAAAGTCACCCCTATGAAGGGACGGACAAACGACAACCACGCCCAGTCAGAGATCGAACCCCGATCACCGGTAGTTGAACCCAAAACCGTAATACGGTGCTTTACACACCACACAATCTGGTCGACTTTTCTTTGTAGATAGGGTATTTTCGGTCACAGGAAAATTATGACCAGCCCTTGAATGATAAAGTTTCGGCTGTACATTATGAAGCTGTAACGTATTTGAAATGATAAATACCTTTCATCATTAATTTTAAGAATTTTTAAAGCAGTATGAGTTAAATCTAATAGTGTATCGAAGTTTTCTTTAAGCACCAAGGAGAAGCAGAAGTTGTTTACTAATGTGAGTAATTTTGTAACAGTTGATATTGAATATATTAGATTACTTTGACGAACTATCAGAAAAAAATTGTGAACATTATTTTAAATAACAAGATCTGTAAATCATGCTAAACGCATTGATTATAAAACAATTTCCAACACACTAGCGCACGAGCACGCACACACACACACACACACATCTCCTAATCCCTTGCGTAGCTTTGCTTTAACACATTATAACACACTAAACCAGTTACTTAGAGTGTGAGTAATGAATTTTCCCATTGAAAACATAATACCTTAGTATTACCACATTAGGGTTTTTTTTTTTCCTGCCAAATAATGAAAATATCGCCAAGATGGGTTCATTTTTCGAAAGATATTTCTCCCATATTTCACTGTAAAATAAATGAATTTTTACTAATTTCTAATATTTATTTTTTTCTGGCTTTGGGAGTATGAAGGCCGTAACATAAGGATGATAATATTTGAAAAATAAAAAATACCTATGAGAGCAAGGGGGTAAAACAAAATTACTTATAGTAATTAAACTTGCTTTCAATGGTAAAGATTCAATAATTTTGTTTGCTCCTTTTGATAAAATTTGATTGTCTCCAAATCAAATCAGTAACTGTAACATGTATTTGCATAATAGCTTATGAGACATAATAGTTGTGTGAGTTACAAATTTCTATGACAAATCCTACTAACTTTAGATAGTATGTTCACAGTACCGCCAACCCCAACATTTTCATTGTACCCCAACTTCCCCTACACTAGCACAGCTGTTTTCTATGTAGTTCCTAGTCACTATTTAGTCTAAACTCTGTATTTTGTTAATATTCTAATACTTTTTTCTTCCTCTTAAATTATGTCTCATGAGCGAAAAAGAGGAGTTAACTCAATAAATTAGAAAAGTATTGCAAGAGCTCTCTGACGAAGGTGAAATTAATAATGTTCCTTTAGAAACAGAAGAGGAATTTCAAACATAAATCGTCAGTGAATCCAATGACATCGAAAAAAGCGAAGAACAACTCATTACAAATAAATGACAAAAAAGGATCAGGGTATTTCCAAAACCGTTTTTTCACCTGTGAAGACAATATGTGGAATTAAATAAATTCTAAAACACAGACTGCGGACGTTTTCCTGCTTACAATATTCTAAAAGAAACAGCACGACCAACATATACCATTTACAAAGAAATTATTTCAAAAGATATATCCAAAGAAATAAAGGTTCAATGAAACGACAACCAGATTTACTCGACTACACACCGATAAGTTTGCTCTTGAATCAGAAATGTGGAATACATTTATTGAAAACCATCAAGCTGGCTAAAGGTCAGGTCAAAATATTAAAATAAGAAATACCATTTCAACGTAATGCTACATATTTTAATAATTTGGCTGCATTTACAATGAGGAAACAGAAAGAACGTAACGCAAACTTCTCATGCATGTATTTAGAGAGTGAATCATTCTTCGAATAGTGAATGAAAAAAATGTTATTTTATAAAATGTGTTTTATTTTAGTTAGCATTCATTTTATTTCTTGAAACTAATCATTTGAAATTAATTTCTATATCAAATTAATGAGGTATTTTAATAGTTGTAGTATTTCAATTGATCGATCTATAGTCGATACATTTAAAATACTTTAAAAATTATAAATTTTCAAGTAATATTAAATATACATTATTCAACATACGCAAATTACATATTTTTTCTAATATATCACAGTTAAAAATCATTAAATGTGTTATTTCTGTAGTTTTATCGAGGGGTCGAAATGACCTACCTCTACCCGCCGTTCCCATGGGTAAGGAATTTCCACCCGTTCCATTGGTAACTTACTCCATTCAAAAACATGCATTTAAAACCTAAAAGAAGTATCTTCGATGTCAATTTCATCATTTGTAAATTACAAATATGGGTAAATGAATACACTTCTTTTGCGATGCATCTGCACCATTCCCTTCTTATTCACTGCTACTGGTACTCAGAAAAGGCTCAATAACAAACCCACAGCATCCCAAACTCGGGTTAAATTAGCAAGAGAAAGACCTCACTGTCACCGAGATTCACATTTCGCAATCCATTACTCTTTCATCTGGAAGAGGGAGCAGTGCGAGACAAGAAAATCGACAACGGGATTAGGTCGGGAGACAAAATAAAGCTCTGAATCAACAAAGTTGGGAAACCGTAAGGAAGAAGATTTATTTTTCCCATTTGCCTGTTTCCGATTTCATTTTCGGAACACTTCTTTTCTCGGCGTATTAAATTGTTATTTACTTAAGGCCCGGGTCTTACATTAATGTATCATGCAACCATTTCTGCTGCTTTGCGAAATCTTGAATGCCAGTTTTTAACATGGGATTACGTTCATCCATAAAGGTTCTAAGTAAATACAATCATTTTTTGTTTTCAACGTCGTTGTAAGTTATAATATATTCCTCCACTAAAGAACTAACTAGGTGAACTAACCAGATTTAACTGACAAGGAGGAGGCACGGATTTCAGCGATTTTTGTCTTAGTGATAGTAAACCATGTGAATACGATACGTGTAAAGTACTAAGATGTAATACTCAAATCTAAGATGTAATATCTACTTATATAATACGCCGCTAATGTATGCGGTGCCAAAATCGACGATATTTCTATGCTGAAAACGGCAACACGTAGATGTAAACATTAGGATATTAACAATACTACACCCGCAAAAAATCCAAATTAACAGTTCATTGACGTAAAGTGAAGCAGGCATATACGTTACTGGTTATGTATGTCACGCAGTAGCTAGATTACAAAATAACAATGCATACGCGAAAAAGCAAAATCTTTCTGTTCTTTTCACATCGCGTTTATCGCACGTTTAAAAAAACCCGACAGTAGAAACCCGAACAGTGGAATGAAGTATATTTTAGCCCTTTACTGTTTCTTTAATATTTTTGTAACCAAGGATAACTATTAAATACTGCAACCGTACTATAAAACACCAGGTTGCTAACTTTGGCACATTAACCCGGCAACTTCTGCAATTAAGAAGCATTTCTGTAGGAATTTGTATAACACACGATCACCCAATACAGCATTTTTATACTAATTTTATGAATGGAAATGTCTCCAATTATATCTTTTCATACATCTAGCGATGTTAGTACTTGGCTTTGCCCCCATGGCCACAATCAGCTTTTATCATGACACCTGACACCCCAAATTTTAGCAATCCTAAACCTAAGTAAATTGAATGGCAAATACTGTTAAAACAAAGAAACATGATTTTCGTTGAAGTGACTCCGATAATTTGGGCCAAAACTGCATTGAGTATATTAAATAGTAAAGTATGGGGCGGCGAAGCTGTCTGCCTTCGCGGCTAGTAGTTTAGAAAAGTGAATACAGTCCACTCTGGATATAGTGAGCCTGGATATAGTGAACTTTCGACTACAGTGGATGCATTCAATTAGTACACATACAGTAGATATGTGCTTGGTATTTTTCGGGTTTAGTGCATTATGACTCGGTTATAGTGAATTTGGAAAATGAACTTTTTGAAAATTCGGAAAACGACAAGGGTCCCTAATAAAACGACTGTCCCCTGTGACTGAAATGCGACCACTCTACAGTCACAAAATAGTTACAAACAGTCGCAGCGACTCCGCAGCAGGGTCATCATAGGGTTTCTATGTCCGCCCGCGGTGACTACACTATGTGTATTCAGTGTAGTCACAATGCGACCATAGTGCAAGAACGAAAAAATTTGGGGGAAAAAGAATTTCCTAAAACATGCATCAGATGGAAGCACCAAACATTCTACTGAAGGAAACGCCCCGGCATCGAACCCTCGAAAAACTGGTAACTCCCCCAGCATGCTACAGTATGGGGGTAGCTCCGATTGCTTTAAAAAGTAAACTGACTACAACAGTTAGTTTTGAAAAGTAAAATATTTCTGGAGAAATTTTAAATGCAGGGAGTATACTATGATTAATAAATATAAATTAAAAGTCTTGGAAATCTTTTTTTTTTTTTCCATGAACTATTTTTAGGACATAATGCGCTGTTTTATTTAATTTTTCATTCGGAAAGTGTAACATTTTTCTTCTGTTAAAAAATGAATTTATTAAGTGCTACATATTTACGGGGTTTGATATATTACATACATATTTTGTTTTCAACTAAAGTTAGAATCATCAGTAGCGTAGTCAATATAAAGATATGAGGGTAAGGTTTTTTTTTTTTTTTTTTTTTTTTTTTTGGATAATTTGCCTAAAAGTGTTCGCATATTAAAAAACAGAAAACATGCATTAGATAAAGTAAATAAAATATTTTTGTCTATACCCGTAGCTTAACCTCAATTTTTTCTTAGGGGAACTTTCAAACTTAACAGGAGCGTATTTGAAGGGGAGGGGTTCGAGAGAGCCGGAGCTCCCTCCGAAAATTTAAATCAATTATTGAAAAACAGCTAGTTTAAGACATTTATATTAACTCTAGTAACAATAAGGTTTAAAATACCGGATCTTCGCCCCCCGGGAATGGAAACACATATATGCTACAGAAACCTACATACCACGGGGATATGAAAGGGAATTTTGAACTTTATGCACAGATACTTAGTTTTCTCCGTTGTGATTAGAACTCTCAACTAATATTTTTCAGAATAATAATTTTTTTAAATAATATTGTTTTGTACAAACGAAATATTTCCTTTTTAAAATTAACAAATTCAACTAAATTCCATTATTTCATAACTGCGAGATTTTACTCTATTATTCGCTGTCATTTTCGGATTTATTCATTAAATTTTTGACGAAAGAAATTACTGTAAAATGTTAGTAAACATAAGTTTGTCTCCAAAGTTGGATCAAACAGCCGGTGTGACGTCATTTTGAAGGCCTAAAAATCAGTACTTCCAAAAAAGTCACACAGTGACTTCACAGTAGAGTCACTAAGCGATCGATCACATACTAGTCGCAAATTGACTTCCCAGCGATGTCACCTGGTGACTGATCACAAATAACCTTCATAGTGACCGCACAGTGGAGTAACATCACTCACAAGTCACAATGTGACTAGTATGTGACAGTCCTGTGACAATGACCCTCTGTGACGTCACAGCGACTCTTTTGTGACCGTCTGTGCTGATGATATTCAACCCAAACTCCTAGAAAGGATGCGTCTTTTCTGGTCCAGTAGGGAGAAACATGCGTTTTTGATGAAACAGAAATCCTGGTGAACACTTACTGGGGTAGTGATATCGGAATTTTTTCATTACAGTGATGCATATTTATCTTTAAAGAGCTGATTAACAAAATCAGAGTACTTTTCAAGTTGCCTGCTGTGTCAAGTTACGCGAGGACTATCTGCATAAGGGGGGCGTTCCTTGGGTGGAATACTTTTTAAAAGTTTCTAACGCGTATTTACGTTACATCCTGAAAAAACCGTCCAAAACTCCAAACATTTAAGAGCATTAGCCTCGCGATAGGTCAGAATCTTCTACGATCACATTTTAGCCTTCTATTATGTCCCATGTCTTATTAACTCGGGCATGGTGGGCCCGGGTACATTTTAAAGTGAACAAAAAAGTAAATACCGCTTTTGATATTATACAATTCCATTTCCCATTCGCAGGGCAATATCACAGTGTAAAGGCTACCATCATGCTCTATTGTTTGACTTCCGACAGCATCTTTTGTCAGTTCAGTGAAATTCCCTTATCATTGTGGGAACTTCATTCAAATGTTTCCATTAGAAGGCATAGTTAGCGTTATAAGAGATACTGAATGCAGTCTTTCACAAACAAATGTATGTCCAATGCATGTATTAAGTAAATTGGCAGTAAATCTAACTTTGGATATAGTGAACTAAATTTGCCAGTCCTCCAATGTTCACTATAAGCAGAAACTAAAGCTTATCCTTTTTTTATTATACCATTTTATTATTTATTTTTAATTTAATTTGTACTATTCCAAGTATAATATTTTTGTAACTGGTAAATACTACTATTTGAACAAACACATTTTGGAATTTAAATATTTTTTACGATAATTAAAGATTATAGATTGATAAAACGGCAAGTAGAGAGTTTTTTTCTTTTTAATGTTTTTTACCATAATTATCATTCAGGACAATGCACACCTATCAATATGTAATTATAGAATTTTGCTTCAATAAATTAAAAACAGCAGTATCAAAGCTTGTATTTTCCATTTCCTCTACCAACAATCTAATTATTGTAAATAGTATTTGAAATACAAAATGCGTTATTATAATCAAATACTAATAAATATAGCAATTTATTAATATTTAGCATTAGATATAGTAGTTTTAGTATTAGACTTAGAAAAGTATTAATTTAAGTTACTAATAAAAAAAGTATCGAAAAATGGTTGAAGTGTTGAAGAAAAATAATAAGTAAATTATTCTAATAAGTGAATTCATTTTAAGTATTGATGATGAAAAATAAAAAGAGACAATTTGCACAGTTAGAAATTTGAGCCGTAACGCTACTGCTTAAGCCTTGAGACTTACAAATAATTCTACGGACGCTCAAGCAACTTTACAGTTTCAGTGACGTGGTTCAAAAATAAATGTTTTTCCTCAACTGCAGTGCGTGTCACAATTCCTTCCCGGGTTTGGAAGGCTTATAATATATATATATATATATATATATCACTAATGCAGCAACAAAGTTGACTTTATTGGAAGAAGTGATGTTACAAGTTTTATTTTACAAAAGGCCAATATGTGAACTTTCGTGACAGCCACTGATTAATGCAATTTTGTCGACGGTGGGCAGTTAGTTTGTCGGTGGAGGAGGTTAGTTAGAAGATCGACACATACATCCATTTTATAGTAGTAAAATAGGATTTTTGACATTAATTTATTTTTTCTCAATTGGGGCGTTAGCCTCTCCGCCCCTTTAATTGTCCCTGTTTCGCGATGCGGTAGATATCAAATCTAAAGTCAATTTCTTCCTACACTCACACACTCGTTTTAACCTGGTAACAATTGCAGTTGTGATCCTTTGGTGTACATTTCATTTTTGGCACGAACACACGATCTCTTATGTAACCCGATAAAAAAAATCTCCTGGAATTAGGTCCAGAAAGCGAGCTGGCCACAGAAGAAGGCGATTTTCGTCGGCAGAACCTCGTCTAATCCAACGAAGACGAAAATAACATAAATAAACTATTTTCTTCTGGCTGAATCATGGAGGAATTAAATAGCAAACGGTCTATTCGTTATCCTAGTATAGATTAAAACTTGTTATCAAATATAGATTAAAGTAAAAAATATTTTATTAATAAATAATTTTTGTGTACATTCAATTTAAAGTGCTTGCTGTACTCGTAATTTTTCATCCTCGCTATCCCGGTTGGGAAAGAGGCATCGATTTCGTAGAAAAAATCTTGTGGGTTTCATCCTGGGACCATCAAAGACCGCCTGCTCACCAATGGTGAAAGGGCATTTTAAAATACGTCGTGGTCGCAATGACCTGCAAGTTTCCACATAAAACAATACCTCTGTGGGTGGCAAAACTAAGTCTTGGAGACTTCTACTTGGTATTTGCTTCAAAATTAAGAAAACCCGCTAAAGATCGATAGTACTACCATCTATCGGCTACCGAATAAAGTGGAAAATAACTCTTTGGGAGTTTGTGGTAGAAAGTAACACCCTTTGCAAGTACTACCGCTATCGATCTAATCTGGATTTGGGGTTGACACAAAATGCTGTAAAAACAAAAGTGCCTAAGCCCCCATAATCCATGGAAACAAGACAGACAGATAAGTTAAGAATTGTGCGATATGACAAGCACCGCCACAAAATTTATGTCACGATCGCAATTCATGCGATTCAAAGTAGCTCCTCAATTGCCACTCTTTCACCTTTTCTTGATAATGACATAAATAAATTATTTTCTTCTGTTAAATCACGAAGAATGAAATAGGAAAGGGTTAATTCTATGCTATCATAATATGGATTAAATTACAATATACTGTATTAACAAATATTTTTCGTGTATGTTTCGTGCGGTCCGTGAGTTAATTTAAATAATTGGTATACTCACCATTTTTCAACGGGCTTTTTCTATCTAACTATAACATTAGTGATCCTAAGTTTATATATTACGCGGTAGTTTCAACAAAAGAGAATGACTAAACATTTCCCCCCCTCTTTTATTTTGAATTTCAAATCTTTTTTTTTCTTAGAATAAAGAAATAGATATTGCATTTGAAGACTTCATACTCTAATTTGATAATGTAATATACATGATGTGTCCTAAAACTATCAGACACATCTGCATCCGATTGTCCCCCGTGATTTTCCTACGCTATTTGGTTGCAGAATGCCTCTTTTTCTTATATCAGAGAAATGGAATGCTCAGATTTTTATTTATGTTATAAAATCATTTTTCAAAAAAATGGAAATCCAGCCTCATCGCGTATCCTATAAACTTCAAAGTATATATTCAGCGGCCGGATTTTTTAAACCTATCAAAAGGGCAATAAAGATATCCTAAGGGAAATGGAAAACAAAAGCGAATCATACATTCTCACGCTAAAAGAATGAGCCCCGTGCTTTTAAGAATACATTTTACTTTGTCAACAACATCTGTTTTCCATGAGAAGTTTTACACGAATTTTTTTTTAAAAAAAGTAAAGTATAGGAATATTTACGGATATGAGACTGAAATTTGCAATATTCTTTCTCTTATGTCAAAACAGTAGAATGTAGAAACGCAGACTATATATTAGGGTGAGCTAAAACAGAAAAAATACTTTTTCATGTTTTTCGATGTAATATTCCGGAAAAGTTGCGTTTTGCTTTGCTATGTAAAAGTGGATTCTTTTTTTAAGTCATTGAATATCTTTTATTCGTGGATTACAGCGAAAATTTCGAAAAGTGGTAAAATTTTAATATTTTCTGTCATTTTTCTTTTTTATTTACTTAAATCTCCAGAGTTGAGACACTGCGTTTCTTAAGAAAAGTTTACGTCCATGAAAATAAAAATAAATTTACAGCCTATAATTCAAAAATGTATACATTGTTCGTCTAAAATACTCTAAAGCAAAATGTTTTGATTAGAGACTTCTATAAGTAAAAAACATATTTTTTCATTTCGAATTTCAATTTTTAAAAGAATGAAGTCAAATTTCTTGGAAATTCAAGCAAAATACACAGTTCAGTCACATTAATGGGACGACCACCTACTTTCGATTTCAACAAGAAGTAATTAATCATAGAAGGCAGGTGGAAGCACATTGCAGTGGAGCATATATAAATGGTGTCGGAGGGAATCAGAAAACATTGCAATACGTCAAAAACGTCATGATCATAGGCTTTCGGGCTAAGGATGGAAGCACTTCCTAAAAGGCTAATTTCCTAATCTGTTCGCGTGCCGCCGTGGCAAAACTATACCGTGCATTGCAATATACCACTATCCAAAATCAGCTACGGTGCAAATATCGTGCACCACGGGCCATAGATGACAAAATTGAACGACATCTGCAGAGATGCGTTCCGGTGTATTGACGTGCAACCTTTGAGTAACTGACCACCCAGATGAACCATGGGCATATCAACACTGTCTCTTCATCGATGGTTCAGCGAACGTTGTTGCGTCTGGGCCTCCGCAGCGAATGCCTGGTTAATGCACCTATGCTGATTGCTGTTCATCGGCGACGAAGGATGGAATTTGCACGCCAGTACCGCAACTGGACGTCCACTGAGTGGCGACAAGTGGCTTTTTCCCGATGAATCACTTTTTATACACCATCCGACAGATGGACGCTGGGATAAACGGCATGAAACGTCTGTAAGCAAACACTATGTGACAATTGCCGGAAGGGTCCGAGATGGAGCATTATGGTCTGGGGAATGTTTTCGTGACATTCTGTGATGGCCATCATTGAGGGAGGCACGATGTATCAATGCAAGTATGCATCTATCCTTGCATACCATGTCTATCCCTACTATATGCGAATTGTTTTTGATCAGGATGATGGCATCTACCAGAAGGACAATGCGAGGGGTTATACAGCTCGCAATGTACGTGCGTGGATCAAAGACCCCCAGGGTGAGTTTACCGTATTCCCCTGACCAGTAAACTCTTCCGCACTTAAACCCGATCGAGAATCTGTGGGACCACCTCAATCGTGGTGTTCGTGCCATGGACCCTAAACCGCGTAAGCCAGCGCATTTGGCCATGGCAATGGAGTCGGTATGGATCAGCATCCTAGTGGAGAACTCCCACCACCCAAAGAACCCAATTGACTCTTTTCCTGCACGTCTAGCAGCGGTCCGCTCTCCGAAGGGTGGTTATTCTGGCTTTTGACAGGTGGTCACATTAATGTGACTGGACTGTGTAAAATATTAATCCAAATGTTGCTGATTCATGACTCAGTGTCATTCACTTTTAAAATGTTTCGGTCAGACGTTTAACATAGTGTGATGGCAGGTCATAAATTAAGGTTAGTTTTATAAAAGTAAAATAAATTACTCTTATTAATGAGAGTAAACATAACAGCAGGCAAACACACAAGAATATAGGCGGCTCATGAACAAAAACATTCTATGATGTAGAACACATTATACCCAAATACAACTTCAAAATATTAAGAGTTTTATTTATTTATTTACATTCAATGGGTGGGCACTTGCTCAACAAGCATTTTGCCACTACCAACCAACGAAATTACAGGCCATTTTATTATGGGAGCACCCAATGTGCCGCCAGATTTACCCCCTATTAAGGGACAGGCAAGTACTATCCATGTCCAAGCCAGGATTCGAACCCGAACCCAAGAGTCATAAAATTGTTCAAGTCACTAAACCATCTGGGCGGGATATTAACAGCTTTAAGATAAGCAGATTTTGCTTATAACTTTTTTATTACTCACCTTATGTTATTATGTACAATCTCAATATTAGGACAAAAAACAATAAATTACTTTTAAGTCTCTACTAATAAAAACAATCTGAAAATGAATTAATTTGTTCTTTACATTTAAATAACTTGAAATAATGAGCTAATATATGCACTTCTATAAACCTTGAAGACTCTAAAATACTCATATGGAGTAGTCTGATGAAGAAATTGGATTAGTTCATCTAATTTGCTATATGCTTTGCTTTCAAAAAATCCCATCTTCAAAGAGATGTTAAAGAACTCTGTACTTAATTAAGTTTAGCAACTTTTTCTTGCTCTCTGAAGCAATGACTTTGTTAAGACTTTCTTGTAGTTAACAGCTTAGTTTTTGGCTCTTCATTTTATAGGAACAAATGATCTGTAAGAAATTTTGACTATGTGTATGCACACTGAAATAAATATTTTGTTGAATCAACAAATATTTTGTTAAATCAACAAAATAATCTGGTTTAAATAGCGCAAACGAAATTTTGTTAAATTATCAAAACAATTTTGTTAAAATGATTTGGTTATTTCAGCAAAACATTTTGCCAGTTTAAAAAAATACACATTATTACAATGAGGGCTCGTGATGGCCCAGCAAAATAAAAAAATACGTTCTACAAGGTCATGGAAAATAAGATAGAATGAATTAAACACTACGCCAGCACAAAATTTCACATTGGCGAGAACAAAAACTTGGTCGAGTATAGTAACGCCTGGCAATAATCCCAGCGTAACCATAAAACTTAATACAATAAAATTAAAACAATGAAACCACGAACAAATAATTTTAAAGATGGGGCAGGAATACATTTTTCTCTTTTTATGGTTTAGAAAAGATCAGAGGGTGTTATGTGGAGGCAATTTATGAAGACCATGTGGAAACTTTCAGAGAAGATTTCAGTTACCAAGAGTTTATCAATGGTCCCAACATATCACGAGCTGAACGATATGTATTGGCATATCTTAATGCAACTGTAAACATTTATCGCAATTCTCTGGAGAAACCAGTACCTTCGACATATCATGGACTGAGCAACAAAGTCCTTCCTGTTAATAATTCCATTTTAGCTCGATCTGAACCAAAGCCATTGATAGAAATAAAAGACATAACACATGCTCAGTATAATGCGTAGTGTACTGTCTTCAGCGGATTTCAAAAAATACCCGAACAGGAAGATAAATAATAAAACAGGAGAACAGAAATTCCCGAATATTAGAGCTAGTTGATTAAACAGCAGATTAAATCACAGAAAATAGTAGGGAGATAAAAGGAAAAAGCAACGTTGCAGTCAAAGTATAAAAATACCAGATTAAAGAAACGAAGCAAAGCACATGAAATCTCAAGCGATGATAAAAAACAAGAAGAGTGGGAACCACAAGAACAGTCGGATGGAAACAGTGAAATTTTTATTTAAAATATATAAATCTATCTTGAAATTTCTATTTTATTTATCCATTTATTTATTTTTTGAAATTACCTTATTTTATTCAAAATAGTATTGTTCGAACTTTTACTGTTAATATCTTGGGTTTTTTTTTGTTTTTTTGTTTTTTTTTAAAGCCGATAAGTGAATATGCATGTCAATAATTGGTTCTTATCCATGTAAATAAAAATTGTTGAATTTCTGCTCATAAAACGAAAATTTTTATTAATTTGACTAAAGTAATGAATGGAATAGCAGTGCCGTTCTTGGCCATAAAGAAAACCTTTGAAACATAAATATTGCTTTATAAATAAGAAAGTTATTAAGAAAATAACGCAAAAATTCCCTTAAAGTGTCAGTAACCGGTGCCTTTACCCTATATAGTATTATAAACATTGAAACTTAGCATTTTGTTATCTGAGCTATCCATTTGAATACATACTTATTTTACCTCCGAGATGTGATTCTGACACTTTACTGTGTCTGAAAAATATGACATTGTTTTAAACTATGTAGATACAGATAAAAGAACTAAAACAAAAATGTAAATTTTAATGAATAGGTAAAATAATTAGACTTGCTTCAGAAACTTTCGACTAACTCAGTAACCCCCCTGCCGATTAGTATATTTGCATTTGTTGTTTTTGGTGTGGCCTGGGGTTTCTAGCTTCGTTCTGGCGAAGGGCTTTGTACTCCTGAATATCTGTGGTATGGTGCAATTAGCTAGCTTGAATTGCATAAAACATTGACAAGAAGTTAAATCTATACATCAGTCAAAAGTATTCAGGTTACAAAGCATACCAACGGGAGTCGTGACGACCCTCGGGAAAAGACACCAGGGCTTAGAAGCGAACAGTGTCCAAGATGAAAGAGATTTTATATAACCATTAGTTCAACGTATTAATAAAATGAACGTTAGTAACTGTTCTTGAAAAATCCGATCTTTCGTCCTCCTCGCACCGCCCATTGACGCATGCGCAAATTAATTGTTGAAAGATATTGATTGGCCCAATTTCAACCAAACTTTTTCGTTAATTTAAAAAGCCTTTTGTTAAGTCGATTTGGTTGAATCAAAAAATCTTTTGTCAAATCAACAAAACAAAACTACCAAACTGTTTAACGAAATTAATTTAGTTAAATTCAACAAAACACTTTTTGGCGTGTATGCAAAAAAAAAAAAAATCCGATCAGATTGCCAGTAAGGTTAAAAAATGTCCAATGTTTTAGATTTAAGCTAATGACATTTATTACAAAAAATAAAGCAAAACATAACATATTTACACTGAATTATGACTTAACACTATAAGGTATGTGGTACCATATGGGGAACAATTACTATAATTATTCCTCTATGTCTATAAAATACTAGTACACACATTTGTCGGTTTTTAAGACTATGTAAAGAATATAATTCAAGCTGTTGCTTGTAGACGTACTTGCGTTACTTGTAGACGATTGCTAAAACTGATTAAAATTTAAACAGTAATCTTTCGATTGTGGTTTTGTTTATTTTAGAAAATTAATAAAAAATACTTAGCAATGGAGTTTTGACACGGAAAAAAATACCGTGCGTTGGAGTTCGTCATATCGAGAAATGATTTGAATACTAAAATTTCAAAATGAATACCAAAAAAGTATAGCTAAGGCCCAGTGTACCGCATACAAAACTGAAATTAAAAAATGATTTTCTAGTAAAATATTAGGTATTATTTTTAAAACTATTTTTCCCCAAATAATAATCACTAATAGTATCACTTATATTTATTTCAGACACAGAAAAAAACTGACCCTTGTAGGGTTAAATTACTAAAGGAGGGGGGGGGGATCTTAGCAAAAGATAATTTGAGCGGTAACATTATTTCCGCTACGTGTAGACTTAGAGATATGTTATTAAAAACTTTTTTGTATGCGATTATTTGTTGTTTAAGATTTCTTCACTGTGGGATTTTATAGTTGATATTAGAATACTCAATATACGGCCTATTTTAAATTGTTTGATTGGACCACCAATTTTTAAACTTATTGATTAAAGCGCAGTATAGTGAATGAAACTTCTTCAGCATTTAATTATCTTTACCAGCTTCTAGTTCTTTCAAAGAATAATTGTATTCGTACTTTTACCTCGGTTGAATTTAGCAATCAGGAGTTTTGGTAATTTAGTTTCTAAAGATATTAAAGGCAGATTATAAAAATGTAAAACATAAAGATTTTGAATAACATTCTGTCATGCATTTTTGAATCGATATTTTCAAAAAGAGTACTATTTTCGTCTCAGTATTTTTCACAGAGTTAAAATAAACCAAATTAAAGTCTGAAGATCTGTAAGGATAAGAACATTCAAACTGTAGTAAACTAAATTAAATGGAAGAATTTTTATAATTAATAAAGAAGTATACGATGAAAGAAATCAGAATTGGGAAAATAATGTCCTAATTTAATATAAGGAATTAAGTTAAATACAATTTTTATATTGTATTTTTCATATAGGATAACAAAAAGTAAAAACACAAAGTAAATAGTAAATTTCACAAGAATTATTCTCTCTAATAAGGCCAGTGTTGTGATTTAATTATACGTGATATGCAATTTCTCGTTAAGAAGAACCACAGATTTTTCAGATGAAAAAATTAATGGTATCTAACACACAGAATTCACCATTGCATTTTATTTACATGATACATATATTTTTAGAAAATAAATCTATGTAACTGAGATTTTTAATGCAATATATTAAATACAAAGTTACTCGAGTTAACATAAAATATGTTTTAACATAAAATTTGATATATACGCTAATTTATTAGAAGTATATAGATAACTCGGAAGATGAATGTCAAAGACAGTTATAAGAACATAAATGTAACGATGAAAATTAAATTGCGTCCGTTTAAAAGTGAATGTAAGTAAATAAATTACTAATAAATACTAATTTAGGTATCGTATATTTTACAGCATTACATTTTTTATCTAACGTGCAAAATATAGCTATCATAGCTTAGGTCATAATTGACGATTTATGATACTTGTGATGTAGATTCGTATATTAATATTGACTTATATTTTATTCTACTGATTATCATAGTATAGCATGTAAAATGATAAAGCACTCCATTTTCCTAATGAAATCTTACCAGCAATGATTTTACTTTTTAAAATATTTTTTCTTAACTTAATGTTTTCTACTTTAGTAACTCCGCTTAATGAGCTTACATGCAAAATACATACAAATAATATACAAATAATATACCATTATTTTACTTTTTTAAATATTTTTTCTTAACTTAATGTTTTCTACTTTAGTAACACCGCATAATGAGCTTACATACAAATTTTAATGCCTTTTAAAGCTTTTGAGATGATTTATGGTCTCCTTTAAAAATGTTTTAAATCAGTTCTTTCAATATATTGTGTGGTTTAACCTAGAATCTGTAGCTCATTATTTTACAAACAATTAATTACAGTTTTCACTGTACTTAGTAATATTGATTTAGTAACTTACGCAAGGATCAAATTATGTTTTGTTTACGATCCGGATCCTTGTGCAAGCTACTCTTTGATTGTTATGGAAACGTCTTATGCTTTTGTCTATCAGAAAAATAATCTACATTCGAATGAATACGAATGGTGGGCTTGAAATTGATTGTTATTGATTGTGGGAAATCAATCGTCTCACTTAACAGAACATATATTTTCTTCTCCCTGTTTACTTGAACCTTGCAAATCTATCTCAGTAAGCTTGATACTAACCATGATATTTAGGATTAATGTACATTCTGCATGTATATGCATATATATCTATATCCAGGGGCGTAGCCACGGGGGGGGTTAGGGGGGTCATAACCCCCCCATGAGAAATTTTTTGCCATACAAAATGCATATTCTTCACTACATTATCACACACACGCACACATATATATGAGTTGTAGTAGTCATAACCCCCCCCCATGAAAATTACTGGCTACGCCCCTGTCTATATCTATCTATCTATCTATCTATCATATATAGATAGATATATAGATAGATAGATATGTTTGCAGAATACTCTACTAATTCCCGTGTTTGTTGTTCTAGAAGTCCAGTTGGTGTAGAAAGTTCTAGTAAAGAGTCCACTAGTCAGGATGGAACACAAACTTTATTGCTTCTAGTACTTCTTCGAACAATCAGCTGTGTAAAATTCACAGGCACTAACAGTCAGTAGCTCGTTTATAACAGTCTACTCAGATCAGAGGCTTTCACAAATGCGGTATTTCTCACACAAAATAAAACACTTCCACAGGCAAAATTCAGTGGAAAAATACGAGGGATAACACTAGCACTCCCTCAAGACTCGACAATGAAAAACTTACACACAGCACTTAAAAATCAGTTTCCAAAAGCAAACGAAAATAATGCTTCTATAGCGCAAATACAAAGCAAACCACCGTACACATCGGCAGCTCGATCCACACTGAACTGGGGCCTCTAATATGCTTGTATTTATAGGTGGCGCAGAAGCTACAAGAAGCTTCCAGAAGAGCCTATTTCTCAAAGATTCCACATAAGGCCGGAATTTTGATTATGTCATAGAAGAGAAATATAAGCTATTATGCATGGTAATGCAAAAAAACTATATTTAAAGATCCCGTTGGGAAATACGCGCCAAATGACCAAAATGTCACCAAGCTTGGCGACTTTTGGCGAAATATTGCCAAATTTTGCGCCAAAAATAAGTACCAAAAGTGAAGTTACCGAAGGCCTACGGCCAATACTTCTCGAGATTTCTAGAACCGCCATAGAAAAATGAATGAAGAAACCAAAATCTCCTATCTCCGGTTCTAGTTGACCGACTTTGATGCAACAAAAAGCAAAATTTAACTATCTGACGCATATAATTCGAATTTTAAACTATTTTAAACCCCAGAACAGCGGGTTGTCCCGAAAATTCGTAACAATATTCTTATGCAATCATATCTCATTCAAGCAGTTTCTAGTGAACAGTTTATACCAGGGGTTCCTAATTTTTTGAGGCAACGGAACACTCATCAAATCCCTTTTATTTTTTGGAATCCTACATCAAATGATTACAAATTAAAGACACTTGAATTTAAATTAGAACAAAAGCGTTTATTAGAAATATCTTAAAAGTGAACACTTTCATGCTTTGCTTTAACTTTTAATGTCAAGGATGAAATTGTTTCAATGTTTTATTAATAATTTCTTTATAGTTTGGTATTATGCCCTAAAGTTGTATGCTCATGTCTGGGGTAGTATTCAATATTGACCTGATTTATTTATTTATTTATTTTGTAACCTGAAAAAACTGTTTTACAACGGTACATTGTTACAAAAGGGAGCAAAGCTAAACTAGCATTTTTGGCTACTTCAACTTATTCACCCCTAACTCCAACCCAAAACTAGTTCATAGACTCAAATGTGTGTTTTAAATGTGGATAAACACTGAAGATCAATAAACGCTTCGTAATCCAGGAAGGTACCATCGCAGGTTGACTTCTGATTATAAAT
The DNA here is from genome assembly GCA_038373885.1 of Cheiracanthium punctorium. Lineage (NCBI taxonomy): Eukaryota > Metazoa > Arthropoda > Arachnida > Araneae > Cheiracanthiidae > Cheiracanthium > Cheiracanthium punctorium. Next base: position 449,748 of record JAWZYV010012308.1, on the reverse strand, counting down.
GGATTTTGTACCCATTCGTCATCCGGTAATTAATCTGACAAAGATTTCAGGCGATTTACCAAGTGTCCAGTTATGAGATTTCTCATTTCATTTGGTAATTTAAACTCTCTTTCTCGCAGAAAGTTGCATAAAAGTGCAAAACATTCAATTTTTGTCTTCGAAAGTAATCCAGAAATTTTATTTTCCTTCAAAGGCTGATAATTTGTCTCTCGCCTTAAGTATAGTTGAAGATTTTCCAACAAAAATGAAGTAATTTCTTTCACCTTTCCAAAAATTTCGGCATGATAAGCTAATTTTTAAGCTATCTCTCATCATGCAATAAATCGAAAATGGTTACAGCCTTAGACTTGTTTTGCCCCTTTTGGCAAACTTTCATATCGTTACGTAGTTCATATAACCTAGCTAGAACTTTGGCTCTTGAAAGACATCGAATTTTGGTGTGAAAGTGGGTTGATTCGTATTGACAACCCATTTCTTCCATACAATTTTTCGAACAATCTTGACTGGAGGGTATGACTTTTCACTTAATTGGCAAACTGTACAGCTTCATCAAGAACTTTCTTTAAATCAGATGACATTTTTTATTTCTTTTTTTTTTACTACATAGGCATACCTATACAAAATGCAATGACTGCTTTTACATTCCGGCGCAGTACTTTTGTTGTTGCTTATGACTCTAGAAAGACTTTAAATGTTAGTTTTATCTAACTAAAAATACGTTCCATACTGTCGAAAAATCAACTTTACAATTGAGATCAAACGGAATAACTCCAGGATATCTAGATCAGTAAAGCGATGTCAGTTACAAGAAAATGCATTTGTATATTTGTAATAAGGTAGGTATGAATGTTCAATATCATTTACTAATTAGGATAATAAAATGAAAGCTTAAAACGGTTTTTTATTGTTGTCGTTGTTTCCTTGAAACAAAGTTTGGTGTAGTTATTCCCTTTTTACTATCATCCGTTCAGTTACTGACAGAAAGGATGGGCCATTTAAAAAATGTTTGATTCAAAGTGTCAAATGCAGTACTATACGCATAGGCGCACCCACGGAGGGTGCTATGGGGGCTGAAGCCCCCCTAAAGGTAGAAAGTTAGAAGTGAAAAGCGTTAAAAATATGAAAATTGTCGCTAATGAATTAATTTTTTTTAGTTCTTCCTTTTTACTTTCCGAACATGTACCATGTAAGGAAAGTATTGTAATCATGAAAAAATTCGAATTCGAGATTTTGGTGTATTTACACGTTTTGAGGTCTTCTGAATTCATTTATGCTATTTTTACGAGATGTATGTATGTATGTGTGTATGTGTGTGTGTGTGTTTGTGTGTGTGTGTGTATGTGTGTTTGTGTATATGTGAGTGAACACGATAGCTCCTGAACAGGGCATGCGATTGAGCTCAAATTGGGTATATATGTTATAAACCACCGTCGCAAGACCGGTATTGATATTGGTGTGTATAGGACTTACAGTTTTTCTACAGCGATAAAATAAAGATTTCTTTTACATTATGGCCTATGGGGAGAAATTCTTGAAAGTGCGCTAGCGTTTAAACGGTACATTCGATTGAGCTCAAATTGGGTATACATGTTATAAACCATCTTCGCAAGACCGGTATTGATTTTGATGTGTATAGGACTTACAGTTTTTCTACAGGGCTACGACAAAGATTTCTTTTACATTATGGCCTATGGAGGAAAATTTTGGAAAGTGCTCTAGCGTTTAAACGGTACATTCGATCGAGCTTCAATTTGGTATATATGTTTGAATTATTCATCGATTAAAATTTATTTAAATGCTTGGTAATGATCTTAATCGTAAGTGTTCGGAAAGTCGAGTGGAGTCACTCCAGATTTTTTTAATTGTCTTCAAATTATTTCTAACCAAAAAAGACATTTTATTTAAAAAGTTTTTAAATAAATGCTTACTTATAGTTAGTTGAAACACTGTTACACACGGTTACAACGTCGCTCAAAAGATCAGATAATTATTTATGACTGTTTAATGAGTTACATTGCTTGTGTTCTATGGGACAGTCAAGTGGTACCGAATATTTTGACGTTATAAGAGAGTTGTAACTAACCGAGGTCACTATGACCTAGTTCAGCAGTATTTGTATCTATTCCAGCCCCCCCTAAACTAAAATCCTGGGTGCGCCACTGACTATACGGATACACAATTTTACATAGATGATGTAACACATGCTTAGAAATACAGCTATTAATTATGAAAATTAATTTATTACAACCTCCATGTGAATACTTACTTAAACTATCCAAATTATCATATCTCTAGTTCATGCTCAAACTCTAATTAAAGCAATTAAAAAGATGTTCATGAGACAGTTTCGTATTCTCATAGCATTATCGTTTATTTAATATCTTTTCCCAAGCCATTAATATTTCATAGTTAAATAATGTGTAAAATTCTCTAAATATATTAATCAAAATGACAAATTACTTGCTGGTGATAATGATCTTTTTTCTAAAAAATTAACTTTTTTTAAGCTACATTAGTCTAAGCGTCTTCCATTAATGAATGATCTAGATTTTAATGCATTTTAAAGCTTTTGAAATAAGTTACGTGCAGTCTTTTCGTGAAGAAATTTGATTAGTTCCCCTAATTTGCTGCATGTTTCACATCCAGCGAATACTGTCTTTTTTAATGGATGTCATTATCGTTTTTTCTACACGCATTTTCTTTCAGTCACATTTTTTATTCCATGAAATTGTAAAAAAGCTTTTTTGTATTTAATATCCAGTTTGTAAATGTCCGATTGTATCGTTTTCTTTCATAATTAACACTTATAAACAATTTGATATTTAATACCATTGATAAAATTAAAATTAATTATCCACATATTTTATTTGAGAACTATCAAATTTCATTTTCAGGCCTTTTAGATTTACTTTTAATTGCACTATTTAGTTAAATGGCCATTATTTTTGCAACATTTTCCTTTTTTGTAATTTTTTAAAGAAATGCACATGAAGTTCTGTAGCCTATATCCTGTGACAAACATGTTTAAACCTATAGATTTAAGTTATTCAAACACAAGGGAAGATACTCTGCGCACAACTATACCCATATGAAATAGTTACATTTTTTTTAGAATCATCATATGAAATAGTTACAAAATCCAACAGAAAAGCACGAAAATGGATCGATACTGACCTAGAGAGTTTCTATCATGATGGCTTCGTCCCGCATTTACACACATTATAGATTAAAATGTTTATAAAAACGTTTTTGAAGATCATATGTCACCTAATCCTCGTAAAAAGATGCCACGTCGATGTTTCAGCAAAAAATATTAAATCTAAAATCAGCTAAAAATATTAAAATGTTGGGTTAGTCGAATCAGTCACCGGTCGTCAACCCAATTGAACACTTCTAGAAACACATCTGAAGAAAATTCTGGACGAAGGGAAGCATTTGTTAAAGGCAGAACTCCTTCGAGATCGTTAATCGGAATGGGCAAAACTCCCTATGTCCACCTCAGGGAGCCCTGTTCATTCCATTGTCAGACGATGTGCCACAGTCCTCAAAGAAAAGGATCTGTAACTACATACTAAATTTTGCTGCGTTTCGCACTAAAACGATTACTTTTAATGAAAGTTTATAAAAACTTAATTGTCTCAAAACTTTTGCTTTCAGCTTTTATAATGCACATTCGGTATTTTTTTAAACCAACAATTTCTCATATATTACTTGCACACCATGTGGGAGGTTTAAAGATGTAAATTACTGTTTTGCCTCATTAAGAAATTTTGCTTACAGAAAAAGTTAGGATATAAAAACACACCTTTTCGAAATTTTTATGAGGCACTGTATAAGAATAGATGCCAAACTGTTTCAATGGCCACCATTATGAGAAATGATCATTGATTAGATACATGCGTAATTCGCCAGAGATTCATCAGAGAATAAAAAGTCGACGTTGGTGTAAAAATATCGAATAGTTTTCTAAAAAATCATTAGTTTTCAAGATATTTAAGAATTTTTGTAAAATTTAGCCTTGCAGCTTAAACAACTAATCTAAAATTACACAAAAAAATCTAAGTACATTTCTTATTTATAATACTGAAACTATGATGAACATAGTTTTCTTATAAAAGTAGATAAACAAAAAATATTAGCTTTAAGAATTCATTATCATTTTAACGATAAAATTCTCTTTAAGAAAAATGAATATATTTTTTAAATCATAACCCTTTTTTCTCACAATTTTTCTATTCTCTTCCATCCTAAATTCATACAAGAGATAAATGATACTTTAAAAACCCTAAATACTAAGTATTTTAATTAAAATGATAATTTTTCAAAGGGAATGATTGTGAATCTGGTAGAAAAAAAAAGCAAACTTCATTTGCATCATGCGTAAGTGACTTCCGTTAATGAACTAATCCAGACTTAATATACTTTAAAGCTTTTGAAACGAATAACACATTGTAGAAAGAAATTTGATCAATTCCTGTAATTTGTTGCATGTCCAAAGAAAACCGTCTTCTCAAATTCAAGTCATTAGTATGTCTTCTGTACTTAATTGCATGTACTTACATTTTCTTTCTTCGATATGAGCTGAGTTAAAAATTTCTTTTTTTCTCTTACTTTAAATAATATGCACTATGAAAGGAGTTTATTATGCGATTCATACTTTATTACATATCCGATGCTTAATGGAGTTTCATTAAGAGTAATGTTCAAACAGTCGAAAGCGTTTAATTTGTTTCGATTTATTATTACAGTTGTTTATTATTTTTTAGCGTGTAGTAATACTAAGTAAAAAAATTCCTACAATGATGAATTTTTTAAAAAAGTCTTAGAAAATAACACTTCATAAGAATGAACTTAACACATACACGAGAGGGACTAGGGATCTTCAGCTTCAGTACTATTACCAATATTGAAACATATTCCGAGCTTCTTAGGAACTTTAGGGTGATATAGAATTTCGCTTTAGTTAAAAATGATGATGAGTTGAACAGTAAAACAACAAATATTATCATTTCTTTGGAAAAAGATATTTCCCTTAAAAAAAAAGAAAAGATTTAAAAAAAACAATCACGAGTAACTGATTTTTTTTTATGTAAATCAAAATAAATGACATTTATGTCTCTATTGTTAACTTTATCTCTTTTGAATTTTTAAATATTAAATCTCCAGCCACCTCTGCAGGGAGGTCAGTTTTGCATAGTTCCAGGGGTTTCACTCTATATACATTTGCATTCCATATGAAGAACAGCGATATGTCTTGCATAACTTTTAATAATTTTACATCAGGGAGCTTAAGATTTACAACTGTATTATATCTTTACTATGAAATTTTTCTGTTTTTCTTCCTGTAAGCCATTTGGTGACCGAAGGAGAGCGAGTCTTTTTAACTAACACTGGAGTTCCAATTTAAACATTTTTTTTTTTTTTTTTGCAAATCACCATTTACCCCTTTCTTATAAAGTGTTTAGGTAGTCCCTCTTCCAAATCTTCCGTATCTATTGAACTGAACAATTAAATCTTTCCCATCTTGATAATCTATAGGTCATTTGAAATTCTACAACAACAGTAATAGGTTTACCAATCAGAAAATCACCAGACGACGAGCTCTTCAAATTATCAAAATCGGATGAGGGCGGTATTAGAGGGCTTGAATTTAAAACAGAATCTATTTCAGTAAGTACCGCGATAAATTCCTTTAGTGTTCAGTTGGAATTTCCAACTTCGCGATTTAGTGGGAATTTAAAGGATTTTACTTCGAATTCCCATAAACCCCAGAAGATCTAGGTAGAGTGAAATGCCTATCAATCTTTTTTTAATTAAAATAACTAAATAATGTTTCATGAAGAGATTCAACTAATTTATGCAGTTTTATAAAATTCAGTATCAGCGCCTACAACTGTTTTTCCATTATCTGAAAAGATTTTAGAACTCTTACCTTTTCTAGTGAGAAAACTTTTTAGACAGACGATAAAGGCCTTGGAAGTAAGGTCAGGGACAAAGACTAAATGAACTCGCCTCAATACACATACACCCAAATATGCAGACGTATATTTTTGTTAAGATCTCCCTTAGGCTGAAAATTGAATCTTACCATTAATGACCCTCAATCCACCTCACAATTGATGAAAGGGAAAGTTGGAGTTATCCTTTCCTTGGCCAAGTCACCCATAATTTGATTTGATGCAATAGTTACCATTTATAACATGTTATGTGATTATGATTAACTTGGCGTGTTAGATTTCTTTCATTAAGGGGTCAGTATTTATGGCGAATGCGATACACCAAGTTATTAGAACCAGAATGAAGGTACATATTTAGAATGGTCTGAAAATGTCTTCAGTCTCTCGAAATATGTGACAAATGACGCAACTAAGGTAATAAGGATGCTTTCGCACAGGCAGATTTATGGAACACAAGGATTTCTTGAATTACATATTCTTTAGATAGAATTTATTTCACTGATACATTTAGATTAATTTTTTGTGGTCCATTAAAAACAACTCTTAAGAGACGAGACCGATTATCGTTTGCGATACACCCTGATGCGGAAGAAAGAATCCATCATCACATGTTATTTCATTCGAATTTAAGACGTCTTATATGTGATTTAGTGCAATATATTCATCAATAGATTGTTCGTAAAGATTTTTTTGATCGTTAAATTTATTGGTAATATTTTATGATCATTAAAGTTATTGGATTTCTACTAGGCAATAGATTAGGATATTTTTCATTTAAGGACAGTGAATGATTCAAACTCCTCCCTACACGAATAATCTTGTTCTCATCAAGAAATCAGTTTAAACGAGCTAGTTTGCAATTTCGTTGTACTGATTCCCTTTTTAGCAAAAATTTTTAATTTCATTAGAAAATTTCAGCTTTAATAGGCTTTTTAATAGCCGAATCTCGGATGGTCAAAGCTTCTAGACTGACAAAGGACCAGTGATATTCATTCGCTTCTTTTTGCCCTGCTGTTGCTGGTAAACTTAAAAATAAAGCTTATATTTGTAATTAGTCTACAAAAGTTATTTGTTACAGAGCCAATCTTGTTAAAAAAATTAAGCTTATGATCCAGGACTAAGTTTTATAATTCTGAGCTTTTAATTAATTAATTTATTATTAATATTAATATTATTATTATTATTATTATCATCTCAACTCCTAACCAGGAAACGGATGGAGTTTTAAGTGGTGCCACCCTCGACTTGCTACACAAAAGTTGTATATAGTTATCAACGTTGACTGTACGCACAGATATGGAAATCACTGCACGAAAACCTAGCTCTGCCTTGCACTCCATATCTGGGGAGTGTGATGAAGATCACATATCTAATTTAATAATCATTTACTTTGGCTTTCTTTAATGTAATCTATCCAAATTCAAGAATTCTAAATCACTTTTGTTTTCATTTTTTCTGCCATTTCGGCTTTAAATCTGTATTTCGCTTTTCCCTGTATGCACTATTCTTTTTGTTCTGCGTCTCTTCAGACCGGTGTGCTAAAAATAGATTATATTACGTCCGTTTGCAAAATCAACGGCCTTTTTGAGTTTCCTCTTGGCATCCTGCTGGCGTAAGTTATTTAGTTGTTCCCCTGCGACGACTTTAAAATTATTTGCTCGCGATTACGTCATTGTAATTTTATTGGATTAACTGTTAGGGTTGCTCTGGAATTGGCGCTATTAATCTCAGCCAAGTTATTGTTCTCGCCAATATGTAATTCTGTGCTGGCGTAATTTTTAAATAATTCCACCTTAATTTCACTGTCCATATAGGACGCATTTTAATTTTCGCTGAGCCACCACCGCCCGTTATAATAATGTTTGAATAGTATCTTTTAAATAAATATTTTTAAGCATTCAATGTCTTTTTCTTTACTGCAACTAAGTGCATATCGAACCTGGATTTTCATCTCACAACGCAACTAAGTAATTTTAAAACAGCCCAATCAAATAACCTTCTTTACATAAATTGGTGCCTACCCAGGTACTTGTGTTGCATTTTTCGGTGGTGGCTTAGCAAACGGCGCTCGGATGGAATCATTTCGGACAGTCGGAAGTTAAAGCTCAGGCGAAAAGACATCTGCCACAGCATTCTCGGGTGGATTAGAAAATGCCTGCGTCTCTCGCCACCGTTGTTCACCGTTATCTACCGATTCAACTCCTTCAGCATGGCATGACTTCCATTTTCGTGGATATACTGCTGGATAACATTTTGGTAATCTGAAATCTGATGCTCGATTCGTTTTGCTTCATTTTCGCTTGCAGGTATGGAGTGTTTCTGCCGACCATGGATTTTCGTATAACTCATATCCTGAATGATCCCCAATCCCGACAGTACATCGCTTTAGTGAATTGTGCGGATTTTTTTTCGATACTTTATCGAGTTTCGTCTTCTAAAGATGTGTATAAAACGTATGCCACTGGATATTTTACTACCCGCCATTCGGTATGAGGCTGATTTTTGGACGGAAGCTGAACTCTGTGCGTATGAAACTATTAGCTCGTCGCAGCATGTGCTGTGCTACTGTCCTGTTATTTCGGCTAATATTCAACGTTTCTCAGTGCGCATGAATGACATCCTGATCAGACATTGGTCAGCTACATAAAATGTGACATAAAAATTGAAGTGTTTGCGTTGATTTAACATAATGGATAATCATTTTAACAAAGTATGTAGCTTTGTTTTCCTTTTTAAATAGAGACCAGCATTTTATTTAAAGGTAAAAGTAGTTTTTTTTTATTGAGCCGTCACAAAATTGAAAAGCAACACTGAATAGATTAATTTTCAACCAATATTTTTAGCATAGCGATATTTTAGTGGCGATAATTTTTTATATGTGTAAAAAAAAGAGTGTTTCACTGGTGTATTTATGTATAATGTATAAAGTAATTCTATATAATTTTATGGTTTTCTAATAATTTTTAATAATTAATTACCTTATTATTTCTTAAGTATTAAATAGAGTAAATGTATCATTATTTGACGTTTCAGTACATGGTGTTACTTACAATTACCTATTCTTTTTTTGCAAAATATTATGCCATATTTTTCGTAGTTGGCATACTTCTAACTTGATTATAATAATTACGTTCTCTTGAGAACTACGGCTGGTGCTCTAATTTCTCGGATTTTTCTCGAACAGCTTTTCCACTTCTTTGATTTAAGATTAATATAAGTTTTACTTATTATTTATATGTTTTGTGTATATATCTTTTTATTTGTTTAATTTTTATTTGCTTACATATTCCTCCTAGTGATCTTTATAATGTTTGAACTTTTTCTAGTGCTATATTTTACGTTACTATGCTCGTTGTACAGTTTCTTTGAGGTACACATACTTCGTTAATTTTTTCTTTACTCTTTTTATAATCATGAAAGATTTCAATTATATTTCTTTCCACACTCTTCCATTACTTAAGTCCATGGCAAGGCCTTTCCAAGGCACACACTTTCTACTCACTCTTACACACTGAATTTTTGTATATTAAAGTCCATGGCACAGCATACATATTCTTTCAGGTTTTTCTTACCTCACAATATACAGTTTCTTTTTTATCATATTTTTTCACATTTTTTTTTCTTTGAACATGCTATTATTTACAGTCACCATGCTGACTAATTTTTTTACGCATTATTTGTTTTGAACACTATTTTTAAAGGGTACATTTCTATTTTATGTTTCACTCTATTTTTGGCCTTTTTAATACAAGTTTTACATGTTTACCATAGGTTGTACAGTTCACACTTTTTTATTTTTTGATACACTGTTTTTTTTTTTCCTGCCATTGATATGCCTCTGTTTAATACATGCATTCTTTGGAAGAGTATAGTGGTATTCATTTGATTACCTTTTTTTTTTCTTTTCAAAATACACAATATGACACATTGTTTGTTGTACTTCAAATAAGATTCATACTTGAATAGTCACTGATCTTTGAAGTTTGTGTTTGTCCACAATTACACTCTTTTCACATTTACTTACATTTTCCATGTTTTTTTTTATTTACATTGCTTACACTTGCTGACTCTCAACCTTTTCACATACTTGATTTTTTTTCATCACACTTGTGTTTATGTCTTACATGTTACACACACACAAACATGTTCACACTGATGTGCTGCTCATTTTGAGTTCATTGTGTTTGTCCTTCCACATTTGTTACACACTGATTTTGTTGAATATTTGTTACTTTTTCTCAAACATTTTCACTATGATGTACTGTAGTACATTGCATTTTTTTAAACACATTGTATTTGTCTCTTGTCCCTCTTTTGTTTACATACACAAACATAACATCTTATTTTGATATCTCATTTTTTTTTCACTTTCTACAATGTGAACTATTTACATCTCTTGTGTACCTTTCTGTAAATTAATACATCTTTAATTGACAAGTATTCACAGTGTTATAAAATACCACATTAGTTGAAATATATTTTCAGAGTATTTACATTTATCTGATTACTTAGTTATATGCTTATTTGTAGTTATTTTTGTGAACTGTTGTTTCTTCATATATTTTATTAATAAAATGTTTATGTATTGATCAGATTAACACTTAAGACATTTAATAAGTGAAATTTTAGGGTATATTGTATTGTTTTGTAATTTCATTTTAGTGCATTTTATTTGTACTTTTGTGTTTTTCTTTCACAATTTTGTCACTTTAAAAAAAATTTTAATGTGGTGACTTAAATGACACATTCTTTTCTTCAATTTTTCAAAAATAATTTAGTTGATTTTTCCACCATATGACCTCAAATACCTTCAATTTTGAGCTATATTTTAAGATTATACACTTCAAAATTAACTGTCCTGCTATTTTTGAGATTAATTTCATTTTACTTTTCCAACTTTCACATACGTAAAAACTTCCTTGTCAGACACTGATATATTAGTGTATGCTTGTGTTGTATGTTTACTTCCTAAGTTTGTGACGGCCGCACTTACTTGGATGTCTGTTTGTTTCTGTGTACTGTCTGGCTGGACCAGCAGCTATCATGTGTATGAGGAATTTTTGCTGTCTGTTAATATATCTTTGTTTTTTAAAGTTAAAACTTAACACTTAATAAGTTATGACTTCTAAAGTAAATAATTACACAGACATAAAATAATAATTTATAATAAAATGAAATGATTCATTTAGTATTATCTCTAACTTGAAAATTTAAAATAAATAAATATGTGAGTGTCCAATAACACTTAAACCTTTTACTGAGATCTTTTTTTAATTGTACTTAGATTGATGTTCGTTGATTGTATTGTACAGATTGATATTCAATTTACTTAAAGTTTTTTTCATTGGCATTTTGTGCAAGTATAATTTTTTTGTAATTGAATGTGTTTATTTTTCTTCTGATATACAGATATATGTGTCAAGATACTAGTATGTCATGTACTATTTAAAGCATTATTACAATTCTGATGGTACAGAACTGTGTGAAAAATTACCATCAAACAAACAAAAAAATTTTTTTGAGTATCATATTATAATTTAAATATATTGTTTTATTTTGTCAATTGAGTGAAGTATTTTTGATGCACAATTCTGATATTTAAAGGCCTTATTGATATATATATATATATATATATATATATATATATATATATATATATATATATATATATATATATATATATATATATATATATATATGCAAACTATTCAACAGCGCTGGTTTATAATTATAATTTTGAGTACTCACTGCAAGTTTAAGCAGTATATCTTTGATGTGCACATGAGCTTGAGATGCTCAATTAAAGAGAAAAGGGTGTGCTGAAATGCCCCTTATTTAAGAAAAAAGGGTGTGCTGAAATGCCCCTTATGTGAAAAAAAAGGATGAGCTAAAATGCCCCTTTGTATTGTGAGCTAAATGCTCCCTTTTTATTTTGTCGACATTTCTTTTTATTGCTAGCACTTATTATTTTTATTTTTGCCATGACAATTTTTTTTCTCTGTAAACATTTTTTAGGTGGTGATCATCAGTAATTTTGCAATTGTATAATTTTGTCTGAATATGTTTATGATTTTCTTAATTGTTTAAGCCAGCCAAACAGAGCATTTAATTAACAATTTTTTAAAGACATTAATTGTAATTAATAAAAAAAAATTTCTTCAAAATTTTTTTCCTGGTTGAGGGGAGTATATATGTGATGAAGATCACATATCTAATTTAATAATAATTTACTTTGGCTTTCTTTAATGTAATCTATCCAAATTCAAGAATTCTAAATCACTTTTGTTTTTATTTTTTCTGCCATTTCGGCTTTAAATCTGTATTTCGCTTTTCCCTGTATGCACTATTCTTTTTGTTCTGCGTCTCTTCAGACCGGTGTGCTAAAAATAGATTATATTACGTCCGTTTGCAAAATCAACGGCCTTTTTGAGTTTCCTCTTGGCATCCTGCTGGCGTAAGTTATTTAGTTGTTCCCCTGCGACGACTTTAAAATTATTTGCTCGCGATTATGTCATTGTAATTTTATTGGATTAACTGTTAGGGTTGCTCTGGAATTGGCGCTCTTAATCTCAGCCAAGTTATTGTTCTCGCCAATATGTAATTCTGTGCTGGCGTAATTTTTAAATAATTCCACCTTAATTTCACTGTCCATATAGGACGTATTTTTGTTTTCGCTGAGCCACCACCGCCCGTTATAATAATGTTTCAATAGTATCTTTTAAATAAATATTTTTAAGCATTCAATGTCTTTTTTTTTACTGCAACTAAGTGCATATCGAACCTGGATTTTCATCTCACAACGCAACTAAGTAATTTTAAAACAGCCCAATCAAATAACCTTCTTTACAGGGAGCACGATTACTCTTGGATTTTCATGAAGAACAAATCTTGGTATTTTAAAGGTTTCTAAAGCAGGTAAGACTTGCACAAACGCCAACTATTCATTAAAAACTGCAGCAAGTAGTATTTCACTGCAGTCTAATTTTAAGAACCATAACCGCTGCATAAAGAATTTGGCCTTGTTGATGACAGGTCTTGGAAGACCAAATGGGTCAAAGAAACGGGAAACCTGGCAGTTATCTTTTAGTGAAGAAATAATTGGCAGGTACTGAAACTTTAAAGGAAAAAGGTAAAGCTATTCCACAGAACACCCAGAATTTTAACCGCTTCTTTCTCAGATAGCTGATCAAATTGTAAATCAGGCAATTCACTGGCTGAGAGTAGCTCCATTCGCAGCTCCAAGCCGGCGCTTCCTGAAAATCGGAATAAGTTCAGACTTTAATATTGCAGTTTCTTTCAAACTGAAGTACCTAGTTGAAATACCATCAAGATAAGCGTATTATCGCCGACGTTAGCTGCAATGGAGCAATTATATTTTTCATCAATCGCAAGCTGCTTTAATACTTGGTTAACAGGCAGCATGTAGGAGTGATCTCGTAGGTTATGGTTTTTCAAGAAAAACCATAAAATTTGGAACCATAGAAAATTTGGAACCATTAAAACCATAGAATTTAAAAATTTGGACAGGTTCATTAGGAACCTTTTTTTCAGAGGGCCTTTTGAAAATGTCTTCAGTCTCTCGAAATATGTGACAAATGACGCAACTAAGGAAATAAGGATGCTTTCGCAAAGGCAGATTTATGGAACACAAGGATTTCTTGAATTACATATTCCTTACATAGAATTTATTTCACTGATACATTTAGATTAATTTTTTGTGGTCCATTAAAAACAACTCTTAAGAGACGAGCCCGATTACCGTTTTGCAATACACCGGGATTCGGAACGAAGAATCCATCATCACATGTTATTTCATCTGAATTTAGGACTTCTTCTATGTGACTTAGTGCAATATATTCATCAATAGATTGTGCGTAAAGATCTTTTAATTTAGGATCACGGTCTAGTCATTTCTCATGCTGATCGAAGCGCTTAGAGGTAATGGTCCTAAAATGCCCTAAATTCACACTTTCTTGAATATTTTATTTGATAGGTAAAGAAATACAATAACGATCGCATGGTCTCAAGGGCAACTCCGTACTGAATTTTCGGAGAGAGCCATGGCCCCCATGTACCCCTCAATGGAGCCGCCCTTGCATGGTTTTCTAACGCATGTGTTTTCGAAGTGCTTCTCGCAGTATTTTAGGTCACTGAGTATAGAATGCTCTTCAGAAATAATTTCCGAAACCCAAAAGGCACGGGAAGTTTTTTCTAAATTGCTTAAGCCTTTGGAGAGGAAGCAATGATTTGGATTACAAGGTTCATCATTATACGACCTTGCAACAACAAATCCGAATTTAGATTCTACCAATTTGAAGTTGATATTACTCAATTGTATTTGGTTTATTCCAAATATATCGAAGAAACGGTTCGCTTCCAATCAAACAAAAAATTTCAGAAGGCTGATTAAAGTCCTTGTCAGCAAAAATACAAGTTGGAATGGTAAATACCTAAATAGCTGTCTTCTTTTCAAGGACAGAACTTTAATTATTTCTGGCTTGAGAAGAAAACTTACATTTAAATTAAATCAGTTATCGGAATTTGAAGCAAATGCTTTCGCGTAATAATTTATTTTTGATGTGGTACTGTTAAACATTGTACGGTTGTGTGTATTTTTATTTTGCGTTATTCCAAAATTTGAGCTACTTTTTCTGTTAGAAAGTTATTTTCTGAGAAATAATCAGAAACAGGTCACACTTTACTTTTACCTTTAGGGTTCTCAACACGGATTAAAGCTGTTTTAAGTGTTCTTGTTGTTGTTACTTATGCCATCCCACAACCGCTTGCGATGCCAGATCCCCCCCTCCAGTTGGGCGATGGGCAGAGAGGGGCGACTTCCATTTTTAGGGCCCCGGTCGGGGGAAGTCCGATTTAGCCCGTGGTCCCCTAATTTTGAACCCAAAGGAGGGACCCATCCTCTGAAACCGGCACCCCCAGAGGTATCGTTTAACAACTCTGAGGACATAGGAGTCACGACGGATTTTACGTTCACCAGCTTCCATTAGCGTACACGGTCCCACAGCAGTCTAGCTGAGAGGGAGTTGACCCTTCCAAGCACTGGCCAAGCCGGTTGCTGCTTCTCTTGCCGTGTCCTTACGAGAACCTATCAATAAACAAAAACACAATCGATCATTTTAAACATAGGATTAAATTTTAAACATAGGTATAATAATCAAATAGGAAAAAAATGTAAGTAAAATTTATCTAATTGGTACGAATCAAACATTAATGTACTTTTCAAGAGTTCTTCATTGCAGGATTTCAAATGAATCGCAGAAGAAAAAAATATATTTTATTTACCTAAAACGTTTTACTGCAATACACACACACACGCATATATATATATATATATATACACTAAACGTCTGAAAAAGTTACTTTATATGAGAAAAATCGGTATTCGAGTGCATATGTATGTGAGGCGAGAGGTTTTTGTTTTTTCCCCGTTAATTATTGTTTGCTTTTGTAGTTATGATCCTCAGAAAAATTTACTGTTGGTTATTTTTCTTCCATATACTGTTCTTTTTGATAACTTGGAAAGTATGAAGTAAGTGCAGATAAGTCAGTTTTATTGATGGACGCCCATGAATCACATGATTATCTTAAATATATTCCCTTCCATTTTATATGTCCATGCATTTTATAGCTTTAGAGTAAAACTTTAAACGTTAACTTCTAAAAGAGTAGTCCACTTTTAGAAGTTCGTTTTTAATACTGAATAATGGTACAATGTTTATGCGCGTTGTGCACTATTTCCACTGCAACGCATGTGACTTTTAAATTAAAAGAAATACATATTTTATTCAACCTTATATGAAATTGGATGTTTAAAGTCATCAATAAAATATAATTCTAGATGCAAATCATTTTGTTTCTCGAAACTGTGAGTAAAAATAAACAGTTTCTTATGTATAAAAATAATGTATTTAAAGGATCAATATAAGCATCTTTTCAAATCTATCAGTAGGTAAAAGGTATTTGTCATCAGCTGCGTAGTACTGATAGCTAATTCTTATTTATTGAGGGTTCCACTTAGATCTTTCAAACATTCTGATGCTGCAAGCATTTGCGCAGTAAAAATATTGTACAATCTGAAGTGGCATGAGCTAATTTTATTTTAAAACTTCTTTTATTTTTAAGCTTAATCTTTTGAAACTTATGTATATCCTATCAATCATCTAAGCCTATCAATCTTTTGAAGCTTATGTATTTTTAACGGGTAAGGATATCAACCTCACGCAAAACTCCCAACCTAAAGGAAAAGACCATGCTCAACGCATGAAAGACTCAAGACTCCCTAGGACAGACCTGAACTGCAAACTCGGTCCCCCATTGGGCAAGATTTATACCCAAAATGGCAGAAGAGTCCGTAGTCGACCGAGGAAACTTTGATTGAATGAAAAATTCTAACATAAATTATTTTTTAAGAACACTGGATATTACCTTTGTTTTCGTATATTTTTTGAATTTCGCATTGTGTGGAACAAACACCTATTGTGGTAAATATAATGTTGAATCTGAAAAATAAAATATGTTATTCCATGGATTAAAGTAAGACGATAAAAGTCATTTTTTGAGTTTAAAATTTTTTGAACATCACGGATTCTGTCGACGCTACCTGGTGTAGCAGCGTTTGATTAGGGGAAAATATAGTGTGTATACGGGTAATTCAGAAGATTTGTTGAGACATATGCGAAGGGAATGAAATGTACACTATTACTATGGTAACTAAATGTTAATGTTAAATATAGAAAATGGATATTCTTAGTTTTGACTCCATTTTTACGTCATGCATTTAAAATTGCATTAGCAAGTTGAATGCTTACAAACTTTTCCAATAAAGTAAAGATAATGTAATCAAGATTGTTCGGTTACGAGACACGAATACAGGTAGAAATATGAAAATCATTTAATAGATTAACATTTTTCTGAGTTTAGCAGCAGATAAATCTATAAAAAAATATATTTAATAGTTCTTTATTTATTTTCCATTTGTATTTGTTGGTTTAACAATATCCATTCCGTGCGAAGAACGTGTACTTCAGCTATGTGTGTATTTTTCAGTGGAACTTTTCGAAATGGCATATGTTTTATTTACCAAAAAATTAAAAAAAAATAAATAGAAATCCGATTGCATTATTCTACCTCAATCGAATATATGCATAAAAAAATAAATAATAAAAAAAAACTCATCATGGCTAATGCAAACGTGAGTAAAGTTTATACAATTGTATACGAAAATTGAAAACCATCTTATTTGCATTTTTTCGCTGAAATGAATATGCTCCCTTTGAATAAGTCACGAAAACAAAAATTGTTGTGTAGAAATATATCGGAATAATTTTGAATGATACATTGAATTATGACTTTAAGATATTTTGCGATTTGTATATAAACGATCATCATAAATAATAAGCAGGTATTGGTATGTTTCCAGGGCAATAAAATAAGCCTCTGTAAATAAAGTCAAACCTTAGAATAGCTTAAAAATAATTATTTTCATGATTTCGAGTAAAGGTGCGTTATAATTAGGGTGATGCTTGATAAAGGACATGCGTTTATGGCAGTTAATTTAAAGTATTACAAACGTTGAGCATTTCTTTAAATTGTCTGCTGGTTTAATGTTATCAACAGTTCAGAATTTAAGAAAAGAGAAATGTTTCCTATTAATTAAGTAAAAAAAATACAGTATTATAATTTAAAACATTATGTGAAGCTTGAGAATCCTTTGATTTCATTCTCTCAATGATAGCAGCTTCAAATATTTTAAAAATGTACAGGTTGAATACTTTAGAAACTAAAAATTTCAGATAGCATAACTCAAAAGACAATGCATTACCTATTAAATATTTACAATAAGAGATATTTCAAAATTAGTTGTTGTACTATAAAGAGAAAAGTTACAAAACATTGTTAGAAATATGCACATTTTAACTGTTTAAGGAAAAATAATTGCTTCTTTTAATAGAACTGACCAATATAGTATGTAACTTTTTATACAATTTTTTTTTAAGGTGGACAAATTTCATATAATCATAGTAATATTATAATTGTGAATGTTTGTATGTATGTTTGTTCTCTTTCACGCTGAAACGGTTTGACGGATTTGGATGAAATATGGAATAAAGATAGTTAAAGTCCTGGATTAAAAAACAGGCTACATTTATCGAGCGAAAAAAAACACTTTTCCTATAATATATAAAAAAAACCTATATTTTATAAAATAAAAAAAAAGAATACAAGAGTTTTTAATTTTACAAAGCCGTCGACAGATGGCACACACTTATAAAATATGCAGTTTTTAATTTTAAAATTTTATTTTATCGTCTGCTACTCTTGGATAAAAAATACACCTGAATACGTTTTTCCTTCTGGCGTTGATTTATAAGGGGAGTTCGGGCCAAGCACACAAATAAAAAAAACATGTTACACAAACAAACAAAAAAATTAAGTTTTTGAAACTTTCATTCAGTTCGAATTATGCATTTTTCTGCGCGTATTTTTTCCTTCTATTTCTAATGTATTACATCCGAAAAAAGGATGTTAGAAATATCAATTTTAAATTTGTTTAATCACACCCATGAATACTGATACACTTTCCAACTTTATGGAATAAAGAAAGAAAATAAGGAAGACGCATGGCTTGTGATACGCTTTTAATTTAATATGTAGTACTTTAGTGCAAATTTAAAATCTGAAAGTGTTTCAGATTTTCTTACTTTTTTTTTTCCTTGCGGTTTTTTGATGACGGCCGATACATCTAGAAGCTCTTCAGAATTAATGTAGGACGAAAATAATTTGTACCTTTTTGTAGGTTTTTCATCATTAAACCATCTTATTTTTGTAACCAGGGCGGCCCGACACGGTACACAAGGTAATCATCGCATCGGTACGCAGGCTTCGAAGGGGCGTCATGTCGAACTCAAAAACTAAGTAGGGTATAAAGGGGGCGTCTTTTTTACGTTAGCAGGGGACACCACTTATCCTAGGGCCGCCCCTGTTTAAAACCATCTTAATTTTAAATTCCATTCAGAATCTGAGATATTTCAGTGCCCTAAAAGCCGGTGAGAAACACGAGATTTATTAAGATGGCGAACCAACTCGTCGCCGGAGGCGGCTAGTAAGATAATACGTTTTTCCACGGTTTAAACCACCCATTCCATTTTGCTCGACTATTTCGTATTAAACTCCATTTGTAACTTTTTGTTAAATAATTTTTTTCTATAACAACAAAATAAATAGTATTTTTCTTTACAAATTACATTTCATTACAAATACTTATAGTGCGTACTGATGATGAACTTGGGAATTTAATTCAAAAACCTGTAAAGGTATATGTTGAAATGTCAATGGTATTCCATAATATCCACCACTCCTCTAAGTTTATATATATCTGTCATTGTGAAATATTAAAAAGAAAGCTTACTTTAGGTGTTTATTCAATCAATTTTCTTACCTCATAGACTTTTGTATAACGTTACACTTTTCAAAAAATAAAGTATATGAAACTTATAGTATATAATGAAAGAATGGATGTATATAAGTGTCCGTGAAGGTAACAAGATTTATTTTATCTCTGGAATCACCGTAGGTTTTGCAGTTAAAATTATCATTCAGATAAGATTAAGAGTATCATGCAGATAAGACTTTGCAGTTAAGTTGATCAAAAGAATCATCATCTCTTTCAATGTTGATTATTTTTCTTAACATTTTTACTTTGTTTAATACTCCAACAAACAAACAAAAAGAAGACTTAGAATTTCACTAAGAAACTCATGAATAAAACTTCACCGTCTTCCATTTTTGGTTTCCATACAATACATTCATTTGGTGGCATATCGTCAATATGATAACCTTTAAACGCAAGCTTTTGGTGAAGCAGTATAGTTTCAAACATCTATTAAAATTAATAGAAATAAATATGTGATAGTAACACCTAATTTACGGCTTATATAGGTCTGCAAAAATATTAATTTTTCATGAAATAACAATCGTACTACATATTTGTGAAAACCCGTAAGCCAACCGATTTCTATTTGCTAAAATGATCGGTTTTCCTTCTAAACTTGCGTCTGAGCACAAATTGTAGGTCTTGCTTGCAAACGCATTTTCATCCAAATAAGGACCTATGCTGGGTTTCTCAACTAAGTGTTTCAAATTTGCTAGTTAGCCTGAATATGTCATTTTATATTATAACTGGGAAGCCTTTATTCACAGTTGCACTCTAACACACGTTTTCATTATTTATAAATTCAAAAGAAGATTCAAAGGTTTTGCTTTAATCAATCATTTCAAAATACTTAAAAGCAGATTCGTTCGTCATAAGCATTAGAAACCCTCCAGACGCAATAGACTAGCTTACAAAACTCTATACCTAACTATAAAGGAAATATGTAGAGTTCATAAAGAAGCAATCGATTTAGGAAATATCGATATATTCAAATATGAGGCTTTTTTTATCTTTATTCATCCTTTGCTTTTGCGTAACTTCTTTTTTTCTTTTTTGGCAATTTTTCATCCTGTCTTTTCTTTTCTTTTTTTTTCAGACAAGAAGAAAATTTGGGGCTAGAGAGTAGATGCTTCAATTTTTCTTTTAATGAATACCCTAAAATCATAGCAGAATTATCTGATTACATATATTTCTGTTTTTCGCTGCCACTTCATCTATTCACTGAATGTAGTACAGTATTAGAAACGCAGACAAAGTGAATAGAAATATTATAAACGCAAAGAATGCTACAATTCATAAAAGTTTGGACCTTTAGGCTATATCCGAAACAAAAGAATTATAGGTAAGATAACGTAAATAAACACTATTAATGAAAGTGGTTAACCTTTCACCATAAAATGGTGCTAAATTAGCTACAACCTTTCAATGGTGAAACTCTGAACCATGATTTGCGCTCCTACTGGTCAGTGGCACCAAATTATGATTCAACTATTCCCCACAGAAAGGTTGCAGCTAATTTAGTGCCAATGCATAGGGTAATGTTGAACTACTTCTATTAACAGTGAACATCAATTAACATGGCATTAAGTTAGAAATGTTAGAAATCTTTATCTCATATTTTCCTCAATAATTTAAAATAATGCTTTAATTAATAATAGATTAGAAGTGAGGTGCATAACTTTGAATGTTTTTATGTTACATCCTTGTGTGTGAATTTCAGGAAGACCTGAAATAGTGAAAAAACTTGGAATTCGTATTTTGATGGAAAGAGCCATGACCACTCCTGAATCTATTTTGATACGTTTTGGTGTACATTTTGAGCGTAAGTATGTATGTGCATGTGTTCTCATTTTTATTACCGAGGGTCGCATGGTTTATAAGATAATCACTTGTTCCAATAAAGGTTCATTTATTGTCTGCTAAAATGGACGTGTCTCATTGTCTCTGGAAATCCTTGAGAGCTGCGTTGACTATGAGACCAAGAGAAAATAAATATATCAATTGCTTTCTTATTTGAACAGAACTAATAGGAAATTTGAGTTTCGAGAGCATATTTATTTTTTATGTTATGTACAATAGCCAAAACATGACCACCTACTCATAACGCGTTGCGTCCTTCAAAACATCTGCAACTTGCCTGGGCATCGATGCCACGAGCTCTCGGTAGATAACTAAAGCAGGTTGTATCATATATTTAAACAAAGGCCACACAAAGTCGAGATATTGGAACATGGCGATGTTTGAGCTCATAATTGCCGGGGAGAGGTGGGCAGCTGTTCTCCTGGAAGACGGCATATCCTGACGCGACCATCGACGTGATGAAGGAGCATACGGGATTCATTCGACCAGGCAACTCTCTTCTACATATCCATGGTCCAGTCTGGATGTTCTCGTGCCTACTGTAGAGTTGACAATGATGCTTGGCAAGCATAGGCACATGATTGTCTGCTCCGCAGCCCCCTATTCAACAGTGTCCGCTGAACTGTTTGTTCCGAAACTCTTGTACTTTGACCTGCATCATATTGGGCTGTCTGCTGTCGATTTTGCTGTACCAGGCGAGACAGTCTCCGACGTCCTCTTTCTTTGATGATACGTGGATGCCCAACATTGTGGCGTCTATTGCTGGATTCACCGACATTAATCCACTTTTTAAGAATACTAACAACGAAAGATCGAGAACAACTGACCAGTCGTGTAATTTCGCAGATGCTCGTTTCAAGTCTTCGGCACATTACAATCTGCCCTGTATCCAATTCGCTTAGATCAACAGCCTTTCCCATCACTCACAAACGTAAGTGCTAGAATGATTCCTTGCCTTCTACAGCAGCAGTCAATCCCATTCCCACTTAATTACGTACTTTCCATGTCACCAAGATGAGCCACACGCTTAAATCTATTGATTAAAACTAACACTCATTTATTGATTAAATTTCTTATCGGCCGATTTAAATAATTTTACGCCAAAAAATACTTATTCAAGACTATAATTTGCGAATGCCTCAATTCGCCCCAGCACTCCCCATCCGCTATATTCTATTTAACTCATTTTCCGCAAAAATCTTGTCTATTTGAGTATTCTGTCTGTCTCTTCTCCCCCACGACCCATATCCTATTACTGTCACGTGACCAACGTTCTTAACGGATAACGGTTCATAGTAAAAAACGCGGCCAGGCCATAGTTGTGTGTGTATTCCACTGGTGATAGTTTTATGTTATATCCGAATACCAAATGCATCTTTTTCATATTCAGAGTTGTGAAATAAATTCAGCCTAGATATGGAGGAGATGCTTTAGGTAAAGATTTCGCTTTAATGACATAGTTTCTTCCGATTGGATTATAAAAAGCTGTTGTGAAACAAATGAAGTTATGATATCTCCACCCAAAGTGAGTAAGTAGTATTTTACCTTTTTCGTGTCAATAAATTGGGTTGCTTCATTAATTAAATCTCACAGCTGGTTTAACCATGGTTGCATTTCTGTATTTTGACTGTACTGTGAATTCGTTTTATAACGAGAGACTATAGTGAAATTATATTCTATTTATTAAAAAAATACTTTTTTATAGTGTATTAAGATATATGTAATGTAGTTGCCTTGATTTAAAATTTATTTTCTCGGGCTTATAATAATAGATTACAGCTCTGATAATAAAAAATGAAGAAAACGATTCATTCAATTTATTAATCAAAAACAGCAAATTTTAATAAAACACCCTTTTTCTAGCTTAAAATAATAATCTTACTTGAGTACAGATATGTTAATTAAAAAAGGGCTGATTTTGCAAAAACGCTCATTCTATAGCTTAAATGATAATCATAATTGAGTACAGTTATATTAATCAAAAACGGACGGACACTCCTCATTTTTCATTATTATTTAGCCTAAATGGAGCTGTTGTATAATGCTAAAAAATTGAGACTTTTTCGTTCCATTGAATTTTGTCGATGAATTGAGCAAATTTTACTCAATCGGGAGAATGGCTGTTTGAAGTCAAAAATTGAGTAAAAATATACTCCGTTTGATTATCATTTTACTCAATAGATTTAAGCGTGCAAAACATCGAGGGTCATAATGTTTTGGCACCTTTCCATATCACCCAGGCGGGTTCTATGAAAAATATGAGAATGGCCATAATGTTTTGGCTCGTGAGTGTATCTTATAAATAAAAATGAAATTCTGTTTGTTTGTTTGTTTGTTTGTTTGTTTGTTTGTTTGTGGATTTGATTCGTATACAAATCCACAAAAATGGACCTATCGGCCTGAAATTTAGTACAGATATGTAAAATAATATAGAATAACTCATAGTCCACTTTAAAACTTTGAAAGTCCACCCGTTCCCGGAATTTAAGAGATTTTTTATGCTCTTCACGCAAAAAGCTTTCCGTAATTGTAACCCCTGTAGTGAAAAAAGTGTGAAATAAGGATCGTAGTTGCCATGTGTGGCGATTTTGCCGAATAAAATGTTGTTCGTATACAAATCCACAAAAATGGACCTATCGGCCTGAAATTTAGCACAGATATGTAAAATAATATAGAATAAATCGTAGTCCACTTTAAAACTTTGAAAGTCCACCCGTTCCCGGAATTTAAGAGATTTTTTATGCTATTCACGCAAAAAGCTTTCCGTAATTGTAACCCCTGTAGTGAAAAAAGTGTGAAATAAGGATCGTGGTTGCCATGTGTGGCGATTTTGCCGAATAAAATGTTTTAAATTCTCAAAGTAAAAATAAAAGAATAATAATGATTTTTTTTTTGTTAGTTTATATTCGTAAGGTTATTTTTTTTTAAATTATAATATCGTGTGCATGGGAAATCGGAGCAGGAATGTAATGCTTTACACGCAAAACAATAAGAATTGAAGATTTCCGAGGCTAATAGGTAAATTATTTTAGTTTGGCGAAAAAATAAAATGGCTCAAATGCCGATTTTGTGAAAGTGAGTTCTAGCGGTTTGCACAGATTTCGGCTTGGCGCAATTTATTGAGAGCTTAAGGAAACAGATTTTTGAAAACAAGTGCAAAGGTTTTATTAGAATACAGCGTTAAATTTTAATGATCCGTGAAGAAATAATGCAGTTATTAAGGGATTTCAATTGATCTATCTCCAGAATTCTCGCCAAATGAGTACATTGATTTAAGTTGGGGGAATTCCGCCAAATTTCAGAAAATTGAAATCTTCTCATTTCGTACATCGGAGTAATGATGAATAAAACACGTTATAGTTGATAATTTTAAAAAATTCGGCTGTATTAAGGGATTCAACTTTTCAAATAAAGGCTTGCTTTACTTTTTCGCGGTCGAACCATTTCCCATATATTATTGCTGCTAAGTCAATGCTTCGAATGATTTCCTGAAAAAACGCTTGCAAAATGGCGTATGTTGGCACTTTGGCGAGGCTTAGATTTGAAACTGGATTTTATTTGAGACTGGGATATATAATGACACTGGTTATAGATAATAATGAATGTTCGTATGAGTGTATGAGGTTGAAAAACTCCAGCACCGTTGAGCACCGTTGCACCATGAAATTTGGTTCACCTAAGTATTTTATCATGGAGAAGCTTTTTATGCTATCCGTTTTCCTCTAACTAGCCACAAGGTGGCGCAGCAGAACGTCGAATTCTATTCCGTTTAGCCGTTTGCTATGCGAATATCGTCCAACCGATTTCGATGAAATTTGGTACACGCGAATATTAGAACACGGAGAATATTTTCCGCTATCCATTTTGCTGTAACTTGCCGCTAAATGGCGCTGAAAAGCATCAACTTCTATACCGTTCGACCGATCGGCATAAAATTTTTTATACTTACACATTTGAGCACGAAGAATATATTCTAACTGCGTTCCTTTTGATGTTACTCACCACTAGATGACACTGCAATGCATTATTATTTTAACTCGCCACTAGATGACGCTGCAGCAGGCCAAATTCTTGACCATTCAAACGGTCGCTATGAAAATCAGTATACATAGCTATTTGAACAATGAGAATATTTTGGCGTTATCCATTTTGCTATAACTCGCCACTTGACGGCGCTGTAGCAAATCATTACTTTAATTAACTACTAGATGGCCCTGCAGTGTATCACTTCTTGACTGTGGAAATGATCGTTATGAAAATTGGTATACATAGATAGTTGAACACGGTCGCTATGAAAATCAGTATACATAGCTATTTGAACAATGAGAATATTTTGGCGTTATCCATTTTGCTATAACTCGCCACTTGACGGCGCTGTAGCAAATCATTACTTTATTGAACCACTGGATGGCCCTGCAGTGTATCACTTCTTGACTGTGCAAATGATCGCTATGAAAATAGGTAAACATAGATATTTGAACACGGGGAAGAGTTTGGCGCTATCCATTTTCTTATAACTTGCCACTAAATGTCGCGTCAACACATGAACTTCAGGACTGTCCAGCCGATAGTCATGAAAATTCGTATACATCGATATCTGAATGCGAAAAATATTTTCGCCGTATCCGTTTTGCTAAAACTCGCCACTAGATTGCGCTACGCCGCATGGCCTTCTGCACCGTACAAACGATTGCCTTGCAATTCGGTATGCATGATTATTGGACACAATATAACGCGATATCCACTTTGCTATATCTGTTTATTACAATGAATAGTAATCACCACAAATCGTAATATCAAAAAGTCCATTCATTCCCGTGCGAAGAACGGGTACTTCAGCTAGTAAATTATAAAACGTACGAATCCATTGTATAGTTGCAGCTTGTTTGCCATTAAAAATCTGCTAAAATTTTATTTACTAGAATTTAAGGTAGAAAATCGACATTAATTCTCGGAGCACCTAATACTTCATTAATAAAAGTGCGCGAGGTGAATGGAATCCCTTAAACATCTGTTATTTTACAACAGATACCATGGATATTTTGTTACATAGTCTGGGAAGAAGTTGGCAGATCTGAAACTATCTGGTTTTATCAGAAACTTCCGTTTGAAAGTATCATACTTCGGTTGTCCACGTCTGTAATGCTGTGCGTTAAATGTGTAAATAAAGTGGCAATAATGAGTCAGTATTAAATAAATCATGAATGTTTAAAAATTAATGTGTAATAATTCCCCTATTATTCACATCCAAGAATAAAAAGCCCCGATTTTGGAAGAATGGGGTTTATTATTGAAATCATCTTTCGACATCATTTTTACCAGTTACAAGGCTGGTGCTGGTGCAGCAGTGCACGGCGGTAAAAAATCATAGTTGTAAAATTTCGCTTTAAACGAGTTTCAAGGGACTCTAGATCAAATTCGTAATAATTTTGAAAAAAGTTCGTTAGAGTTAAAACTTATTGTCATTGAATTTGTTCTCATACGGCTTCTTCTGAAAAGAAATATTTTAATTGTTATGATCAAATATGTAAATATTCGTAAAAGTGAAATTCGTTGTCACGTGATTTCACTGTCGGTGGACAATTAACAAGTTGTAATGCATCGTGAATTCATCATTTTCTCTCAGAACTGTGTATGAACTAACTATTCATCTCTTTTTCAGATTGCTAAGCCCCGCCTAACTATATTTAACCCCTTCCGGTAAAATGAGGAGTGTACCTCTTCACTGGTTTTTCATGCCACACAGCACAGTGATGAGATATACTCATCATGCCCGATGTCCGACCTTTAAATAATATATAATCTACCACTTTCTTAAAGTAGTAATTTTTATCTTAAAATATGCAGGGTGTCACAGAAGGGTTAACACGATATATTTAATTATCTATTAAATATCATTGGGCAATGTAATTTGATAAAATAAAATTCTGAATAAGGTAGAAAATAAGACTATGAAGAAAGAAAGTTCTTTCGTTAATTTTAAAAGCGTTACTCTTTTTGAATTTCATAGTATCTCCGAACAAAAATATTATCGATTAGTGAATGCGCCCTATACATCAATGAGGTGATGTACAAAACTTTTTCGGTCTAAAACGTCTGAGAGATATTTATAAACAAAGGTCATCGCGGGCTATACATGAATTCGAATGTAAACGTTTATTGTGAGAGTGGGAAAAATATGCCCTTTCCTAATTTCTGTATCCCTGAAATGCCCTGAATTTAATCCCTGAAATGCCATCATCCTACGTGATTCATTCTTTTCGAGATAGATTGAAAACTGGTTTAAGTCAGCATATATTTATGTTCATATCCCAGAAATTTTTCCAGCTATAATGCTCGAATTTTGCGCCTCACCTTATTAGTGCGTGGCACATATTTTACTATTAAGGAATCTAACAATTATAAAATTAATTTTTTAAATAAAAATTAAACGGTTGTTTCATGAACAACTTTTTATATTTCATCTTACTGAAGAGGGTTAATTGACCCATTTTGCTAGAAAAAATCGAATTCATTTATCACAGATTTTGTGTTTTGACACCAGTATACTATTTTCAGAAGAGAGTATTGCAATAATATGTAAACTACTTTTAATGTGATGTGTATTTATTAACTCAAAAAATTGTGGTTAAATAGTTCCAAGGCTGAAAAAGTGCAGCCGTTACCGCCAATCCGTTTAACTACCGACAAGGTGGTGGTCGATCGAATAGCAATATTTGACCAAGTTTTCTGACCCAGCTAGCTGCGCACCACGCAGCCCGTTGTGTCGGGGAAACTTCTTTTGCTCTATAGTACTAGATAGGCGATTCGATCGGCCGCCATGTTGGTGGTAGTTAAATGGACTGATGGCAACGGCTGCACTTTTTCATCTTTGGGCAGTCTATCCAGTTGGTCTTCGATGTGAAAATAATCGCACTTCAAAGGGTCAACTATCATTTTTTTTTTCGTAAATGAAAGATTTATGCGAAAACTTAGATCATAAGGAGGAATCGATTTACGAGTATCATGGTAGGCGGCGAGAGTATTTTCATCCTTAAGTTTCTGCTTTTCTTTCTTTTTTGTTGCAGCTTTGGTACTCGGCATTTTTCTGTTATTGATTATTTTGCATCCTTGCATTTTCTTTTCTTTTTTTTCTTTTTTTCTTTTTTTAAAGCAGAAAAGACGGGAAAAGTCGAAGATGATTCAGCATTATTTATGGATACCAATGAAAAATGGCTGTATGATTATGGATTATTTTTCCGCTGCCAGTCCATGTATTAAGTTAATGACATGGAGTTAGGAACATAGATACCCGAACAAATATTTTACTCGTAAGCTATCGATAAAGCTTATGATTGCCTTGAATTTTTTTTTTCAGGTTTAGAATACCCTCAAAGTATTTGGAAAATATTGAAAGCGAGAAAGGACATTTACAAGCAATTCGCTCACACTGTAAATAAAAATTTTCATTTTTATCATGGCACTACACCCCAAAGCATGTATGCATTTATTTATTTATTTATTTATTTTATCGTACATTCGATTACAGAGCTATATGATTCGAAAATAAAGAAATTCGAATCAGCTATATCTAATATCGACAAGTGCTAGGTTTGTTATGGAAATGCTTTCAGTATTACTAATTAGCGACGAGACGGCTTCAGCCCGAACCGGGCTCGGGGTTTAAAATTCGCGATTGTGTTCGGGCTCTGTCTCCTGATAAATTTCTCTTTTATTGAACATACTCCTTGTAAACAGTTTTTATAAATGCGATTCATAGGAGAAGCAAACTAATTATTATTATTGGATAAACTTGAAAATAAAGAATTAGGAAGTGCATTAAGAGTTTGCTATTATATTTGTCTTTAATTTGCGCAGACGGCAAAATTTATGATATTCCCTGTCAATGAAGTAATTGACTTTTATTTGTCTATTAGCTGAAATATTGGGCTCGGGCTCGCACTTTGACTTAAATAATATTGCTTGGGTCCGGGCTTTAAAAAATGAGCCGGAACTCATCTTTATTACTAATATGTTGTTTGAGGAACAACAATTTTTCATGGTTGTTCATACTTATACACCTGCTATTTCATAAGTACTCACTACAAAGATTAATTGTAAGAGCGAACTATGAAAAAAATGTTTTAACTGAATGATTCATTTGTAAACATATAAATTTTTTTTTTCAACACAGATATTTTATAAGAACTTACATATGCGATGAATTATCTTATAAAACGCTATACCTGTGTGTAAAAATAGATACGTTTAACTTAATTCGCAAGCGGTAAATCCATTTACAATTTTAATTAATGTAAAGAGAGAGGTTTTATATTTTTTTATTTATTTCTTTAATCTTTCAATTATATGTTTTGTTTTTGAAATTTTGATCCTCAGTAATTTTTAATTATTAATTTTTGTCGATTTTTTTATTCATGAAAAAGAAAAGTCTTTAGAAATTGCCAGAATGATTTATTGCTGTTTATGGATATCCATAAAAACTGCTGGGTATTAATTAACTTTTAAGGGCCATTTTATTTATCTCTTTAGTTTCATGTCATTATTTATAAGACATAGATTCTCATATAAAAGATAATATAAATAAACTTGAAGGCTTAATTTAGTTATTACTGTTAAGAGTGCCAAATCCTTTTTAAAATAATAACACTACGCAAGTGTTACGGATGATATTATTTAGTAATGATACGCTTTTTAATTTGTATCCGATAAAGCATAATGTTAAGTGTTTCTTTTTTTAAAGCTCAAAATGTCGGTCTATTCCTTTAAAATAGTGATTCGAAATAAGGTTTAATTAATGAAATTGAATTTCTAAGATATTTATATTCATTTAAAAATGTAATTTTAAAGATCTGGAAACATATTTTTTTCAAAAGTTTAATTTATAATTTTTGTGTAATTTCACTATAAAGATTTGTTAAATTAAAATGTCTTAATTTTCTACAAAAGTTCAATATTTAATCTAATTTAAAATACATTCTCGAAATGTTTTTGTTACGAAACGTTTGCGCGATTCTTAAATTGCATTAGAAATTTGGTAATTTATTCAGTGGCATTAAAGTCTTTTTAATAAGTAGATCTTTTATAGGAGGATTTTGACTATAAAAGAGAGGCTTACAGAATATTTTTTATTATATTTCTTATAGATTTTCATGGCAAAATGAATTTAACAATATTTATAAAGAAGATACTGTGAAACACATTTCTAGATTAAGAATCTTAAAATCCCGACAGTTGCAATGACATCAACAATGAAAAGAAGACGACGATAATTCCGGCTGTTGTTATTTCTTATGAAAAATGTTCAACGTATTCAGAAACGTAATATTTCAGTTCATTATGTAAAAAAAGATTAAGATGCATATACTTTTAAAATCAGTTAAGTTGCTTTACTTTTTAATAATTCTTATAAAAGTGTGATGAAAAGAAGTATTGCAGACAGTTTATACTTTTACATGTGAGCATAAAGAGCGATGAAATAATTACTGTTTCATTCTCCTTAATTAAATGAAACTATGTCCTTAAAATAGATACAGGAACCATTTGATGTGGATTTAAATTAATCATTATTTTATGTGATCATTAAAGTTGCTTTTTAAAAAAGAACATCCGATTACTATTCATGAAATAGATAAATTGTAAAGTCCAATGAAAACGTTGTATGAAAGCTACACATTCGGGTGTGCACACGTCATTTACTCAAATGCTAAACAAGTATTTAATCGATAACTTTCTAACTACTAATTCAGCTAGCTCTATTACAGACACATACAAAAGAATTGCTGATAACTAGTATGCCACTCTACATGGGTTTTTTACACTTATAGAATTGAATATCCCTATCATGTCCTACTGGCTGTCTCATCGTGGCGATAAGGTGTCACTGTACGGAATGGGTGAAGCACGTCGAGAATGTACTTATGGTGGGTCATACTTATTCGTGACGGATATTTCACGCGCCCAGACAAAATCGGTAAGCTTAAAACAGTCTCGTACGTTTTGGCTCTGTAGTCCTAGGTTCAACAGAATTTGCATATTACCTTATCCTTATGAATACAACTCATCATTCAGAAGCTGCATCTTCCATCATGCTGAGTAATGAGGAATGTGCTGAAGGTTTAGACAGAGAGCCTCATTCAGCAAGCAAATTGAAGTCTTCGTATGCTTCCAAGATTTTGAAGGTTCTTCAGTATAACATTAGCAGTTTCAATACAAAGGCTACAAAAGCTAAACTAGATCAACTGATTGAAATTGCAGAGACTAGAAAATCCCACGAGACTGCTGTACGGGAAACACGTTTGAAGAATAATTATACAGATTTTAAAATTAAAGGATATTTCATCCACCATGTGTATAGAACATCTAAAGATTAAGGATGTATAGCCTTTATCAGAAATATTAAGTATCAAAGTACATATATATTTTTAATATTATACGCTGAAGCCCTGGACCAATGTTATATGGAAGGTGGATCACTGCTGCTTTTCGAATTTTGAGACTCCACGTTCAAACGGACGAAATTTTTTCTAAATTTGTCATTTCACTACCCTAATAACAAATGGTTATCGTTTCTTGAAATGCTGATAATCGGTTTGGGAGGAAGCGTTGCAGAAGCCGTTCAAGGTTATTCAACGCAATGGAATAACTTATTTCGGCTCTTCCTCCCGCCTTTCCGCTTCGCAACATCGGGAATCGATGATTGGCATTGGAAAAAATTGGGCGTGAAAAAACCGTGCAGTCGATGAAAATTTGGGAAAATCGTAGCATTGCATATGGTTATGTGTACTTCATTTAATGTTTCAATTTACTTAAATTTCCAAATTTCCATTACATTTATTTTTGTATTTGGAAAAACAGTTTAAATTAATCTTCCTTTTTCTATTTTTAATCCATCAAACATCTTTCAGCAAAGAATTTTGCAACTCTTTTAATCAGAGTTATCAGAATGGAACATACTTTTCAAAAAGTATGTTACATTCTGATAGCTATTTTTAAGTCTTTTCATTTGAAAACTGCTTTTATATAGTCCGCGTTGAATATCTTAACCTGAATTTAACTGTAATAATAACGTGTTGCCATAATATAGCTGATTTTTTGTGTTCCTTACTCACTGTCCCACTGCGCCCTTCAGTGGAACACACTGGGACAACTTGAGTAACTTTTGAAAATTAAATTTTTTCTCAGAATATAATACGGATAAATTCTGAAAAAAAAATTGTAGAAAAGCTAAAAGTTGTCAAAATATTGTTCTGTATTTAATTTCCATTTTTTATTAAAAGAGAAAAAATTATTACAAAAAGAGCGAAACTTCTCCCCTTCACAGCCACTTTTAATTAATTATTAGAATTGTTATGGATTATGATATGACTTCTGTGAGTTTTTAATATGATTGTGCTTATTGTCGATTAAATTTGTAAAAACATCTAACACACACAGAAAAAAAAGAGAAAGAAAGATCAAAATGGTTATGAAAAATTCATATGCTTACCATTTTTACAATGATTGCAGGGATTCACAAATCTGTCTGAAATCTGCTTAAATCTGCATTGAGAACAGTAAGAAATAGGTGATCATAAAAGCAGCTGTTAACTCACCAAAATAAAGGTAATAGAAATCGAGTACGTGCATCCGCTAGCCGATAAGACAGAGATAACAATGAAATGACCTTCTCTGATCTCCTGTCCGGTCACTTATTCCGGTCTTCTAATGGCTAGCCAATAAGCAGTCTTCGCACAATTATGCAGAAATAAATATCATTAACCGTTCAGGAACTTTCAGGACCGGTTTGCCGGGTTTAACATCGGTACGTACAATCCCACCAATCACATCTGCTCATAAAGATCCGATCATCAGGAAACGATGAACATTCGAAAAATTTCGGATGATCAGTAATGATAGGCCGAGTAAAGCACGATTAAGGATTGCTACCTGCTTGAGTTCATCATGAAAGTTTGCTGCATGGGTCAGTTCACAGTTAAAATGAATTTATCATGTAGTCATGTTTCTCGAAATCTGGGGACTATAGTTAGAAAATCTCATTACTTGCGCCAGAACATCTAAGAAACATAATATTCCTGTAATTTCAAGAAAAGTCTATTCCAAATCATGAAAATATCTTCATTGAAACGCTGGCCGGTGAAAAACAGAGCAGCAAGACACCAGCCATTTAGAGAATTGCAAAAGCAAGTTCTCTGAACTCGAATAATCTCGTACTACTGTTCGTCAAACTAAACTTAAACTTTCATGCTCAGAATTGCATAGACTTAATCGATTGGCAAGAATGTGAACTTATAGAATCTCCGATAACGGTTTCGCTTCGATTGGCGAGTTCGCAAGATTTGTGAGAGTGGAAAGCTCTATTAAAGATCTCAGATGTTATAAGTTTCCATGTCACACGAAGGCTGTTGAAATATGCTTCAAACTAGTGACCGAAGCAACTGCTAAAGTTTGTAGACCAGAACGCAGACAGAGTTAAGTAAGATTAATTTTAGCCTCTTGGGGAGGCTTCATTTGAAACCAATTATTGAGTTCACTAAGATTAAATGCTTCTACTTTTAAAATTCATTTTTAATGTTTTGATTTAAAATCTTTCAGTGTTTCAGTTACTAAAAACTTCGTTCATTTACTAGATATCATGTAAGCTTTGTTAACTAGACATAACATTTATTTAGGAAAAAATGAAAAATTTTAAATTCTGTCCTTTTTTCTGAAACTTTAGCTCCTTTGCATCAGTAAAAGATATGTGGTTTCCCAGTAATGTGTGTGTGTGTGAAATTCAACTAGGACACGACTAACATACTGCTCTAGCTGTTAAATTTTACCAGAAAATATATTGCTGTGTTTCGATAACTGTATGTAAAGACCACGTTTTTTACAAATTTTTAAAAATCTGAACCCTTCTGCTGCTGTCAAAATCATTAAAAAAATTATAAAATATTTTGCAATCTTATTTGTTTTTGCCTAAGGCAACTTTTCTGCTCTATTATATTTCGACTATATAAATTTCAGTTTTTACGCTCCACCCTACTGTGCAGCCTTCAAGTTACACTTTTCTCCTAGACACAGCTTGCTGTAAGATTGGGCTGCTGCAGGTTTCAGAGTTTTGATTGACACCTACTTGGCCAGAAGATTTGGCACCTATCTGGCATATGACATCTACCTGGGTAGAAGAGTTCGAACTCGGAGTCACATCGAAATAGTGAAAAACGCAATGTACTGTGTTTACTTATACAGGATGGGTACAACTTATCTTCGACTAAAAATTACTTTTCAAAGCATTGCGCGTAATGAAATCGCGTTACCTTCAATCACATAGCTACTGTCAGGCATGTAAAGACAAATTTACATAAGCCCACTGAATCCACCGATTCAATCTCCCTTAAGCGCGTCCAATTGCTCATATTCCTTTCCTTATAAAATTTTATTTCAATTCATAAAATGAGCCGGATTTAACATTGTTTACTATTTTGTATCTTCTGTTGTTATTTATTTAAAAAATGATTTATTTTGGTATACGTACGAAGCTTGTCTTCATTTCTGTGACAACTACACAGCTCTTTTCCTTCATCAAACAGGAATTGTGAAGATTCTTTCATTTTCCCCATATGCCTCTCTTACCTCAGCACCTATGTGCTGGAATGTTTTTAGAAAACACTTGTTTGACATAATTTATCAAACGTATTTTGTAAATAATATGGCTCTGGTGTTATTTCATTTTAATTAAACGGTAAGAGAATGGTAAGTTTTATGAGAGAATATTTTTTAATGTACTGAACCAATCCAGAATACTAGTGTTATAAATTTTAGTAGTTTTTCTAAAGAATTTAAAAGTTTAAGCTGACATTGAAAGTTTATATACTTATTCAGTGTTATTAATGTTAATTAGCATTTTTTACTAAATATTTAATCAATGAATAGCACATGTATCCATTGTTTAAAACTATGTATTTAACCATTAAAATTTTTTAACTCACACTAAATTTGCTTGACTTAATGGTGTAATTTAGAGTAATTTTTAAGTTCAATACTACAAATGTATTTGGTAATGCACATTTTTAAAATAACTCTATAGTAAAGCACAGGTACAATTTGTTTTTAAATTGACCCTTCCAAAAAGTAAAACATGAATATTCTCAAAAGTAGTACTGCTATTCTCTAAGGATAAAATTAAGTAAGGCAATTTAAGTAAAATTTTCAAAAAAAAATAATCTACTACAGAAACACAATAACCAAACATACTTACAACCGTTCAACTTTTACGTGCAAAGGAAGTTTGTTTCATTTGACTTCATGTAAACGGTTAAA
Source organism: Cheiracanthium punctorium (assembly GCA_038373885.1). Classification (NCBI taxonomy): domain Eukaryota; kingdom Metazoa; phylum Arthropoda; class Arachnida; order Araneae; family Cheiracanthiidae; genus Cheiracanthium; species Cheiracanthium punctorium. The sequence goes on along the minus strand of JAWZYV010012308.1, from coordinate 414,180 downwards.
TCAATAATTTTTAATATTCAATATATTTTTGAGTTATCATTCCTTAAATTCATATACTTTTCCAGAATTTTCTACGGAAATACATATAAGCATATTAAGTTCAATAAAATTTTGCGGTTTTCTTACAAGATACAAATGAACGAATTATAAGAACTAGAAAAATTTTCGGTTGACTTTTCAGAAACTATATCAGAAGTATCGATAAGCCTGTATCAGATACGAAACATTTAGAAATAAAAATTCAATTATTTTCAAAGGTGTACTACTCCTGAAAAAATTTTGCCGTCCAATTCTGCCTGTAAGACTTTTTTCTGGAAGTTCCAGAAAAGTCTCACTTCTTTTGTTAATTGCAGTGCATATCACTTCTTTTGAAGAATCAGCCCAAATTTTTTCTGCTATCGAGAAATAGTTTACTCTAATTAGTTTACAAGTCCATAAAAATTTTTTGCTTTTTCGAAATATAACCCCAAGGTCTTGGAAATGTTAAATTGAACGACACTCTAATAAATTATCTCAAAACATTAAGTTAATTTTTTAAAGCAATTGCGTTATTTTCCAATAATACTGCATTTTAATGTACTATTTGACTGCATTCAATAAAGGAAGCATTTCAGAAGATTCAAGAATTTAGCTCGCTGACCAATTTTAAAGCAATTTATATTTATTTTGTTGTAGTTTCTGCGACAAATTGCTGCCAAAATGAAATTCTTTATAAGAAAATAGCATTGAAATTATCTCAATAAACATGCTTTTTTATGGAAATATTTGTTCAGCCATTCAATGAATATAAACTTCTGTATTCCTACCAAAATTATAAATAATACTCGTTGTTTTATTAAGAATTCTGTACAAAGCAGACTATACAAAACACAGACTTCTTAGTTCAGAAAACTCCCCCTCTTTATTACCGGCCTTATCTCCACCTATTTGTTAGAGATATTATCGACCCAACGTTTGTGGTTTCAAAGGAAGTTTATGGTTTATGGGCATCATCTAAATACAGCGTCAGAACTGAAACTCTAATAAACGCATGGACGTATGGTAATTGCAGCTAAAATTAGATCAGAACAATCTGTTTCTTAAAAGCAGTAAATTATATCATGTTATAAAAAAGCGATTGCTTAGTGGCATAACTTCTTTCTCGAAACTTTTGTATGGCTGTTTCATACTGCTATTTTTAATTAAGTTTTTTGAAAAGATTTTTTTAAAACTGTCATGCTTAGATAATGGGAATACAGATACGAAAGTGATTTATATTTTATAGTGAATTTAGAAATATACATCACCTCTAATTAAATGAATGTACATGAAAACGGAATTTATATGTGCGTTTCTTAAAAAATTCTGCATGCAAGGTACGTATTTTATGCGTGCATGTGATGTAATTTGAATGAGAATAGCTCTATAGTAAGAGTGATCCAATGAACCAGAAATCACATATCGAAATCAAATTCAAAATCACATCTCAATTAACTTTCTTTGTTCTCCTGTGTGTTATAAACGTACATCTGTTTATTATTTGATGCGGATTTATGATCTGTGCTATTAATTCCTTGGATGAAACGTGAAGATCTCGTAGAATATTTTATTTTATCGTAAGAAATTCTCTATTAGATAATGCAGATGTACAAATTGAACAATGCTTTTTCTCTGTTACTTTTTCCTGCCATATTGTAAATTAGAACACTTTTTCTTTCACATTTTAAATCTTTTGAATATTTCATTATATAATATATACATAAAACATGGTGTGTTTTAAAATCGTTTACTAGTATTTTTTTTTGGGGGGGGGGAAGCATTACTTTTGTTGAATATTTTAAAGTTGGAAAATCAAAAATTATAAAACTGAAATCTCTAAAGAGAGTAACAACAATTTTCCAGTAGATATTGACTGAATTGTAAAATATGTCTAAAATGGAAACAGAAAGTCTGCTGCAATAAATATATGGCGCTTTGCGAGATTAAATTTTCAAGTACATTTATTGGATTTTTACAAGTTCTTTATATGTTTTAAACCATGGGGTTGAGGAGAAAAGAATTCACTTTTCACTAAGCTGCGCCGATATGACGCAGTTATTTCAATAATTTTCTTTTATGCCGGAAGTATGCAGCGCAAAATTTTGTTTCTGAAAATTTATAACTTCAATAAAACTTCCTTAGACATAACAGTCATATGGTAGTGCTCCTATAAAATTTATAGTAATGTATTATCCATATTCTTATTTTATTAACCAACAATGTAAAGTCATAAAGCGTAAAGCCATGCGATGTAAAAGAATAAGGGGATACTTTTGAATATAATAGTAAATATTTCTTAAAATCTTTCAAGGCTATAAAAAAACGCTATGAATCATAACCCAGGTCGCGTTAGTCCACTTTATGTTTATACTTAAACTTTAAGATTCTATTTCGCTCTTATGCCGTCGATTAATATGAATTAAAGAGGTTTTATATGTACGGGACTCAACTTCAGATATTAGATGATAGATTCATTTTACTTAAAACACGACAAAAAAGGAAATATTCTTTGTACAAAAACTTCGCTTTAGCGATCTGATCAGAAACATCCGACAACCCCTCTGTTGATGAGGCAGTGCGTCGAACTCGTTGGTAGAGCAATGGTCTGCACAGTGTAAGAAATACCTCTAATTTTACCACACATTTTGCTGCAAAGTAATACAGAACTGTACGCTGTAAATTCACTCACGAAATGACGTAATGACGTTAATAAGCCAAGCACAAAGAACCTTGTACAACAAACCTTGTCACACTCTTTACATCACAACCTGTTGACTTTACGTTTAACCATTACCCATACGTTGTCGTGTAATCTAGGTAAGCATTTTTTTTTCAGTGCACTTCAAAATATAACCATAGTAGATTACACCACAACGTATGGGTAAACGTAACTCAACACGTTGCAATGTAAAGACTGTGTCAATTAGTTGCACAAGGTTCTTCGTGATTGGCTCATCAACGTCCTTACGTCATTTCGTAAGTGGATTTACAACACACAGTGCTGTATTCCAACGCTGCAGAGCTTGTGCTGTATTATTTTACAACAATATGCGTGATAAAATTACAGGTATTTTTCACGAAGTAGACATTCATAATACATCTGGTTAAAAGCATTATATAGAAAATCTAGGAAGTGTCCGTGAATAAACCTAAAGTAGACAGAAAATATCCAGAATTTTTTTATAAAGATTTATTCCAGAAGATCCATGTCATGGATTTTTTTCCCTCCAATGGCGCTGCGCTTGGCAACACCAATCCCTTTCCTATAACTAAGGGCGTAAGTATTTGTCATTTTATTATGGAGGCTCCTGATAGGTGACCAACGTTACCTCCTACGAAGGGACAGACAAAGTGCCAGCCAAGATCATGCTGGGTCCGCACCCGAACCCGTAGAATTGTTCTGCGGCCACTACACAACACGGACAGCTATATGGTTCGACAAGTTATGGTCCATGGGCAAGTTATGTGTTTCTTTGGCAGGCTGTCTATTCAGACACTGATGTCCGCAAAAGGTCCAAATGTACTGCTGAATAAAGATGTTGACATCCAAGACCGAACACAAAAAAACCCATATAGACCAGCACGTTCGTAACTAAGTCTATATGAATGTCTCTAAGGCATACAACACTTATTATACTCTTACAGACAGCAGTATACATATAATTCTTAAATTAAAATCCTTTAGCGATACTTTTATATGTACTGGGGAGCATTGATGAATATCTCTTAAATACACTATTTGTTAGTACGTTAATTATTTAATAGTACGAATATTCTACCTTCATGACGAAGTTATCGTCATAAAATTTGAAGTTTTCACTTTATATACTGAGGAGCACTTTATAATTAACCACCATCTGTCTACTTTATCACTTTGTCTGTAAAGTTTTTCCTTACAGTCATATCTTTTTAACAAATTTAGGCGAAAATATTAGATTTTTAGAACACTTACTTAAATAGAAACTGGAAAATGTGGGCCTCTCAAATTGAGTTTTTGCATGCTTGAAAAAGGGTGCACTTAATGAGTATTAATATTATATTTTAATAAAAACATTACATACAACACAAATAAATGCGCTGTTGCAGACATGCAATCTGTATACTATTTTAAGTTATATTTAACCAAAAGTATATATTTGATCTACAGTCGTACATTAGAGATTAGGACGCATACGTAACTATCATATTTTTTGAGGAACGAGTAGAAATTGCATCGATTGCCAGCTTCCTTGTAAGAGTTTTCCCGAGTTTTTAATAATTCAAAATACGGATGCGTGACGACCAGAAAACATTCATCTTTATATTCTCGAGAAAAACTAAAGTAGTTCCAAATAGCATAATTTGTGAGCTGCAGTTCTTCCGATAAAAATAAATAAATAAAAATTTCAGGTACTCCTTTTTGTTGGAAGTACCGTGTGATACATTAACGCACGAATATTTATCGTTTACTTAATCGTAAAGCACCCATTGAAAAAGGATGAATATGACTAACACTTTTAATTTTACAAAATATTTATTAACACGCTATATTTTGCTTTAATTCATAATATATAATTTCTATTTTTTAAATTCATAGTCTACTTGTTGTATTACGTAACTAAAACAATTAGCTATGTCTAAATATGAAAGTAATTCATCCGGAGTACTCCATTTAAATGTTTACCCCCCCCCCCCCATGGTTCAACAGAAGAAAATATCTTATTTATTTTAATCTTGTGAAAAATGCGAAATTGGGTAATCTCGAGGAGCTATTTAGAATATCACGAATTTCGAGTTACTCTGATATTGCTTAAATTTCTCAGAATAGTGCATAAGTCTCAAAAAGCTTTTAATTTTTGGCACGTTTTTGACTGCCATAAAAGAAATCTCAGTTAGTTCAGTTGGATCAGCAGGTTAGTTCACCCAGTTAGTTTTCGACGAAGTACGATAATGACTTGCAGCAACATTGAAAAAATATTTTTCACATAGGATCGTCATGTAGAAACGAAATTATACACTAAATGAAAAAAAAGAAGAAAAAAGCACGATAATTCCAACATACTCAAAATACTCTTTTCAGAGAAGTTAATTTAAATAAAATGCTTTTGTTCTTACACGCACGCACACTTATTTCAGCATAATCAAACTGTATAAACTTGCAATGAAATTCCTATAAACATATTTTTAAATTCAATGTACGAAATAAGAAATACTTAAATGGCTGAATCAATTTTCAAATGTATGTAAATATAATTAATTTCACGTAGTTTGTAAAAAATACATCTCGAAAACTAAGTAAATGTATGTCAACGTTACCATCTTGGTACTCATTAATAATCTTATAAATTAATATTCTTATGTAAAATTTCTTCTCTTATTAGAAAATTCAGGGAAAAACATACAGCTCAATCATATTTAATACTAATATTACCATGCTTGTTTTCAGGAAATAGCTTAATTATTTTAGAGTATAACAATTTAAATTATATATGGACTATAGCTGGCATAATATTTTCTTTAAAAATAATTAAATTAATTACTCATGAACTGTTTCTTGTTTAGAAAAAAAAAACTTAATGTACTCTCAACTACGTATATTAGTTCCGATACTTTAAAAAGTAAAATAGTTTGAAAAAATGGTTATATTTGCAAAATAGTTTTCCTAACAACCGGATAAATCTTTCTATACATTATAATTATCATTTGCGTTCAAGAAAATAATAGATTAATTATATACACGTATAAATGAAATACTTGACGCGGCTAACGAAAGAAACTTAAAAACATAGTTTGCACATAAATTCATTTCTTCACAAAGAAAACATAAAAATATGTTTTAAAAAGGGTATAAATGGATTGGAGCTTGAAGAAATTCTAAACTATGCTTGGAAGAATACATCTTGTTTCCTTACGCATTTTTAAAACGTTAAAACTACTTCAATAGAAAAAAATCTACCTGAACTTATTAGGTATAAATGCTTCAAATTATACTTATTAAGTCGTTACTTTACAATTCCTTATAAATTAGTTCATAAGTATCTTTTTTTTTTGAGGATGTTACATATATAACACATATTGTATGTTTTAAAAATATGTTATTACCGTATTTTTACATTACGATAAGCTTAATACCTTTCCATTATATATTTTTCTGCATATATTTGGGGATTTTGTTTCTTTAAATATATGCCAGGAAATTAAAGAAATAGAAATTTATTCAATACATATTCTATGTTGCTTTGTGCTTATTTGATATTTTCAACTGTTTCAAACGCTTCACAAATGACATGTTATATGCACATGTCTTTTCATTTAAATTTATAAAAGCTCTGCTAAGTTGTTGTTCTTTAATACATATTTTTCCTATTGTTATGGATAATGGATAAAACAGCAAAAACAGAAAACGTTCAGGAAATATCTTTTGAAATTCCGCGAGATATTACTCTTACGTAGGCCTTGAAAAATGAGCTTGACTATCTAAAAATAAAACAATTCATGGAAATGCTCAGTTAAAATATTTAAATCGTTCATTTTTCAGTAGAAGAAACCAGTTTATTTATTTTCATCTCGTGAGAAAATGTCAAACTATTTAATCTCAAGTTGTCAAGCTGTTTAAAATTGCACAAATGGCGAATATGACGTAAATTTTGTGGCAGTGTTTATGAATCTCGCCGAAGTTAACTTATGACTTTTCTTTTGCCAGCTGTTAAAGAAATACCGATAAGTTCAGTGAGTCGATTAATTAGTTTACCCAGTTAGAGGACCGTTATGGAATAACCTAATCCCAACGTCAAAAAGGGAATACTTGAAATAAATATATGTGTAGTTTCATGTATGCGTATGGTAAAGTCATACTCAGGATCCTATTGTTGTTGTTAATAGCGGTGGGGAAAACATGGCTGCAGCTGTTGTGCCGCGTTGTATAAAATATTTTTACTTTATTTATTTCTCTTCTAGCTTGTTTTCTTCTCTTCTACTGGTACATTTACAAAAGTTCCGGACTTTATTACTTGAATTAAGGGCAATAGCATGTACTTGCCGCCAGTGAAATCCTTACAATCTCATCATATTATGCAAATGATCGTGTTCTTGCAGCTCCAAACTGCTGCAAACATCCCGTATGATAAAGTCTTTATCGCAGGACGCTTCAGTAATTTAGCAATATGGCTGCATTCCGTACTAGGATCCGCTCACTGCCTCCAAGATAGTGCAGAATAACGTTCAATGTAAAGAAGTATCCGTTCCCCATACAGCAATACAGCAAAAGATCAGCGATGCGGTTCTTTCTTACAGTCGACTTTCTTTCATGATTTATGTTTTAAGGGAAATTTGTATGCCCCCCGGTGCAACAAAAATAAGTAATTGCGCAGATTTATGAAAATAAGCCTCATTTAAGAAAATATAAAGTGGGTTGTTTATGAATAAACGAACAGCATTTTGTAAATATAATATTCTGCAATATATTTTATCAAAACACCAGCAGTTTATATACAAAGTATCCAAAAATTTTTAAACGCTACGTTATTAAATGGGAAATGATTCTTATATACCTCTACACGTAAACTGAGTTACTTTTTATTCTTGCAGTATTTTCATACGGATACAGAGCCTGATTATGACCAACGGGGCCCCGCCATCGAGAATTTGGTGGGCCCCCGTCTATGAAATTTGTTTTCTTTTCATAAAATTTTGTTATAAAAAATATTTCAGAACAGTATTTGAAATTGGGGGGGGTCCTTTCGAGCCCGGGGTCCTGGGCAAAGCCCCGATTTGCCAATGCGATAATAAGGCCCCTGTATGGATAGGTTCGTACGGGATGATCCTGAAGTACACCATCAATTGGGAAGATGTGAAACTGTTTTTTTATAACTAGGAAGAGCTGTAATAGATACCTTTCAAAGCTTTATGTTTATTTTAATTCATAATTTAACAATGAATAATTATCTCTAGCTTCGAGCGTACATTGCACTTTCGTGTAAGAGCAAATTTATAGAAAAAAGAAAAGTGATTGAGCCATTTTTTTCTCTTGCATTGTGCAATATCAAAAGTAGCTCTGAAAAAAAGAAAAAAAAAATGGGAAATACTTTTCGTTACTTGCCATCCCTGAGTAAATCAATCGGTTTTCTACAACATTTAGAGTAAAGATGATTTTCTTATACAATAGTTCAGAAATCATTTCTCTAAGTGCATACAAATGTATGAAACTGTATTTTTTAGGACTTCTCCTTCCTAATAAATTCTAATTAAAAATTAGTGCTTTTTTTATCGTCACATATGACTCGTGATAGTATGGGGGAAAAAACCCTCAAAAGTTAAGACGTTTTTTCATCATGGATTAAAAAGCGCATTCGAGGATTTTCAACCGCTGGTCGCCCGAAAAATGTATGCCTTAACAAAAACAAAATTGAGTTTTTAGTCGTGTTTTATGCTGAATGAAGAATAGAAAAGCAATTTTACGTATTTCCGTGGAAGTTCATTTGAAATAATAGCAGAGCAATACATTCATTACTTCTAATTAGTTTGTGGGACGCTCTTAAAAAAAAAAAAAAAAAAAAAGGAAAAGGAAAATGTATGTATACCGTTTACTTGGCCGCTATTTCTATTACGATCTGCGATAATATTCGTTTATTTTCATTTGCTTTGAATCAAGGATCATCAATACTCATTGCAAAGGACAACCGATCATAAATTGAAACAAAACCAGAGAATATCTTTTATAAGTCTTAAAACACAGAAAAAGCCATCGAAGAAAGTTACTTAGAGTCTGCTTGATTTATTTTCAATAACATAGCATTATTTCAGGGCTCGCACACATGAGCAGAATTTTCAATAGCTTTTAAAGTCTAAATCAAAATAGAATGCGATTTAATAAATAATTTCAAAAAATAGTGATTTAATAAAACCATTTTGGTGTTATTATTGTGTCATAATCTGTTAAATCTACAGCATAAGTCATGAACTATCAGTTTAAAATAAGAGGATAGTGCGTAACGTGTTGGTAAATCCCGTAGTATACTGTAAAATAATTCTGCTTTTGTAAAAATAGAGCAGGCGAAGAGGGTTCATAAGTCTATTTATTGGAGTACAATATCTGGTAAAGCCTAGAGTAGATGATGCGCAGATATTTTGGTCGTCATTGAATAAAACTCCTTGCGCCTAACTACTAGATACAGATAGCCCGCTAACCAGTGGCGTATCCAGAAATATTTCATGAAGGGGATTAGACTAGTGCAACGCACATATATGCATACGTGTGTGATGACCCCACTAACCCCACCTTGGTCACCCTGCGCAACAATACACCCCGTATATTTGACGATTTAACAGATTATTCAAGTCTTCGTTTAAATGTTTCGAAACTACAATATTCTAGCATTTGCTTTAGTAAAAATGAATCTATTCGTTTCCGGTAAGAAACATTCTTAACAAATTATAATAACGGGAATAAGCTGTAAAATTTGAAAAATGAATTATGAATCGCGTGATATATGATGCACATCCATTGCATTTTAGTTCTGAAAGTTAATTGCAATTTATTCAATTTAAGTACATCGAATTTTTTTAATGCCCCAGTTTATTACAAAATATCTTTTAGGTTTTAAATATTAAACACATTGATGTAATGTAGATTTACAAAATATTTTGGTATTATTAATATGACACATGCCTGTCAAATCTTCATCATAAATTACTCGAACCAAATATTTGCAAAACCCTTTGTTAATCTCTGGTCCATAGGCTCTTCACAGAAATTGATCTTAGCACACCATGCTTTCTTCTTTTGATAAGATGCGAACTAAATCAAACCTTTCTGTAGTTCTTAATTGCTGGTTCGAGAGACTCTCTCATCCCATGTACTTAAAATTTCGCCCTGAAATTGAGAAGAAAACGTGAGTCTTATATTTTCAATTCATTATTTAAGTTTTCAGCATACATTCAGTTTTTTATTCTTTAACAACATTTGTCGAATTTTCTACAAAATAATGTTATCAGTAAAGTTTGAATGAACATTTTAAGGGAAAATGGATATATTTTTGAGTAAAAATGAGAATAAATACAGTGATTTTTTAAAAACATGCATCACTACTTGCTCTTCGGTTTTTCTCGTACCCCCCATGCAAACGCTCTGCGCCCCGCTTGGGGGGCACGCCCCACAGGCTGAGAAACGCTGTTGTAGAAAATTAACAATATAGTGTCTATGGAAATAACCCGTAGCTCCAATGAACAAATCTAAGCGTTTTTATGTGGAAGGACGATTAGTTTAAAGACTAGTTTTACTCTCATGCATGCAAAACGTAGTTCGTTTAAAGCACAAATCCAACGAAGAACTTCATTTTCCCAATTTACGTTAAGCCAAATAAAAACGTTCCTTTATACATCAAACCTTATTTTCTGGAAATGAAAGCTAACTGAATATATATATATATATGATAAACATTTAAACAGAAGCAAGTTCATTCGAAAAAAAAATTCTATAAACCGTTACAATAATGTCTCCATATACCTTCGAACTACAGTTGAACTTCTTTCTGTATGAACAAATTTATATCTAAACTGTTTAAAATAGAGACGAAACTAAAAAAAAGGAAAAAAAAACTAGCCTGGCATTCATTTTTATACACAAACTTCTTTCTTAAATTCTCTCCGATCACCGAAAGTCCAGAACAAAATTACTCGTTTGCGCACGATATCTCAATAAATCATTATTTAAATACTGTCACAGAGGCAATAAGTATTGAAATGACAGCGTAAAAGCTGCCGATGAAATAATCCGGAAATTTGAGAGCGAAAAGATGATGTAGGAAGAGAGTGATTGGTAATAAATCATCATAATGAGGCGGCCCCAGAGAAAGTTTACGATAGGAAATATCGTGTTTAATAACGCTTGTCGGTGAAAAAAAAATGTTGTTTATCAGTTGTTGTTTTTGTTGCTATTGTTGTTTTTTGGAATTTTATTTCCGAATTTGTTTGCTTGGTTCCACGAATCAGCTTATAAATTCCTGGTCGAATAAAATGAATTGCTAATCTAAGACAAATTTGACAAGCATAGAGAAAGGAAATTTCAAGAACCAGGCGATGAGCGCTAATCGAACCCACGATTGTACACTTGTTTTGTTTGTTTTAGTTTTTCTCATTAAGAGTATATATTTGACGTTTTAAAATTTCTGCTCTTTATAACTACAGTGGACCTCCCTATAACTCGGTAGATGCTTACAGTGCTGTATATGAATCCATGTTGTACGAGTCACCTAGATAATACAAACAACTGATCATCCACAGTAGTGTTAACAGACAGTATGAAAAATCTGTCTCGTTCATTTATCGTGTTATACGAGCATTTCTTAGGGTGTTATAGGAAAAAGATCGTATATTTTCCTCCCTGTTATATGAATTCGTCTTAAATGAATGCGAATAACAGGGGAGGGGAGGGAGGGTCCACTGAATTTAAAATAACAATGCAGTGCAAACAAATGTGAGTACAGTATGAAAAAAAAAATATATTTTAGTTAGTTTTCTCAGATTTTGTTTAGAAATGCTTTTTCGCTTCCATTTTATTTAAAAACGGATGATTTCAATCTTGCAAGAAATTCATTTTAATTTGTGTTCTCTCTTTTCTTTGAACTCAAGAAATTGTTCTTAATTTTCTCTACAATGCATTAATTTTGAGAAGATGAGCATCATATGTATAACCAAAAATGACGGCGCACGGATAAACGTACAGAGCGATAGACGGACAAAACGAAATGGGCATTTTCAATTTTCATGCAAAGTGTTGAACACAATTCATAGCACTTGCCGGAGAAGGAGAGATTGCCGAAATCTTTTCTCTTATGCAAGAATGTAAAAGCTGGGAACTCTGAATGTCAAAATATTCAATATCATGTTCGGTGGAACTATCTACTTCCTTTTTTTTACACATTTTTAAAAGTTTTCTAATATGAATACGTAGAGCTTTAGTCGTCAACCGCATTATATTTAATGTAGTTTAAGTTTGAATAACATAATACCAGAGGGCAGTGATGATGAGAATTCCAGCTAAGATTTCTCGAAATTCGGAAAAATCCTGGCTTAATTCATCCTGTTCGCTGCCATAAACAGTTAGCATGATGTTCTCTCTTCCCTCATTCGCTCTCCTTCGCTAAGCTTTTCTCTTTCGGAACAATCGAGACGATAGTCTCCTGGATAAGGGTCTCAATCAACCAACCTGTCAAATCTAAATCAAAAAATCAAATCAAAATCCAGGCTTAGTTCTATTGTCGTGTCATGTATATAAACTTATTTTTTGCAAGGGACAAATTCTTTTGTGTCATACAAATTTTTATCTCCTTTAAGGGCTCTGGAAGTACGTATCACCGAAATTGGGTTAGAGTGGATAAGATACTCGAAATAGTCGACCGCTGAAGTGTTTAGGCCCAGCATTCAGGCCTGTCGCATGGCTGGAGTTTTGTTGGTCGCAACGGCCTGGAGTTTTGTTTGATTTTCCTCAGATGTAACTAGGGATGGACGCGAGACGCGCGAGACCAGAATCGGGGCTGTCTCGTCTCGTATCGCAGTGGTAAACCTCTGTCTCGTCTCGCGTCTCGTCTCGTCTCGCAAACACTTTGTCTCGTCTCGCGTCTCGCAGAGAAATTGCTTGTCTCGTCTCGCGCGAGACGCGAGTCTCGCAAAATTAAGGACTGCGATTTTATTACCATATTTTTACAAGTTTATTAATACTATTTTATTGGAAATTAATATAAATAATAACAATTAGTTACATATAGCCACATTAGTACATATATTAGTAACCGTCAGGGGCATAGCGAAGGGGGGGATAGGGGTCACCCCCCCATGAGGAATTTTTTGCCATACAAAATGTATATTCTTCACTCCCTTATCACACACACACGTATACATATATATGTGAGTTGCAGTAGTGTTACGACTACTGCATCCCCCCCTTCATGAAAAATTTCTGGCTACGCCACTGGTAACTATATTAGTACGTGTGGGAATTTGAAGTAAAAGAAATTCAAATTTAGTCTGTATATATAATGTCACACCGAAAATATAGTATTTATTTTTATTTATTTATTCCAGAAACTGCGTAATTATATGTATGGTGGATAGGAGTTTCATTTGCTTTTGAAATTATAGTAGAGCACCGTTTATAGGTTTTCAAGGGACCGAACTGAAACGACGTATAAATCAAACATGAAACATCAATAAAAAACTTTGATTATTACCGGTTCAACATTACTAATTCAAATTTATGTAATTGTAAATTATTCATATTAGTTTTTACAATAGAAACAATTGCTAGATTTTTATAAAATCTCAAATGTGAAACAAAATGTGTCTTTATTGTACTATATCTTAAATACCGCATATACTTAGTATTAACAGTGAGTAACAATTATGAGTGAATAACAATTATGATTTTTTGTTACAGAACTTGAATTTAATAAATCATTTAGTCACCTGATGTGATGTCTATGCTTATTAATTAAAGCATTACAGACTCTTAATGAAGTTAATGAGATGCTTTTTCCTTCGTGTTCTGACAAGCAAAGTATATTCTAAACTCTTCAATATTGTCAACTGCGCCTTTAAAAGAAGGTTGCTAAAGGTACAACCCTCCATACATCCTTTATTTGACCTATATAACAAAAGTGTCACAGGAAAATAAAACAGGAAAATAACTGCTGAGACAGAAAAGTGTTGACGTTTAAAACGACGTATAACCGATATCGGCGTCATATAAACGAAGCATTTTTGCTAAAATAAATAGGAATGAATCGGGACTTCATGAAAGCGACGTATAAATGTTGTTCCTAATGCACTCTGGCAACCGTGGAGCGGTACCAGATCCCCATATAGATAGGCGATAAGCGGAAGGGGTGACTTCCATTTTAATGAGCCTAAGTGGGAGGAAATCCAACTTTAGCCGGCGTCCCCTCATTTTGAACCCATTCCAGAGGAGGGACCAATCCCCTGAAATAGGCACCCCCAGGGGTATCGTTTAACAACTTGGAGGACATTGGAGCCACGACGGATTTTACGTACACTCGCTCCCATGAGCGTACACGGACCCACAGCAGCCGAGTCAAGAGGGAGTTGATCCTCCCTAGCACTGGCCAAGCCGGATGCTGCTTCACTTGCCGTGTTCTTGTTCTTATGGGAACAGAGTTTAGCGCCCAGACCACTGCGGGACACGTATAAATGTAAAAATCGTATAAACGAGAAGCGTATAAACGGTGCTTTCTGTATATAAAGCTTTGAATTTTGTTAGAAATTCTGCACAACTTAGGACAGTTGCGCAAATAAAATTTTGATTAAATTAAATAGCCCCAATACAGTGTATTCAGGAATCTTTCAAGGGGGGGGGGGAGAGAGGGATAAGTATAGTGAAGCATACGTATAGGCTTGTCATAGAACACACACGAACACAAAATTTTGCTCTTTTTTATGCATAAATTGTGGACCTTCTGTTGAAAATAATAAAATAAAGAAATAATTGAATTACTTAATTATTAATTGAATAAATTGATCGTTTAATTTGTTTGGATTCTTAGGAAAAGGACCCAGAACTAGTCATTCAGCAAATAACTGAAGCAGTTTCGACATTCTTAAGTACCTAGTCTCTCACCTACAAACAACCCCAAAACAGTATCGTACCATATCTCTCACCTACCAAACTACCATATAAACTCCCCAAAACGTATATGACCCACACATGTAACATGCACGTTCGCCATAATTACTCTAACCGTCAGTCTTATTCCTAATACAATATCGCTTATGATTACTGGTTTTCTTTATTCTAAGTGTAAGGGTTTATTCTGATCCATGTAATTATTTTGCTAGTTCTTCGGTTTTAAATAATAATTATCTAGAATAATGCAATGATTTTGTACTTATAAATTCACATATTATATTTTTAATTTTGAAAATATTCAATATAAACATTACTCCTGTACTTAAACAGGAATCAAATACTATACATAGTATATATTTTCCATACATTAAATTTAGTCAATCAGAAATAACTCTCTTATAAAAAAAAAAAGAAAAGATAAAGACTCTTAAATCAAATGTTAGTGAATATGTAATGTTTTTAAACAAATTTTCTATTTCTCAAATGATATAAAAAAGAAACCGATTTTAGGGAACATTTTAAAGGGAAACTGGTTGTAAAATTATTTAAAACTCATTTCTTAATGTCAATATTTGGTTATACATAACTGATTAACAATTAATAGTTTTGCTCGAATAGTTTTAAAAATAATACTTTTACTCTTATTGACATTGTATAGCGTCATTGCCCTCTCACCAACTTTGATTAAACATACCTCTAAGCGTTTTTATGAGAAAGGCTGAAACTTTGTGCATCGCCTCATTAATGTATGGGGAATTATGTATTTTACCTTTTTGGGAATTTTTGTAAGAGGGCTGTATATAATGTAAAATTTAGTATGTATTTACATTTAATGATCTGAAAATTTTATTCGATACCATAAGTAACTCTGTTGTATTATTCTTTCTGGGGGCACGTGCCCCCCTTTTATAAACCCCCGACACTACGTCTATGGTTCATATGTATTTTACGCTTAAAACAATACTTAACCTAGTAACAATAGCTTCCTAAGGAAGGCTTATCATTGTTTCCAGACCAACAGAATTGTGGAGGGGCACATGAAATAATCTTTCAAGGGGGCACCTATTGAATTTAAGAGCAGAAAAGGGAAGTATCTTAATTTTAAAACAAATGTTTGTTTAAAAGATTTTGAGAGGAAGTTAGAACAAAGGGGGGGGGGGGGATACGTGCCCTCACCCTGCGTCCTCCCCAACGCAAAACCTGTAGCTCATATGTATTATACGCTTAGAAAAACCTAATAACAATAGCTTGCTGAGAAAGGCTTATCACTGCGTTGCGTCCTGACCTACTGAAATTTTGGAGGGGTACAGGAAAGCTTTGAGGGAGGGGGGGGGTGCACATATCGAATATAAGAGCAGAAAAAAAAGTTTTTCAAATTTTCAAACAAATGTTCATTTGACAAATTTTTTGAGATGAAGTTTAGGGGAGGCACGGTGGAAGGGGAACGTGACCCCTTGTGCCCCCCTCCCGACGCTTTTGCTATGGTTCATATGTTATATGCTTAGGAAAGCCTAATAACAATAGCTTTTCTAAGAGGTTTATCACTCCCAGACCTACTGAACTGTAAGTTAACCCCTTTACCCCAAAACAAAAGAAATTTGGACATAAGATCCAATTACCTTTCTCATGTATATTACAAAACAAAGAATGTTTATGTCCAATATTTAGTAAAAATTATGGGCGCGTTTACCGTTCGCGTTTTTTCCGCACACCATTTCTGATATATAAGTGTTCAGAAAATGACAAAAATGTCCAATTTTTTTCACGGTGTCACATTTCCATATTAGGATCATTTCTAAAATTTTTGTAGTCGCAACTGATCCCTCAAGACGCATCGTTTTGTACCCAGTTCTGAAAATGCAGTAACTCCCCCCCCCCCACACGTCCCCGTCACTTCTTTCTTCATCTTTGTTGAGTGTTGGGTGCGCCACCCCTATACTAGTATGCTTCTGCCTGGAAGGAACAGCAAAACAAAGTTATATAAACCAAACAAGAAACAGGGGGAGGGGGGGGCTATCCCTAAGGGAAAGAATCTGTCGCACCCCTTGAAAAATTTCGGGCACGTGGAGCAACTAATTGGGATATCTTCGTTGACCTTCAAACTGGACACCCGAATTCCAAGAAGAGGGAATCTTTTCTGAAGGACATCCGCTTTTCTGTTCGCGAAAATATTTTGTACAAGAGGAAGCAGTTGCCTAGCCTAGCAACACACCAATGTTACATGCAATTTACGCAATGTAAAAATATGATACAACTTGTGACAAGTTACTACTCTCCCAGAAATGTACAAGGACTCGATGTGTTTCCACGATGCGGAAAGCACACTTGCCAGTGCACATTCAAGAGCAAAGGGGTCCTTGATTTTGCGACCGACCCACACGACGAGTGCGAACGCACAGGGGATCGGAGGCGAGGCCTTTGATTTGCCGACCGACCCACACGAATGTGGAAACCGAACGGGTTCTGCAGAGAGCTTCAGAGTCGTTTTAGAGATTGTTCGAGAGGTCGAACAGAGACCGCTCTCAGAGGACCAAGTTCCGAATTCCAGAGCGAAGTTGATGCTGTATTTAAGTCTGCAGAATGCAGTCAATGTTGTAAATGTGTATTTAATAATCAACGTTAAACAAAACCTCAACTCTGTCTCGAGTCTCTTCAATTTGTTTGTGTTCCTGTTTAGCACTTGTGGCGAGTCCAAACGCCACAACTTGTTAGTTGTTTTTACTTTATTATTATAAATATTTGGATAACAAATTATTTTCTTCTATTTCACAATTTTGTGTATCTTTACAAGACCTCTCTTCAAAATCAAGAACTTATTTCGTATTTTCATTTGTTTTTATGTGACATAAAATTGTGACAAAACAATGTGATATTAAAAATAAAGTAATTTTTAAACTAATCCCTCCTAAAAAGTACTTGAGTGCGAGCCAAATATTCTATTTTACGTTTTATATTGGCGGGGCAATATAAAACACGAAACTTACCCCTGTTTACTATGTTTGAATCTAGATTGTTATCAACCATAATTAAATAAAAGCAGGTTTTATTTTCTTTCTCCGTTGATTTTTTTTTTTTTTGTGTGTGTGTGTGTGTGTGTGTGTTATTGATTTAAGTCGAAATACTAGAACTTTTAGAAGATGTTGATATTTTGCTGGGCTTCAGTGCGCCCCCACGTGCGTTAGCTTTTTCCATCTTGAGTATAACGATGAGCGGTGTGGTGTTTCTAGCGCTCGTTTGCAACCATAAGATTTCCCACCCATAGAAAAAGTTCTGATACCAACTGCCCGAAATTTTCATTTCGTTGGCTTTAGTCGTTATTACATGATGCGCAAAAAAAAAAAAAATATTTACACTCTTTGAAACGATTTTCGAAAAATCTCAAAATCTAATCAAAACCTTTTAAAAAATTGATGTGCGTAGTTTAAGTGGAGTGAGTGACCACTTATCATATCACCAAATATCATTTCAGTCCCTTTAGCGCATCGTGAGGTGCGAACAAATATTTACGCCGTTTGAAACATTTTATGCAAAATCTCAAAATCTGATCAATTTTTAAAAAAATAAAAAAATTCGACGTTATTGTTTAAGTAGAGGGATCTGATCATTTTTTTAAAATTTGACTCGTATAGTTTAAGTTTAGTGACTTTCTATCATGTCACCAAATTTCACTTCATTTTCTTGAGCCATTTTTACGTCCTTGCATTTAAAACAGCATGTGTTTCTACTCATTTCTTAGATGTTAATTACTGGAGCAGGAACTGTCAATCACTGGAGTCAAAACTTTGTTCTTGGTGTCAATGACTGGTGTTGCCACCATGACAACTTATAAAATATAGAAAAAATAGAAATTTCCAATATTCTATGATAAATTACCTTACATGAAAATTCAAAGTTTTGAAAACAAAAATTTCGTTTCTAGATAGTTTTTATAATTAGCAATTACTAGTTAATGCTTATTATTGCCTTTAAAATGTTAATTACTAGTGCCCTTATCCTACACATTTCAAAAGCTTAATATTACACAAAAAAGACTTTTAATACTACATTTAGAAATTGTTATAAATAGGAGGTGGAAAGGGGCCATCGAGCACTGTCTCTTAACCTGAAGGAGCTTATAAAACAGAAAAAAGGTTCTAGATTAGATTACAAATAAGCGAAACACGCAGATCTCTAGTTTAACCAATCTGCTTGTAAATATCAAGCAGTAATCAACTTTTTATTCTTACTTTCTGATTTAGTGTTTTGATCTGAGTATTAGAAGGATAGTTGAATCCAAGGAACAATACAAGAGCAACAATTTCTTTTTCTGCAAATTTGGGAAGAAAAATAAGTTACGTTGATAGTGAAGCCCATGAGTTTCGGGGCCTCCAGGCATTTGTCCTGTGAAGCCTCCCTATTTTTACGGCACTGATGCAGTATCACAAAATAAAAATATTCTGTTCAAAATTGTTATACAAAATGAACGCCCCCTTTTAAAATAACAAGAGAAAGATAAAATCAAACGGTCATACGCGATCGATATTAGTACGGGATGGGCTAATATGCTAGTGGGGCCAAATGGCCAAAGCTTACCGATAATTTACCGTCAGGGAAAAGCCAAAACAGATGCAAGGGCAGCAGATTTTTAAAACTTGTCTGAAATCAATTGTTCAGCGTTAGAAAAAAAGACCTGTTGCTGTAAATAGTGAGCAAAAATAGGTCATTTTCACAGGCAATGCCGCAATTAGAGTTTATGTCATCTGGAGCAAAACATAATTAGTGCCGTGTGCATGGGCGCCCATAGTAAGTTTTCTAGGGGGGGGGCAAACTTAAAAAAAATTCTAGAGGGGGGGGGCAAATTTCAAACTTTTAACAAACTTAGTTCTGTTTTTGCCATTTGTTAACATAATGAGGCATTAACTTAAACCTTTAGGGAAGGGAAGTTCCCTACCTTGCCCCCCCCTTATGGGCGCCCATGGTGCCCCCTCGGATGGAGCCGCGCCCCATCCCAAGAAACTTTAACTGATTTTGGCGTTCCATTTAGAATGTCTCCCGGTGCTTGTCCCCGCTTGCCCCCCCTTTAGTTGCCGCCTGTCACAGGTTGGGGCCAGTTTCTCATTTATATTTTAACTAGCGGCTACCCGCGACTTCGTCCGCGTCGGCTTTAGAATTAGGTCCCGAGAGAAACGAAGCATGTGTGAATAACAAATATGTTTGCAACTAAAGAAACTGCATTTAAATATTATTTGCTATTTATTTATTTTAAATGAAGTATAATGCATGGTAGTATACTTCATTTAAAATAAGAGAGTATGCAGAATTACTAAATTTAGATATTTTTCAGGCGTTTGGCGAATAGAGACAGTTACGACAGTATTTGCGAACTGTTTTGAGTGTTCTTGTAAAAGAAATATTTATGCTATGCATGAATTATAGCCTATGTTAATCAGGAATAGTGCAGCTTTCTATTAGCGAAAAAGTTTTAGAATCGGTTATTAAGAGATGCCCATAGAACGTAATGTATTAGAATTATTTTGAGTGTTCCTGTAAAGGTACTACTTTAGCCTATAATACTCAAGAATAGTGTAGCTTACTATCAGTGAAAAAAGTTTTGGAATCGGTTCAGTACTTACAGAGATACACATAGAGCGTAATTCTTATGAGTATCCCTGTAAAAGTAACTATTTGTGATATATGCATAAAAGGTAGCTTATAACACTCAGGGTCCCCCCAGTGTCTAAGAGGTTCTGCTCTCAAAACTGGAAGGTGGGAGGTGCCAGGTTCAAACTCCGGTCGCGCCTGTCGACCTAGCCGCTCGCAGTTTTCCGTGTTTTTTTTTTTTCCAAAACCCCGCGAAAATACGGGCTAGGATCCCTTAGAAAATTCCACACAGAGGAATTCCCCATTTAGGCCTAGGACTTTCAATTAGTGAAAAATGTTTTACAATCGGTTTAGTAGCTACAAAATTTCCATAGAGCGCAATACATTAGCATTATTTTGAGTGTCTTTGTAAAAGAATTATTTATGCTCTATGCTTGAAAGGTTGCCTGTATGTTAATCTAGGGCATAAGCTATCTTCATTACAAATTTTTCCAACCATTTTTGTGTGATTCAGTCAAAAACATCCAAACACATAAACGTACACATTTATATTATTGGTAAGATTTGGAAATTTACGACCTTTAAGAAACACATCTGGACTTTTCTTGGTACTTACGTATTATCCCGGCGGTCATTCCCGCCAAACTGTTTTTTCGTCAAATGAGTTGCCAAACTGTTGCCAATTATTTTTCTTTCAACTCTTCTCTGTTGTCTTTTTTTTCCGCCTCTTTCTTTATCCTCTCGTTTGTGTGTTTTGTATATCTCTCGTCTGTTCTAATTTTAAATGTTACGTGTTTGTGCGTATTGTAGAGTGCTGATAGTATACCAAGACCGAAAACGAAGGAGACGCACGTTAAACGGTAGAGGCTTCAGGCAAATTGTCGCTTTTCAGATCGTATTTATGCGAGACGGAAGAAAATGCGAGAATTCTCGCGAGAAATCTCGCGCGAGACAAGACTCTGTCTCGTCTCGCGTCTCGTCCCGCAAAATATTTTCTTTCTCGTCTCGCGTCTCGTCTCGCAAAAAAATGCCTGTCTCGTCTCGCGAGACAATGCGAGAATTCTCGCGTCCATCCCTAGATGTAACGTGATTAAGCTTTAGACACCTTTAAAAAATCGTCCGACCAAAACGCCCCCAACCTTGGGAAATAACCCTTGCGTAGTTTTGCCAGAACACGACAGAGGAACACAAATTGGATTATATTGTCCACAATTGCCATTGGACACAGTTTTGATGAGCCTCGAAAGGTTCAGAACTCTTATTTTACGTCTTACAATATGACAATGCTTTCAAAGAGCTTTTTTTTTCCCCAGCAAAATCAGATGAACTCCGAACTATGACTTTTTAACTTTTGTCTCTGCTCTCATACCTAGTACTGCCAGAATCTAGTTTCAGAATAAAATGTAATCCTAGTAGTGGCATAAAGCTATTATTTTATAGCTTAAAACTGAAGGCAATTTAAAATATTTCTTTAAAATTTAAGTAACTGATTTTTTTGATAATGTATTGAAATAATGCAGGAATTTATTTCTGCTTTTAATAAAGAATTACTGTACATCTATATAATTATCGTATTTCTATTTTTTAAATATTAACATAAATAAAATTTCAGCAGTTAAAAAAATAAAATATAGTAACAATAAAAAATAAAAATAAAATAAACAACTAGATAGATAACTTTTTGAAGTATATCGTTTCAAAGAAAATATATCTTTACGCATTTTAAATCATTATAAATTACTATTTTGATGTTGATGATGAAATACTGAACAAATCTATCGAATGGAAATAGTTTGTGTACATTGAAACATAAAACACTATTTTCTAAGCTGTAAATCATGGAAAAAATCCCTCTCAGAGGAATTTTATGTTTTGTTCATAGGTACATTTTGACGTGAATCATGGCATCTCGAAAAAGTTCTCTTTCTATTTACGTATCATTGGTTTACCGTGTTTTCCATCATTTTTTCCCTTGAAACATGGGAAGTTTTTTCCTTTATCAAATAAACATGTAGGTTATAAAAGTTTTTTTTTCGTAGCGTCACGAAATATCATTGTGCGGACATTATTTGCTGGATAATTCGACTGTAATATATTAATCGGAGCTCAATAATGCAAACAGGCTTTTCCAGAAATAAAATTTTAGGATTTATAAAATTATATTTAAAAAATCATAGATCTGCTTCAAGAAGATCTAGAACATTCACAGCTGCATACACCACACCCACAAATCTCCTGGACGGGTTAATAATAATATTTTAAAGCTTATATGGTACATTACTGCGAAACTGTATCCCAAACTTGGCTTATACCTATACAAAAAGTGTTTACACATTTTTAGAACTATTTTCATAAATAATTATAAAAAAGCAATTGTTTTGAAATAAAATATCTCTGGCAAGAGATTATTATTTGAAATGAGAAAATCGGTCTACTATTTTTAAATTTATTCGTCTTTCAAAATGACGCATATAAATAGGGATCGAAATGAGGGCTATGTTTTTGCTCATTCTGGAAAGAAAGACTCCTATTCTATAATTAAAAAACGTTAGGAAATCGATAGTTATTGAAATGTCTAAGTGCAAACTAACAGTATCATTAATAGGAAAGGGAAAACCGTCAGTCAACTTTTGGGTGGAAAAAAGACTCCAAACGAATGCCCCAAAACATAAAATTAGTTTTTCTTCAATAGACTGTAAAATAATTTAGCTAAGTTTTTTTAAAATGGAAATTTATCTGTAAAAAAGTTTACGTCTGTTCTAACGTATTTTATCAGTAGAAGTGCAACTGTACGTCTAACGATTAACCCTTTGAGGCGCAACCCTTTCCCAATGCTGAAAAAAGGGCAGCCGTTGCCATCGCTCGACTTAACTACCAGCAAGATGGCGGACGATCGAAACGTTTATCGCGTGCCACTGATCTAGAGACCCTTTTTTGACGACAGCTGGCTGTGCTCGCGCACACCCATCTACGTCAAAAAAGGGTCTTTTTCTGTTAAAAATAATCGTGACAATTTTTTTAACGGGAAATGACGTGCAAAAAAGTAAAGGATTCTCGTGGAGCTCTGTCACTATTTTTATAGAGCAACTATTTTTATAGAATTCAAATCTATTCTTCGTGAGTGGCAACAGTCAAAACGTCATAGTTGGGTGTTCCCAGGGCGGGATCACAGCTACAGCAAAGGCCGGACCCAGTGAGGTTTTTGGGGGTCTTGCAAAGCAAATTTCTAATCAGTAAAACTATGCAATTAACTTTCAACACTAACATATGTGGTGGCAAACTATGGTACTTTTCGATTAGCCGGCGTAAATCACACCAACAATTTTTTCTTCGACATTCAAAGACTAAAACATCGTTGTTTCCCAAAACAAAGCCAAAAGTATTAATGGTACTTACGTATTATCCCGGCGGTCCTTCCCACCAAACAATTTTTTCGTCAAATGTGCTGGTAAACTGTTGCCAATCGTATTCCAAACCATCAATAATTTCTTGTGTCCGGCATTTATATTGGCGAAAAATCGCTCGTCTTGGCGGACCGCCGGGATAATATGTAAGTGCCGTATTAATCAATAAGTACTTATATACAAATTACAATGTTTAAACGTATCAATATACTAAAAAGAAATTTGTATGTTTATTGGATTAATCGTTCGTTTAAATTATGGAAATGGGAAAAACATATGGAATTAAATTCAAATTCCAAAATATAGAAATGCGGATCCAAGAACTTTGTACTGGAAATGATGCTCAGTGATTCTCGTTATCTTTCT
Source organism: Cheiracanthium punctorium (assembly GCA_038373885.1). Taxonomy (NCBI): domain Eukaryota; kingdom Metazoa; phylum Arthropoda; class Arachnida; order Araneae; family Cheiracanthiidae; genus Cheiracanthium; species Cheiracanthium punctorium. The sequence goes on along the minus strand of JAWZYV010012308.1, from coordinate 390,195 downwards.
TTGCCATTGGCAAAGGCTTCAATTATTTGGCTTTTTATCGGCTGACTGAAAGTTATCCAAACTATATTAACAGTGAAATAACTCAAAAAATCCAATTAATAATGTTATTGTCATCATGGCAAATTATTTTAACGTAGCTATGATATGTTCTCAGTTTACCGTGTATTTGAGTACATCAGTATATTCACATCAGTATATACACATTAAGTATATCAGTATTAACAAAAGTACAATCATCATTTTTAAGGGCTAAAATAACTGACGTCTATATATCTGTTACCCGAGAGTATGTTTTGTCGGAAATATTTCCATGCACCTCATTAACAATGTAATATTATTTTCATCCCCTATTGATTGATGATGTATTTCGATAATATTTTCACTAAACTGGCGATTAATTTCATTTTTTGCGAATTTTGTTGGAATATTATAACCCTATTGTACCGTTGTAACTTAATGCTGTTACTTAAAAATGGACACAAGAATGGAACCATTATCCGACTTGGCGCACAATATTATTCGCCAATTTACTTCTCTAATTTTTTTACGGTGCATTAGCATATTACACAAAAATTTTAACATTCGCACAAACAACTTCATACGAACTTTACCGAATTTCACCCTTCTAAGTTCACGCAGTGCGCTGCAAAAGGGACAGTAAGGTTTTGGTTAGCGTATTTATATACAGGGTGTCCAGCCTTAATGTGGCCCAATAGCTAATTCCCGAACCGTTCGGTTTAGATATGCACTTCCGATTTGAAAAATGTTTTAAAAGAGGTAAAGAATGTTTTTAGGTGCTTTTCGAACCAAAAAACCCATTTAGAAAAAATCTACAAAAATTAAATTTTTATACGGTCCCTAGGTCCTATCACTTATATTTAGGAAAAGATGCAGTACACAAAACAAAGTAAACACAAAAAGTCTCATTTTATTACGATAAAAACTGACCGAGTTATGGAACTTTCAAAATCATACATTTCATCCATTTTCTCGGCAGTTTTCAAGAAGCTAGTAAGGGACCGTCTTGAAAATGGATGAAATGTATGATTTTCAAAGTTCCATAACTCGGACAGTTTTTATCGTAATAAAATGAAACTTTTTGTGTTTACTTTGATTTTCTGTACTGCATCTTTTCCTAAATATAAGTGATAGGACCTGGGGACCGTATAAAAATTTAATTTTTGTAATTTTTTTCTAAATGGGTTTTTTGGTTTGAAAAGCACGTAAAAACATTCTTTACCTTTTTCAAAACATTTTTCAAATTGGAAGTGCATATCTAAACCGAACGGTTCGGGAATTAGCTATTGGGTCACATTAAGGCTGGACACACTGATACATAGATGTGTCTGAATGTTACAATTTGAAAGAAATCGTAAACATACCTATTAATTGACTGCCTGCTATAATAACTGAAGTCAGTTTAATAAAAATAAAAAATAAACTCATTAAAAAAGATCAATAGCAGTGTAAGAAAACATACTTTTTTATTCTACGTGTGACGTAACGATAAACAGCTTTTCTTGCAGAAAATGGCAATTTCTGTACACAGAGGTATTCTAACATGATTCATGCTCTCTCATGTGGGGCTGCTTTATTTACGATTGGTTAACTTTAATGTTTGCCATTTCTTTTATTCTTTCTTTATTTGTTTTAAGTGGAAATACTTCTAGTGCCTGCTAACAGAAAAAGGAGGGCAACTGGGAGTGAAAAAAAAAAAAAAAAAAAGAGTTTAGTTTAAACTGCGTTTTCAAAAAGTCGAGCTGCTCGTTTTATCTTACAAAAAGTGTTTTGCAATGAAATTTGTTGGAAATAATAAAAATAATAAAAATTGAACATGGGTATTGTGAAAAACCTGAGAAACTGATTACTTTGTGAAGAATATTTTAGAGTTAAAAGTGTTTGTAAAGGTATTTGCACAGCCTTTATATTCGATCTGTTTCATATTGTATGTACTTACAAGTAAAAAAAAAAAAAGGGGGAGATTACTTTTCCTACATCTTTCTCATGCAACCACTAGTATTTCGTAAAAAAATTACAATGGATACAGTTGCAAAAGTGCGATTTTCATAATGCTTAGAGAAAGATGTTCCTTGTAATCATTTGTAAAACAACGATCATTTCATCTCTGTAGCGAAAAAACTAACTGTAGTGCTCGAATTCAAAGTTTTTCTGAAAGTTGAGGGGCTTTTCCAAATAGACAATCTGCAGAATTTTAGTTTCAACGGTACAAAAATTCAATACCAAGTTGCTTTCTGTATATTAGTACTTTGATTAATACTAGACGATGTCCTGATAGTATTACTAAATGACAAGAAAGAAAATGTACTGCTATTTTTTTCTTATCTATCCCTTTTAGTAACGAGAATATATTATTGTATGGAACGGTTGAACAATGGACATTCGAGGGGTGAGGGAATGCTCATAGGATCTCATGTTCTCTTAGCTGTAGGGCGCTCCGTCCCTGTTATCGAACAACAAAATCTTACCATTGGTATCCTGCAGCTTCCCGACATTTGGCGAAAGGTACTAAGCTGTTGGTGGTTACATTGACGGAATGTAATAAAATTTATTTGTAAGATCATTACAATTTTTTTTTCTTTGTTACCACTACATTTTTACAACGCTCATATATAAATGTAAGATTCGACGAGCAATAACTGTTCTGTCGACGTCTAAACATCCACATATTTGTTGTGAATTATACATAGAAAAGAAAGATTGCAACTAGTCATGGCATTCATAATTGTTTTCATGGGTGGTCAATACATTCATAACATAGTTACAAAAAAGGGTTCATTCATGATATGATACGTATTTTCTTGTTGATTAAAAATGGCGTTCTATTTAATCCACTATGTTATTTCATGCTTTTATTGCATTGGACTGTGTACTTTAGAAAGCTTGTTGAAGATAAGCAATGACTGCTGTTTATGTATTTTTTTACGTAGTATGGTTCTTGGGTTTTCGTACCGTATATATGTAGGTCTGTGTGTTCAGAAAAATAAATGTTTAATGCATTCTATGATAATACGAAACGAACAACCACTTATGTTTATTACAGGAACAAATACTGTGTTTCTTCCAAGCAACTATTTTTGCTGTTAGTTAAAAACAGTTGCTAAACCTTTTTTGTTTCTTTCCAATGGCCGGGTCAGTCGACGACTACAGGCTTGACCACTTTGAGGGACAGAGATGATGACCGTTTTATTATGAGTCCATCTAATAGGAATGTCACTGTTACCTTTCCATGAGACGTCTCTTAATTTTTTTTACCAATTTAATATGACAGAATAGCATCTGGATCGCTATCCCCAGAGATATGGTTTGATAATGAGTGCATTGGAGTCAGGCTGGATTTTACAAGCTCGAGCTCCCTATAGCTTACTTGGTTCCACAGAGATTCAGTACAGAGAATTTGTTACCGTCTAAAATATGACCAATTTTAGCACTGTTTCAATTTTGGTGTTCTTAGAACAGAATTTAACCGATTGGGCTTCTGTAGGACGACCGAACCATATACGATATTAAAAATAAAACGTAGATATTCGGGAATAATTTTCATATATCAGTAAACTGTAGATTTATAAAGTAAGATCTCTTTCATCTTCAAGAATTAGAAAAATATCGAAGTCAGAACTTATCAGTATAAACGAAATTCTCGATATCTTATAAATTTCTAGCAATCCCCTAATAACAAGGCAGAATATTCGAAAGGAAATTCATTAATGATTATCCAGTTGAAGTTAACTTCACGAATAACTGAAAAGGTTAGAAATAATTGTGACTGTCAATAAAAGCATCTAAGCTTCCATCTATCTCATGAACAATAGCTGAAAAGAGCACTTCCGCGTATGTCTTGAATCTATTTCCCTAATTACTTCACTTTATGCATATGTAGAGTTATTTATTCTTTAACGATGTACTTAGGAACAATTGTCAATTCAAAATTGAATCAACAGACATGCTAGGCTCATTTTAGATATATCAATTAAGGTACTTAGAATTCCAGTAAAATGAATAGCGAGGTGATTATGGTATTTTTCTGAGTACAATTATGAACTATCCGAAATGCTTGATCCTTTGTACTGCTTGGTTACGTCATGTCACAGACATCTTGTTTAGAAGAAAAATTCGGGAAAACAGCAAAATTAAGGTATGTGGAATAAGGATGATTAAATTTTCTTTTAAGAAGTGTTTATAGAGAAATAAAAAACAAATAACAGTTACGTATGTCGGCTGAATTCCAAATTTTAAATGGAATTTACAAACAACTTCTTTCTTTACTTTGTTATTTGTAAAATGCGCTTATTTAAAAATATGATCTCGTGTTATTCTGTTCTCATATTAAAGCCATAATCGAAATTATTCAGTGAACGTGTATGCTGTAACAACGTGAAGAACATTTATCTGATTAAGATTAGATTTGCACTCTTCAAAATGATGAATTATAACTTGAGCAAATGTGTTGCGTATCGTGTATGAATACAAAGACAAATTGAGGACTCAGTTTGTCATCCTTACTCCTTTTCTGCTACATAGACCTAATATTAAAGATCCCAGATCATATTGTCTCCCGAAATACCGCTTCAAGTAAAATGAAGTTTTGTGCAAAAGCAAATAGCAAATTTAAGGACTAATTAAAACAGATATGAAGGAAAAATAATGTTGTTGTTAATATTATTTAAAGACATTTCTTTGTTCGCACAGTCTGTCGAATTTCATCTACAATATGTCCTTATTTATATTTTTAACTACAGGCAGGACCTTCTCAGGAACGTGGCACCCCCCTTTCTCCAATATGCACACCGTCAGATGTGTCGCCTACCTGTCAGTCTACCATTATCACTTCGGGCTTTGGCAAGAATTCCCAGCCACTGCACGAAATGGCCAACCAAATTAGAATTTACAATATTAATTGCGAGTACTTGGCCAAAACGCGAACTCTCCGAACTTTAGGCTTTGGCCGTAACACACACACACACACATGCACACACATATATATATATAAATACAAATATATATATTACGGACCAGAATTATTAAGATAAGGACCGGAGTTATTAAGATGCATATATATATATATACCCCGGGTGACCCAAAAGTCCAGAAAAAAATTAAAAATTCATTAAAAAAGAACAAATAATGATAGAAAATTGCGGTTTACACCAATGGGTTTTAGAGGGCGAAGGGATTTTTTTCAATAGCAAGAAAGGTTGTAGTTCAAAATGTTACCGATAGGTGGCGCTGACATGCACAATGGGAACAAAGTTTCAAATTTAAAGAAAGTCAAAAATCTCTCTAATCTTATCCGTGCAAGCCACAATTTTGTATCGTTATTTTGTCTATTTTAATGAATTTTTGAAGTTTTCATGAGCTTTTAACGCATCCTGGGCGCACCAGAGCTTAAAAATTCATTAAAAAAGGACAAATATCGATATAAAATTTCAGTTTCCATGGAAAGGATAGAACGATTTCGGATTTTTTAAATTGGAAACTGGCTTCTCACTTTGCGTGTCAGCGCTACCTATCGGTAACATTTGAAACTACAACATTTCTTAACGTTTAAAAAAAAAAAAATCTCATCACCCGCATTTATATATATGTACATACATACATACATACATGCATATGTATATATATATATATATATATATATATATATATATATATATATATATATATATATATATATATATATATATATATATATATATACATATATACCGGGTGACCAGAAAATGCGGTTTTCACCAATAGGTTTATATATATAAATATATATAATATAAGACAGCCAAACTTAAAAATATGGATATCCCATTAATCCATTAAGCGGGAATATGCACAAAACAGAAAAGAGTATTAAAAAAAATAATAATAAATAAAAAAGTCCGAAACCGAGCATAATAATACAGACATAGGCCTTAAATGTTGCGCACAAACCTATGTAGCAATATAAAACAGAGTTATAAGAGCTAAAAAGGGTGGAATTATTTACGAAGTGAGATGTCGTGGGCCTAAACCTAACTAACTGCAAAGAACCCAAAAAAGTTGAGGTGAAAGTGAATCTAGATTAATCAAGTTCTAATCATCAGGCGTCACCACTTGAATTAATCTATATAAATGAGAAAACAAAAATAGCTAGGTTTCTGTAGGTTGAATGACAAAAAAATTCATTAAAATCAATATAGGAGCGTGGCCATTGCTTATGTAGAAAACACAAACGTGATAACGAACCAAAAATGGAGTTAAAAGCTCTAGATGGTGCCAATACAAAAAATCGAAATAGGTGATGCCAGCATAGAAATTTCAGTGACAAAAAGGCCGCAAGAACCAAGGAGTAAAAAAGCTAGAAATAAACAACCAGATGATATTGCAGCCTGAACAATGTAGTTGGAAAGAGAGAAATCAAAACAAAAACAGTATCGGGAGGAAGGAATTGTAAAATACTAAAGAAAGAAGTATAGTTGACCAGTGAGCAAAAAAGTACAGGCTTAAATAGCTAAAGTGTACTAAAAGAACTATAAATTAATATAGAAAAATTAACTAAAAAATAGTTTTCAGTATATGAAAAAAAAATTAATTAGTAATAAAACAAATAGCAAAAGTAATAAATATAATAGTATAATCTATATGTAATTAACTATGTCATTAGTGCTTATACTACTCGAATATATATGCGCTACAATGCACTGAGTGTGGCTTATATCTGTATCAGAAAAAAAAACGCCCCGACAAATAGTTCTAAGAAGAACGAAAAGAAAAATGTACCAGTAACAAATAATTCTTCGATAATTTTTAAAAAATGTTTTTTATAAAATATATAAATATGTATTTCATGGTATTTTTGTACATTTTATATAATTTTTTACATAGTTTTTATGTTTTATAAAGAACCATCATCCATCCCCATCATCTCCATCCAAAATTTCTTATTTGGACATACAAAATTACTCAGTACATACAGGATATACCGGGTGTCCAGAAAAGGACTCCCTGATTTCAAAATTAAATATCTCGAAAACAAAGATCGATAGAGGAATGCAGTAAACGGTATGTTTATTGTGAAAGCTGTAAGAATTTTATACAGCAGTTTGAAATAATAGTTACAAAAGCTGCTAACAGATGGCGCTGTAATCGCCATACGTAATGCCTAGTATAAATAGTGATCCGAAGCCCAGAGCGATCAGTTCCACTATTGAAGCGTGAAAGGAGGTTAGCGTACCGAAGGAAGAGATTAAAACCATGACTCCATTGAACAACGCATTTTTATGGTGCTAGAGTACCACAGGTTAAAAGAGAGTCCTACGGCAACAAGACGCAGTTTTCAAGCACGATTTAATGTTCCAAAAGGACCCGATGCGAAAACCATTCGTACGCTCTTCGCCAAATTTCAACGAACAGGCAGCGTAACTGATGATCTAGTGGGGAATGTTGGCCGCAAGCAAACTGCAGTTATGCCTGCAAATGTCGCCACAGTTTCTGGAATTATTCAGCAAAATCTAATGTCATCCGTCCGTAGAATTGCATCTGAGACTGGTTTGAAGCGTTCCAGCACGCATAAAATACTGAGAAAGAGCCTGCACATGTTTCCATTCAAAATTCACACTCACCACGCCATACCTGTACGAGCTGTGCAAAAAAAGGGTTGACTTTGCTAATCAGATGCTCAAAATGATTGATAGTGAAGGATTTGATGTTGGCTGCATCTGGTTTACAGATGAAGCACACTTCCGCCTGAATGGATTCGTGAATAAACGGAACTGGCGATTTTGGGGTTCCGAAAATCCATTTTGGTGTGAAGCGAAACCCCTGTATTCTCCTAAAGTTACTGTGTGGGCTGCAGTATGCAGCAGAGGCATTATTGGCCCTTTTTTCATTCGAGAAACGGTCACTAGTGAACGTTACGTTGCAATTTTGGAACGATTTTGTCGCCACACAGCAAGTGTTAGAGAATCGACCACGTACTGAATGGTTTATGCAAGATGGAGCCCGACCACATCGTACCGAACAAGTGTTTCGCTTTCTTGATGAATACTTCGGGAATCGAGTCATTGCTTTAGAATATCCCAAATTTACTGGTGCAGGCGTGGATTGGCCTCCATATTCGCCGGATTTGAGACCCTGTGACTATTTTTTGTGGGACACATTGAAAGACATTGTCTACCAGAAGCATCCCGCCTCGCTGGACGAGCTTGAATCGGCGATTTGTGTTGCATGTGAATCCGTTTCTGTTGAGACACTACGAAATGTGATTTCAAATTTCATTCTTCGTTTGCGCCCCTCTGTATTGCCAAAAGTGAACATTTTGAAACCATTGTGATGTGATTTTTCGCAAAGAATGCTTTCATACGATTATTTCATTTATGTATGCTGATAATGAGCTGTACAGCGTACAGCGCCATCTGTTAGCAGCTTTTGTAACTATTATTTCAAACTGCTGTATAAAATTCTTACAGCTTTCACAATAAACATACCGTTTACTGCATTCCTCTATCGATCTTTGTTTTCGAGATATTTAATTTTGAAATCAGGGAGTCCTTTTCTGGACACCCGGTATGACTGATTTTAAAAATCTACCAGGATATTGATCTTTTGAGCTATTTTATACAGGTATGCTAAGTTATTAGCTTTAAAACTATTGGTACATAGAGACTCTATTCAATATGATTATTGATTATATTTCTGAAAACATAAATGTGCAAACATGATGAGAGATGAGTAAATGCGTTACCATGAGAATTAAAATCATCTCAATTAAATATGTTGAATTATAGTCTCTTATCGTCGTTAATTTTAGTTTGTAAGTCTAGAAAATTTATTGATCTATTATCACACGTATTCTTTATTAATTCTAGGGCTGAATGGTAAGCTATTGGTAAATTGTTAGAATCACTATGATTATTGTCTGTAACTATTGTAATTATGTCACTTATGTACCTATATATTAGATTGATATCTGTAATTTTTTCATAGTGATATAAATATAGGTCAGCTAAGTAACTAGAGTTAGATCCACCCTATGGGATTCCTAAAACTTCCTCATATAATATATTATTATGCATAATGTAATTATTATAAACAATGAACTTTAACAAATCTTGGAAATAATTAGTATCTATATTAGAAGGCAAGTTAATATTATTCACACTATTGATAAATAGATTTAATATAACTGTGTATAAATCATGTAATAGTATGCTATCGAATAGGTCTTTGAAGTCAGAGTTAAAATTCTATTCACATTAAACAAATCTTTAATCTTATTTCTTTAGTTCATAGCTATTACGTATAGATATAGAAGAGGTATTAGATTTTATGTACAGATCATGCGCATAGAAGTAAGTATCTGTAGTAATAACTTGCTAGCGATATTATTATATGTGCTACATCCTACAGTTACTGTTCTGAATTTTATTGGACTTTTATGGAACTTAGGTATTAACACTAAATAAGGATATTTTAGATTATCATGTTTTATCTGAAACAATTTGTGGTAAGCAAAAAAATTTTTTTTTCATTGTCAACTCTGAAATATTGATTAATTTGAAGTTAAGATTATAGTTTCTGGATAATGCGAAGAGATTGTCATATACCTTCTTACATATAATAGCATAGTTATTACTAGACTTATCAACATAAGTTATAATAAAGTTATCCTGTATATCTTTTATTGGAGTACTAAAATTTATTTTCTTGGTATAACTGAAAGAACAAAGTAATAGTTTGTTTATGCAAATATCTGTATTTCCATTCACTAAAGAAACCAGACGTTATATTGAATTTAATAGAAGTATTATGTATAGATAAATCTATATCATATTTAAATGTATATCCTTTATATCATCAATACTATATTTAGAAGACAGCCTATGCTTAGTACCTCATTTCACGATCTATTGAAATTTAAGATCTTTAACAATAGATAGATCACCAGTAACTATATGTCCAAAATCAAAATTAACAAAAGAATTATATTGATCACTGGCACAATGACAAGGTACCTCATCATCAGGCACAAAGCTCTTACAAAAAGAGTTATAATTAAAGATCTGTCTACCCATCAGAACAGGGCAGCGTTTCTCAAACTTTCAGTATTCGCGGCCCAGTTTCCAATCAAAATTTTCATCGCGCCTCCCGCTTACAATAAAATGCAAACAACAAGAATGTATTATTGAGTATTTTGATTCTGTTTTTGAATTATTTTTAACTAACTGCCAAAACAAGTGTAAAAGCGAATCAACGTTGGCGAGAAACCACACCTGGTACTTTGCCAAGGGGGCGGTGAACAGATGACGCGAATGAAAGCGGGGAAAATTTAAATACTATATTTGAAATGAAAGCCAAACAGGGAGCCACCATATCGAATCTATCGTGAATGTGTTTGTTATATGTGTGTTCGTGTTAATAGCAATTCACCATATTAAATATTCACGGTGGCGTATTTATGCAGACTCATGGGTAAATTTTTAAGCCGAAGTTAGCGAGCATTGGACGATTGTCAAGCATCAACAAGTAGACAGACGAGCGTGGCTCCGAAAATAAAATCAAGAAATGTTCTCAAGAATATTTAAATTTTGGGTTTACCTGTACTGAAGATATCCAGCAAACACACAACTGCCCGCAAAATGACGGCCGGGTAGCCGTCGTGCTGGCGAAGTGCCGTATACCGGAAGCAAGGTAGATTGCCATCGTCTGGAAGTCACTGGAGTACCAGTGCCTGAAAAGTGCATATGCGCCGGTACATAACTAGTAACGGCGAACTGCCATGTGTCTATGACATGCACAAAAAAGTTAACGGCGTGGTACTGCTTAAAATGTACCGGGCCAGCACTATTTGGCAGTAATGGGCCTGTATATATTTCGTAGTGTTGGCATAAAATTTCGTTATTTTAATTAAATAATATTGTTTCACATTCATACGGTGTAGAAGTGTTAGGGGATATAAGTTCCGGGCACCCAAAGGCAGGGTCACTGCAAAGATTTTTTTTTTTTTTTTTTGAGGGGGAAGGATGTAAGGGGAGAAGTTCATATTGTTCCTTCAAATATTTTAGTACTAAAAACTAAAATAGTACAAACGAGTTCAGTATGTTATAAAAATGTTTACTAAACAGACAGTGGAACCTCCACTCTGTATATGACAGTATATAACCCCCACTTTGTACAGAATTATGAATTTTAATCTTAACATTTTTATAATTTATATTAATTTTTTACAATTTTGCTAAACTTTTCCTGAAAAACATATTTAGAGACTTTTTTATACGTTAAGCCCCTTTTAAAATCTACCGAATTAGGGTGCAGAAATATGTTAGAGAGTATTACACGAAGACCAGTCAGGGTTTTGCATGAGAGCTCAGATCCGGTAGTCTTTTTTTCTTCAGAGAATTTTAGATTAAATTAAAAATTTTAACAGCCTACATAATTGCTTCTATTGACATTTTTTATAAAATTAAATATAGCAGTGGTAAAACAAAAGATTACTTAATTTTTAAATATAAATTAGGTAATTAATGCTCAAATTTACAATAAAACAAATTAGAGCTCCTGCAGCTATTTTGTTAGAAATTCAGCAAGCAATGAACCAGTATTTACATATTATTTCTTTCAATCTGTTTCGCTCTTTGTGGTTTATGACCGCAGCTTTGCTAATTCTTATTCTGTACATTAAAAAGAATTTCTTTTGCAGCTGCTCTCTTTGGGAGAGGCTGTTAATTTTTGTTTGTTCTTATGTCTCCCAGAGATGTCATGATCGAGTTGTTCTGCACTGACACGTTTTGGTAACCCTTTTAAATTTCTGTGCCTAATTGTTTTTGTTTACTAAATTAAATACATTGATTTATTCTTAACCGCTGTGGTTGCGTTCGCCTATTTTTGTATATTGGCATATTTTTGTTAGCGCTGCACTGCCAAGTTTGTAAGTTAAGGCTTTTTGTTTCACTCCGTGAGAACATCACTTTAGCTCCAGTTCTTATTTTTGGTAGGTCACATAAAATCGGCAGTCTTGATGTTTCATTTCGTTTTGCAAATCTTGAAACGTTGAGCGGGAAGCCAGTTATGAAATATGCTTTTTAGGATACAGTTTTTCCGGTTTTTGTTGCAGACTTTCGAGACTAGTAAGATATCTCTGTTAGGAGCAATAATAATTATAATATTTGCTTCTGCAGTGATATCTTGCTGGTTATGAATACAGAAAATGGATTTCAACTGGAAGTTTTACATTTCATTGGATTTTACAGTGGATTTCATTGGATTTTACATTTTTATAAACAGTCTGGAAAATATTACAGGTAAATTTTTACTTTTACTGTTTTTATGTACACACGGTATCCACCGGTGAATTTAGCAACTAATTTAAAGATTAGGCGACTTTTTCAAACAAAAAACGCATTTTCATACTATTTTCAAGTTTTGGCTACTTGTACCATACTCAGGGCGACTCATTTAAAAATCTGGTGTTGGTTTGTATCAACTCCCTTTTTTTTAAAGCTGCTACTGAGCTTTCAGCAAACATTCTAATCTGTTTTTTAATCGTGCTATAAAAATAAATGTATTATATGTTCTCTTATATATATATATGAAGTTTTTAAATTTATCATTTTATTCAATCCTTCTTAAATGAAGCTAAATTAAGCATGTTTATTTCTTAACTACAAAATCATTCAAAAATATTACTATTTTGGGAACTAAAATTGAGAAAATAGCTACTAAACTGGTGACTTTTTTTAAGTCGGTGATGTTACTAATGATACTTATTTTAGTGTATAAAAGTACTTTCCTCCATAAAATTTGAATCATGCAGTATACAACAGATATAGATACAGAAAATTTCTTTTCAGAATAGCTAAGATTTAAAAAATAATTTGATCTAAACAAAATGAACAATTAAGCAAAATGTTACCCTAAAGTTATGTGTGTAATCATAGTACAATTTTATTTATTATTACTTCCTGTAAGATTTTGATTAGTACATACACACACACACATATATATATCAACCATAAAGTATTATAACTCATTTATAAAATCTCTAACTCTGAAATATTGAAATTAAACTGTTTATAAATGATTTTATGTTGGTTCTGAAATGTGTTAACGCCATGTGTTAACAAAAAAAAAAAATCTTTTGCGACTGCAAATTTGTAAGAAAATTGCAGTTTTTGAAAACTGCACACAATTCACTAATGATAGGCGCACATAATTTGCAAACGATTGACCAACAGATTTTGCTGTTTTTTATCTTTCAAAATGTTACCCTTAAGGATTTTTTTTTTTTTTTTTTTGCGGGGTGGGGGTTGATGAATAAGCCCCCTACCCCACATCCGCCACTGGCTCGTATTTTAATTACGGCAGCATTACTGTAAATAGGCACTAATCCGGTACCGTGCCATTACATTGTAGTCACTGTTAAGGTACCAGGCCAGTGCCTTTATTTTTAATAATAGCCGGCACCCGGCCGTTTCATTTTGGGCATTATAAACTTAATGGGCCAGTGCCTTTATTGTGAGTAACGGCCGGCACATGCAGTATGCCAGCAGAGTGCCGTTGCCTTCCCGGGCTTCTGGCAAGGTACTTTTCGGGCGAGCACTTTTGGTACGATTCAGTTACTTTTTGCAGTGCCGGGCCGGTACAGGACAAGGCAGAAAGGCACTGGCAAGGTACTCCGCCAGCAGGTGTGCGTTTGCTGGGTAGTGAAGATGAAAGGTCCCTGTATATCATTTGCTCAAAAATGTTGGCCGCAGACAGCATGAAACCTAATAAACTTAAACGGCATTTGGAAACGCTTCATAGTGAGTACGTCAACAAACCGAAAGAATTCTTCGAATTAAAATAAAAATCATATAAAAAGCAAAAATCATTTTATAAAGAAACTTTTTCTGTGAATAAGGTAGCTTTAATTGCATCTTACAAAGTTTCATATAACACAGCCAGATGTAAAAAAACCTCACACCATTGGTGAAGATCTTATTTCGCCAGCAGCAATTGAGATTGTAGAAACTATGTTTGGCGATAATTTTTCAAAGCAATTGCAGTCCATACCTCTTTCAAATGACACAGTTGATCGTCGAATTGGTGATATAGCTGAAGATGTACAGTGTCAGCTTTTCTCGAAGTTGCGTGACAAACTGTTTTGAATACAGCTTGATGAAGCAACAGATGGTAATAAAGATGCTCATTTAATTGCCTATGTTCAATTTTGTGATAATATTGTCAGTAGTAGAAGAACTACTTTTCTGCAAACCCATAGAACTCAAAGCAACAGCTCTAGCATTATTTTGCTATTTTAAATGATTTTATGAACGAGGCAAACATAGAATGGAAAAAGTGCTTCGGAATGTGCATCGATGGTGCACGTTCAATGTCCGGAAGATTCCAAAGTATATACAAGCACTTGTAAAACAAAAATCGCCTCAGTGCGTCTAGACACATTGCATGATCCACAGAGAAGCTTTGGCTTCGAAAGAAATGAATCCTGGTCTGAATATTGTGTTAACGGTTGTAACCGTAGTTAACACAATATTCTAACGGTGATCGAGAATGTAACTGTGCTTCCTCCGTGCTGCTTTGTTGGATATGTTTTGTGGTATTTTACATTTGCGCGAGGATGGGTATCGTACGGAATACAATGACCAAACACACAACACTTAGATTAAAAGATTATACCCCGTTGAATTTTGTGCACAATGGAAGCCATCAATTAAAACATGGGCTCAAGGGGAGAGGACTATCAAACCTCGTAACGTTCCTTTAAGCCACACTGTGAACTTATTGTGAAGTGAAAATAACTTTACACTTAACCCTGCAAGACTCGATTTTTTTTTTCTGTGACTGAAATAAATATATGTGATGTTGTTAGTGATTCATAGATGGAAAAAAATAATAACCAAATATTTTACTAGAAAATAACGTTTCTGTTTTAGTTCCATATGTGATACATTAAGGCTTAACTATAATATTTTGGCTTTTATTCTGAAATTTTAGTATTCAAATTTTTCCTTAGTGCAATAATTTTTCTCTTGTCAAAACTGTTTGCTACCTATTTTTCTTTGTTAATTTTCTAAAATAAACAATTAAACAACGCAAAGATTACTGTTAAAATATCAATCAATATTTGACAGTTATGGGAACTGTAATGACATTTACACGAAATGACCTGAATTTTTCCTTTCCTATCTATGTATAATTTCTTTTAAATACCGATAGATATATATGCAAGTAGTTCATAGACGTGGAGGAGTAAATAAAGAAGTTGTTCCACATATGGTGCCAGGTACATTGTAGGGTTAAAAGAAATTCGCTCAGAGCATTAATATTCTTTCTTTTAAATAATAGCGTTATTCTAATTTTCCACTTAAATCCCTGATTATGGAAAAGCCATGCGGCATCTGTATGCTTTCCTCATCATGTAAAACTATTCTGATCAACCTTTTTTGTTTTGTTTTTTTACGGAGTAACGAGGCGAAATTTAATTCATTGGGAGCCTAGCAACCGTCTCCCGATCCAGAATAAATCAACAGGTTCGCCGGTGTGGAAAAGCATGAAGGTAATTATAAGTTGGGAGATTTCCAGAAAGTGTTCGACCGGATCCACTGCCTTAATAATAAGGGACCTTACGCGAGCTGAGTTCCGTTTGGTCTCGAAGTGTAACAGTGCAGTGATTAAAAGCCAATTTCGGGAAATCTCGGGAGCTTTAATATGGAGTGACGCTGAGGAAATACTTTGGCAGAGATTTTTCGGTTGTTTTCAGCGAGTAAGTTTTAGTGAGTTGATTTTACACGGGATTAAGAAGTAAAAATGAGTTTTAGTGGAGTAAAATGTTCGTAAAACATCCGATATTTAATAATTTTATAGAAGTTCAATTGGTCTAATAAAAATTGGAGAGTTTTTCTTTTCTAATTTTAATCATTACATTTTTAATCAAAACTTAAAAATTTTGCCCTTGACCAAAAAAAAAAAAAAAAATCGAGGCTTGAAATTAATAGCACGATATTAATAGCAATGAAATTGATAGTGATAAAAAATTAAAACTATATACACCACTTTTTAAGATATGTTCTCCAGTCACAATATTTTCTGTTTGGCAAAGAGAGTTTGTCTCTTAATTCCTGAATTTTATATACTTTGTAAAACACGCTGTTTTTATATATTTTTCTAATTCACTTTCTATCCAACTATTTAACTTATAAGTTTTCTTTTCCAATTGAAGCGATTCCCACACGTACAATTGAACTACCTAAATTTACGCTTCTACAATTGATTAAAACTTTCCAGAAAAGAATTTTCAGAGATGGTGTGTTTGAAACAACGGAAATAATGCTTTGGGGCAAAATTTACTTCAAACGAACAAAACGCTCTTCTTTAAACCTTCAATAAAGTTTCACTTCTATAAGAATCGACAGTCCGCTTCAAAAAACTTGATTACAAAACAGGAGAAAAGTTTTCTCTTTGAGCCCAACTTGTTTTTGCTTTCAACAATTTACTAAACGATTCGATATTTTTTTTAACCAGTCTTTATTGAAAAGGAGAGGGTACTATATTTTATACACTGCAGTTGAAAACTTTATCTGTCTTACTTGTTTCATTACAGTGAAAAAGGCTTTGACTATTTTTATAAAAGTTCTGTGAAATATAATAATTTGTAAACAGAAAGCTTGGAGCTGATAATGTGTTTAAAAAGCTTAGCAATATTGTGATTTAAAAGAAAAAATTGCTATAACGAACTTGAATAATGGTGAATTATGCATAGCTAGATGAAATCTATTTTCGACCAATGTGTTTAAATTTAATTATATTCATTTTTTTCCTACATCAGTAAGTTTCAAGTGTATAAAAGTTTCTCAGTAACTTTTAAATGTATAAATGTTCCAATGTTGTTTAAATGTAAAATGAAAAAAAAAAATTCGTACTTAATTGCGATCTTTATGTAATTAAACATATTAAAATTAGTTTAAACATTTAAATTCTACACGAAGTAGCTACAATATATTTAATTTCTTTTTAAGATATCTACTGTTGAGATACATTACTTTCACTTTTACCAAGATGGTTTTAAATAAATAAGGAACAAAAATGTTTGATGGCGGCGACGGTAAGAATCAGATACTACAGGTGAAATATGTTAACAATATTTCGGCATTTTATCTACCATCTACTATATACAGTCAACTGTAGTTATAGAAAACCTCTGAGGACTGGCTAATTTCGTTCGCTATATCCTAAGTTCAGTAAAACCGAAATGTCCGAAATTAGAACAAGGAAACTTAATACATAGCTAACAAATAGTATTTTATGGCTGTTCTGAATATCAAGTAAGTCAAATATAACAATTTGCAATTATTGTTATAGAAGATATTTATTAAACCCCACCACAAGGATTGTACGAATTCCATTTAGTTGGCAAATGGTGCTATTGAGTGCATAAATTGTGATATTGCAGTGGAAATAGCAAATGAAATCTTCCAAGGTAACGAGCGAAGATTCTGTTTATGTTCTCTTTTGAAAAGTATCCTGCTTTTGTAATTACACACTTTTTTAAAGATTAGTAGTATGCATCACTGCAACGAAAAAATCGTCTCTAGATCTGTGGCACGCGATGAACTTTTCGATCGTCCGCCATCTTGCTGGTAGTTAAGTCGAGCGATCGCAACGGCTGCCCTTTTTCAGCATTGAGAAAGGGTTGCGCCTCAAAGGGTTAAAGCTACTCTGAAAATTTATAAACATTTAATTAACTATACTCATAGTGTTCATGAGAAGTAATGCATGCGACTTATCAGAAAACATAAATGTCCGCCACTTTTAAAAATAATTCAGAATTATAGATACCACTAATCACAAGGGAGACACCTTTTATCCTCTCGATCTTAGAAGGTCTTTGATGTCTTCTTTGAATAAAGCGCGAACACAGTATTCACAGTGTTCAAATTGTCACGATTCTTTTTAACAGCACTGACATCTGCTGGAAAATGGAAGAATGCGAGAACAGCTGTATAGATTGCCCAATGCTGAAAACAAAGGGCAGCCGTTGCCATCGCTCGACTTAACTACCAACAAGATGGCGGACGATCGAAACGTTTATCGCGTGCCACAGATATAGAGACCCTTTTTCCACGCAGCTGGCTGGGCGGCACAGCCAGCTGCGTCAAAAAAAGGTCTCTAGATCTGTGGCACACGATGAACGTTTCGATTGTCCGCCATCTTGCTGGTAATTAAGTCAAGCGATGGCAACGGCTGCCCTTTTTGCATCATTGGGAAAGGGTTGCGCCTCAAAGGGTTAATGCATGGGAATCGGGAATAACGATTTGCGTTCACTACAGCCCAAAAGTTCATTATATCCAGTTTCTCTGTATCCGGAGTTGATTGTAATAAAGGCTGTGGAAAATGAAAAGTGGACTTGTGGAATTTTATCAGAATGACTGCAGTTCCAGCAGCACCACCTAACACTGAAATAAAGTGTAGTAGGAGGTATTTACCGCATACGGTGTTCAACATCGAAACCAGTTTGCGGTAGAGTAAATTGATCGGAAGTAAAGTCGTGGTATGGATGGATGCTTCCAGGTAGAAACAATTGATTGTGTGGCCACTGTTGATTGATTTATTGTAATAAGTGAACACCATCAATTAAACACAATACTTCAGTACTCTCAGGACACTACGGAAAGCAATCAAAATTAAACGGCCAGGCATTCTCATATAAGTGATCCTTCTCCATAACAACGCCCATCCACATGTTCTCCGCGAAATCCAGTCGGCCTCAAACAAATTCCATTGGGAAGTGTTGGGACACCCGTTGTAAAAGCTGGATTTGTCGCCTAGTGATTTCCACATCTTTGGGCCCCTTAAGAATGTCTTAGAGGAGGAACATTTAGGACTATGAAGTGAAGGAATCTGTGCACGAAGTTATCAGTACCTATTTTAAATATTTTTAAGATTTAGATATCCCGTCTGCGAGTAGGATTACAAATTCATTTGAAAGGGCTGTAATTAATATTTATGCTTCGAGATTCTCTAATTCTACAAGAATAATTGGTTGATCTGAAAGAGAAATTAGAAGGTGAAACCAATTTTCAAACAAGTGGTAGCGAAAAATTTTGGAATTGTAAAAAATATTAACAAAAAGTACTCTAAGTTAATTCGAATGACGGTACTAGAACTTTTATTCTAGTTCTTTTTTGGTAGAGGTATAATTTATTTACGTATAACAAATATCGACAAAGTAAATCGCATTAAGGAATATTTTTAGATACAGTTTTAAAATTATTATAAAAAAGCATGAACTACAGCCATCACATTAATTTTCTAAAATTTTTCTATAGTTACATATCAATAGATGTGAAACTCTTTCGTAAAAAAATATATTTATGTTAGTGGAATATCGTTACATCTGCAGCGCCATTTATAGGGTGATAATTAATGAACTATAAGAAATGAAATATAATCTTTTATTAGTCTATGAATGCTCGATATTTTTCCCATATCAATGATGTGCCGCAGAAGAATAGCAAAAGTTTGCATAATTCGCGGAAATGTTAAGAGTTTTCTCCATTATTTCCTATCAAAATTACCTTTAAACCAAACTATTGATTGTTGTAATACTTGTTGTCTTCTGCTAGCAACCAGTCGCTAATTCCCTTTTAACCTCAATCGGAACCTGAGTTTTCCGTAAAGTATATACGAAAGAAAACTCATTACTCAAAATTTTATTTCCCTGAACAGGTTCGTGGTAGAAATATTGATATTTCAGATGTATGCTTTATCCTTCCACAGCCTACATTTTATGGTGGTATTGCAAGAGCTGCAACATTCTTATTTTTCCTCTGGAGTTAACTGACTATAATGTACATTAATTGTATAAAACTTTTATTGTTTCCCTCTTGCCTTGCAGTTTCAAATTAATATTCATGTATTTTAAGTATTTTTCCATTTTTGTATACCAATTACAGTTATTAATAAAAGTGTTAAGTTCACTGATTATTTCTTGCAAGTGTACCAAAGTACCGCATCCTTGTATGTACCAATCTACCCAATCATGGAGTACATTGGCACAAAAATTATTATTTCCTAAACTAGATGTTACTGATTTTAATGTAGCAAAATTTTTCCAAAATGATTCATGACATTGCAAGATTAGAAAACACACTTCACTTACATAATTTAAAATTTTAAAAATGAGATGTTCATCATAAAAAAGACAATTTTCTGCAATATGCACCAATAAACCCCGGTCTCCCCTAGATTATTTGCAAAACGAATTTTAAATCTATTTACATAGGAGTCAATCGGAGAAAACCTCTTCTTTACTCTTCAAATTCTTCGATTTGATTCATTCCATTTATAAAGAAAAAAAGCAGAAAGCAAAAGCCGCTATTACGTTCAATTGCATTATCGAAGCTCCCCGAAACGATTAAAATGCATGGCTCTTTTGAGTTCTGAAAAAAAAAAATAAGAAGTCTTATTTTGTTAGAACTTACAAGAGTTGGGGGTCTCTTTGCTTCCCAGAAAATCGATTTACAAGAAAAGGGGGAAAATGAAGTTATTCATTCTGAATAAGGCTACATTTTTATTCGCCACACATTCGATGGCAATGGACGTTTCTAAGTTATTTTTCTATCTTCTTCGAAATAGGGAAATAATAAAAGATATAAAAGAATATTCCGGTTCGAGAAATTAGAATTATAGCCAATAACAGTATGTTTAAATGGTTGTGAAATCATTCATTTAAGTTCATTTATTGAAAAATATATTTTCTTTAAATGAAGTTCCACATTTTTTTTTCAATTTATTTGCCGGTGGTTCAGAGCCAATGAATAGTAACGTTGAAAAAAAATATGTTTTGTTTCAGATTATCTTTATCATTCAAAATTTCATTAATGTTTGTTTTTATACTTAATAACAATTTCTTTTGTATCCTGTACTTATTTTTAATGATGTATTCATTTTTAAAAACGCATGGTCATTCTTTAAAAAGGATAAATTTTGCTTTTATTAAAAAATTGTAACATTAGAGAGGCATTTGTATTTTCATTCTTTTATACAGTTATCTCATTCTGAAGATGCAGGTTTCTGGCCTACCGCGTATGCTGTCGGCCTAATGGTTTGGAGTTTTGGACTGTTTTCTCCAGATATAACGTGAATATGTGCTAGAACTCCATACGAATTTCTTTGCACAAGGCATCCTCTTTAGGAATATAGTCCTCGTGCAGCTTTCCCTCAAGGATTGCAATCAACCAATTCCCGATGAAACTAATATGAAGCCATTCCAAAAGATATTTTCTCTTATTTTTTGGCAATGAAACTACACTCTAAAAAGTATTCGTTCAATACTGATTCATTTCACAGAACCATAAAAGCAAGCACACCAACAATTGGTTTATTTAAATTTTTTAAACTACTGTAAGTAGGGAAATTTCCTGCAGGTTCAACTTTATGAAAAAATCGCCATCATGTGCAAACATTTTACAGCTAATTACAGGACAGTGGAGCAAAGGAATGGATGGGGAAGCTGGAAAAGGATTTCCACAAGCTTCCGGGCAGCACCCTTTTCACTGTTATAAAAATGTAGTGAAATAAGCGGTCATAATCTGCGAGCAGTGCTGCCAGACAATAACCGTTTACCCATTCTCGGTGTTGGAGAAAACGTGGTTAATTTCTGTTCACACGTTATCTTACGAAACGGTATCTCTCCGTTATTTTCAGACAGGAAATTCCTTTTTTTTCCCTATTAGAGAAAGGTATTTTTTCTTTTTTCTGTATATCCCAAAAAAGGATTTTAATCATCATTTAAAATTATGGAATCAGGTTTTGTATCACATTCGAAAGATTTTATGCCTTATTTTCTAATAAGCAATATTATTGGACAAAACATTGTTCCTACATACTTCCAAAAACTAATTTATTTAAGCAAGAATATAGTTTCTATACATTAAAAAATAGTCATTTTTGAAACCAACATTATAGTTCATTCAAATACATTGTAATACATTCAAACAGAAATTGAAGCACTATATTCATGTAGCTATTTTACACGAGAGAAAAAGCTGTCCTAATTTTTCTAATATTATGTTAGATATAATGTTTGTGGTATAATATTCATATTTCTAGGAGCATGTTCTTTTCTAGTATCATTTTCTATATATTTAACTTTTCTAGCATAATGATTTAATGAAATGTTGCAGCAAATTTACGACAGTGTACGCGAGAAGGCTTTTTTGGGCTAAACTTCATTTTTATAGTGACGTTTAATTGACTGTCCAGAATTTTCTAAAATATTTGCTCTCATAAAATATCGTACCACTTGCTTCTCTCCTCTTGCACTCATGATTTGTCATCTGAGGATTACTTTCTGTTTCCGTTACTGAAGAGAGTATTGAAACACATCTGTGCTCTCTTCGACCATAGAGGGGATTCATGACAGTCGAATCGAAGTGCATCCCTTAAGACACTTCACATAGTTTCAGTGTCTCGTACACACTTAGCCAAATGTGTATAATTTCTGGCAGTAAATACATTTAATGATAAAAGAAGCTTTGTTGCCGATATGTGTGAACACATTTTGCATTAGTTATGCTATGCAGAACTTTTTAAACAGAGATTGTATGACAGAAATTTCATAAGTGACCATGTGTTAACCAAGTGATCATGCTGCTACCGTTTCGAGACAGAGCTAGCACGGTGGTAAGATTGAACATTAGCATTCGCAATGTGCCATTTTCAAAATTCAGCCCTTTTTATATTTCTTGACCATCTCTTGCAGCGGTATCTAATGATTAAGTGTAATAAAATATTTCTTATGCAATAAATACCGATACCATTCTACATATTTCTGCATCAAGCTTTACAAAGTCTTACTTTATCCCTGTTTAGAGATTGACGAACAAAAGAAAAATCTAAAAGAAGAAAGTCTGACAACATTTGTTACAGGGAGATAACCACTTTTTTATATGGCAAATATAATGTTATTATCTTAGATTTATAAATTTCGATTAAAAGTTTTGCTATATGAAGAAATTCACTTTTGGTAGACTTTGCTATATGAAGACTCTGTTGTTTCTTTCTTCCAAAATTTCTAGCAGATACGATGTAGTTTCCATTGCTACAACATTATTTCAGAAACAAGGGAGTAAGTCTTCATATTAGAACTATTACTTAAGTTTGATATTCATTAAATCATTTCAAAGTTAAATTATTTAAGTTCATTATATTTTATCCATTAAATTTTAATGGTGATGGGATTTTTAAAATAATATTTAAGAGTGATTATAAATAAAAAAGTGTCATTTCTTGCTTCCAATGTATTTTCATAATTTACTCACAGCTTATAAATACTAATTCTTTAAACACGTGTCATACATCTATATGCACACAGTTTAATAAGTGCATGATATAAACAGTCTTGATATAACCCATAAATAAAGTAAATAAAAAAATTTGTAAAAAACACACATAAGATGTTACAGGTAAGTTGAACATGTAAGTTAATTTTCAACTTACCTGTAACATCTTATGTGTGTTTTTTACAAAGTTTTTATTTACTTTATCGTTTGACACCAGTTTTTTAGTGTTTTTTCCGATAACCCATAAATGTCCGATATAGCTATATACGTATAATTACATAAAAAATGTATGAAAATATAAAAGCGGTGGCCATAGCGTGACTCGTGAGCCGCTTGTGGCTCTTATGTAAATAAAATAAAAATATATAAAAATTTGGTAAACTTAAACACATCCCAGTTAAACAAAAGTAGTTAACTTGTTTAAATTCTTGTAAGTAAGGAAACTAAAGAGCCTAACATTTTTTTTTAATGATAATGATTTTTTCAAATAAATTTTGTAAAACAAATTTTCAGATCTTGATTTGCGTGTGATCATTTAACGAATGTCGTCCATCTTGGCTGTTAGTTGTCGGAAGTTTGATTAATGACTGGTTAGAGCAGTTCTGACTAGCTCAATTAAATGCAGACCAGTTAAAAATAGACAGATATCTGGTAACTGTGCTTGATAAACTGAATTATCGATTACAAACGCTCACAGCAATCCGAAGTACAGAAAACTGATATCAGACTTCTGCGCTTCCCAGTGCCGGATGAAGACAGCGCGGGGCCCGTAGCAAATGTTACCAAGGGGCCCCCTGGTCAGTGACGCACCTATATATATATATATATATATATATATTTAGGGGGAGGAGTTCACCCTCACATTAAAGTAATAGAGCTAAATTAAATGAGAAAATAAATAGTGCTAATTTTATTACAATTTATGTTTAGTGCTAATTAATGGTATTACTAATGCTAATTAGATGTAAACAAAACTAAAAGGTCCCACGTGTTATATTTGCGAGAGGTTTATCCCAGCCCTTCCTCCGCCTTGGGTGAGCTAATCTGTAGGTTTTGTGCGATAATAAAATAAAACACAACTTTTACGAATTTTCTTGATTCAAAATGAAAAAAATTGAGTTAAAATAGTGTGCGGAAAAAATGCCGCAAGACATAGACAGTGAGTAAATAGATAGTGAGACTGGCGATGTTTAAAGTTATTTATTCGTACAACTCAGGTTTTTTTTAATGAATGTTCATGGATATATATTTGGAATTTCTAACATTTCCCACCTTTCCCATATGCAAACATATAACTAGACAAGTTTACACACATAAAATAATACTTGTTTCTGTAAAATTTTTAGAACCTTCGAAATCAATATGTATTTTAAACTGTGCCTTTAAACACTATTTTCCCCTATAAAAATACATGCTTGTAAAATTATTTCATTATATATCTGGACGGTCTTTACTAATTATAGGTTACATATTTTTAACTTCTCTTAATTTATTTAATGGGTTAATTCATAAGAAATCGAACTGAGGATAGATAGATCTAGCACAATAATACCTCCACCATTCAAAATATACTGCATACACGGAAGGCATTTAAACTGTACATGCTTGTACAGGGGACTGTTACTTCCACATACCGCTTGGGACACTTCTAAAGGTCATTTCGTTAGTGTTCTACAAGCATATGTACATTACTTCTCAACTTATCCTCGTTAAAATGATTTAAAATATTTTGCTCAAAAAATCTTTATAAGAGGAATAGAATAATCTATATAATAAATAATAAAAAATTCGGATAAAACATTCATTATCATATTACGTTCAAATGTTTTTGCAAAACATAATAATCTTAAATGTGACAAGTAATTTGTGAGTTTCTTTGTGGGTCAAGAGTATCCGAAAATTCTTTTTGTTTTCAGTTTGCCTGAGGTTATGGCTTCTCGGATGCCCTGACCGTGCGAAGATCCTCTCGGTTCTAATTATTTTATTTGAACGAACGTACTGGCATTCGCGGTCTTGACCTGTGGTTTCGACCACTCAAAAATGAATTCTTTCATATTTAACGTGGTTAATTTCCGAGATTAATAAGATAATTTATCGTAATAGTGGATTCCCCAACTATAAAAAAATGACTTACATTCTATATATTATTATTGTTTCAAAAAATAATTCGCCTTTGTTTAAATACTGTATTATGTAAAATAAATAATTAAGTAAAAACAAAGCAAACGAACTACCAAAAGCCTTCTAAGATGGTTTACATCCTAGTACACCTTCGAATTTCGCCAAAGCCACCCACGCCTTTACTGCAAAATAAAAGAACTTTGCGGATTAACATTTTAAACGGATATTGGGGCTGCCCAATATCCGTTTAAAATACCATCCCCATATTTACTGCAAAACAAAATAACTTTATGTCCAATATTTAAATAAAAATTATTGTTTCGTGGGGGATTATTATTGATTATGGGCCGCGTTTTTCCTACAATCTTAATCCTATGGATCTCAGCTCTCGGGGAAATGCAGAAGATCAACTCGCGTTCCAGAGAACATCTTCACAAATAGCCAAAAATATTTCCGTTCTATTGAGTCATTTTGAAAAGTTTGATTACAACTTCATTAAAAAATTCTTTCGACTTGTTAATGAAAAGTCCCTGAAGTGATCGGGACAGATAGACTACAGACTAATGAATAATACGGCCCACTGACGGATTAATACAATTTTGTGGGTGGAGGCTTGGATGGAAGATTCACATATATATATTTAAATTTTATGGAAGTAAGTTGGAATTGTTTACATTAATTTCATTTTTCTCGGGAGGGGCGGTCACCTCCTCCGACCCCCTCCCTTTAATCCGCCCTTGATCAGACCCTGAGTCTGTTTTTTTGTTTCGGCACTTAGTTTTCTTTCTATATTTTGTTTATTTTTGGATTCAGTCTTCAAATAAAGACAAAAATGTAACATTATTGGTAAGGAATCCATTTTCTAAAGGCCATAGGTGGGTGGTGCAAGGATCTGGATACACCTCCTCCGTTTGTCCGAGTTTCGCTTTTAGTCAACGAAAAGATAATGATACAGCCTTTCTTTCTGTCTTTCTTTTATTTCCCCCCTTTTGGATCCTCCCTGAAATTTTTTTCTGAGAACCGTGTTTTTGTTCCACAGTATTGTTGGATATACTCTTGTGTGTGTCCTTATTGCTGACTTTAGAATACTTATTCAGTTTCGTCTAGGTAATGAGTTGACTAAATAATGCAGGCATGCAACAGCCACATTAAATATATTAATGAATGTCATTTTATCGCTCACCCCCTTTTGAAAATGTGACATAAAAATGAGACACGAAAATGCGTTACGAAAACGCGACATAAAAGTAAGAATAAATGTCCGCTGAAAATGTTAGTATGTGTTACGTAAACCACCGATTTCTATAAGCTCCGTAAGGTTGCATTTATTTGATAAAATGATTGTTTAAAAATTTCATCCGTTTATTTAAATACTATTAGTTCACAAGCTTTAATCTATTGTTACAATATTTCGTAAGCTGTAGAATATACATCACAAGTATATTTTACATATATTTAAATACTATTAGTTCACAACAGCTTTAATCTATTGTTACAATATTTACTGAGCTGTAGAATGTGCATCACATGTATTTTTCTATAAATAGGTTACAATCCTAAAATTTCAACATGGGGTTACCAGGTGAAATACATGATAGATGAGAGATAAAATGACATAGTCCATTAATATCGTTTTAACATGGCAATCATGAAACTAAAAAATTAGGGGCGTCTCCCATTGATGAGGCTCGAACAGCCGAGTCATACATACATTCTTTCAATGAGTTGTCTACAACTGATTTACAGTTCCACTATATAGATCTTCAGAAATTGTCTTATCCTAAAAATAAATAAATAAAAATGAAAAGAAAGAAATAGCGGAAGAAAAAAAGATTTACAAGATTTATCTGTTGCCTTAAAAAATCAAGAAAGATAAGTCATGCCAAGCTCATACATTATAAAACACTTCCAATACAAAATATTTTTGCGCCAAATCTGCTATGTATTTTAGTTAAAACTGGCGAGATTTCGTAGATAAAAAAATGTTGTATTATCACTGTAAATGCAATTTTATGAGACCCTGTAAAAGACCATTAATTGTTTTTTTAGCGTTTAACTGAAGAATATAAAATTATACTCATTGTCTTGTGCTAGAAATGTATTAGTGTCTCTCAAATGCCACAGACTGCAATGGGAATTCTTTTGAGTGCTCCTGTAGAACTATTAATACGGAGCCTTAGTAATATATATGCCAACTTTGTTTTCTTTCAAAAATCGAATATCTCTAAAATATGTTTTCAAGAATGACTGCTGATTCAGTCATTCCTGTATCAACAGATACAGGGGGAGACCCCCCCCCGAACCCCCCTTTTAGTTCTGTTTTTTAGACTGTGCTATATATTGGATTTTTTTCTCACGTAAAAGAACTATAAATGCTACATACACCATTTTCAATATGGTACGTGGTACTGTACATATAAAAAACATAAATTTCGCACAAATCGATGTATATCCACAGCAGTTAGAACACTGGATGGGTAGACATCAGAACAGACAAATGACCGAAATCATAAGGACGTTAACCCGTTTTGGGTTCTAATGCATTAACAAATTTTCGTCGGTCGGAGACCCCCTCCTACTCTTAGGCAGATAGCCCTTAACAAAACACAATACAATAAATCAGTTAATTAAAGTGCGAGTAACAAATTTTCAAAATTTCCAAAGAAATCTACATAGCTTAATATAATTATATCAGACATTTTTCGAGGTACTACATTATTATCCAGGCGATCCACCAAGACGAGCAACTTTTTCGCCAAGATAAATGCCGGACACATGAAATTATTGATGGTTCGGAATACGATTGCCAACAGTTTGCCAGGAAATTTGAGGGAAAAATAGTTTGGCGTTAATGACCGCCGGGATAATACGTAAATGCCTTTTTCGATTTATCGTAAAATAATAAAAATATCGCCAAGTTTGGTTCATTTTTCAAAGCTTTTTTTTTTTTTTTTTTTGCACCCTATTTGGCAATTTATC
This sequence comes from Cheiracanthium punctorium, assembly GCA_038373885.1. Taxonomy (NCBI): domain Eukaryota; kingdom Metazoa; phylum Arthropoda; class Arachnida; order Araneae; family Cheiracanthiidae; genus Cheiracanthium; species Cheiracanthium punctorium. The sequence continues at coordinate 361,768 of JAWZYV010012308.1, read as the reverse complement.
GCAAAAGTCGCCAACATTACCGGCTTTTGGCTCAAATTTTGAAGGAGGCACACGATCGTCGTCGGATTATTAGCTAATCATATTGTAGGATAGTATTATATGCTTAAAATAGATGCCTGTCTCTAAGCTGCCATTGACCGTATTGTATAGAAATTATTTTGAGTGCTCCCGTATAGAAAAACTTTTAACTATACAGATACTATTTTCGATGCAAAGCTTCATTTTGTAATCCTTCATAACATCCAATTTTGTTTCATTTCAAAGAGCAGAATATCTCTAAAACTACAAGTCAAAGCCTTTTGTGAAGGCAATTACAACGGGCGAGAGAAAAAACATTTTAAGGAAATTTGTCTTTCATTCAATATATTTAATTTTCATCCACCTAAAATAAATAAGTTCATATTGAATTTTTATTACAGACCCAAATTGAATTTCATGCTCATCTGGAAACGCGCGGAATCTTTTCGCAGTCGAAAGCTTTCGTTTTGTGTACATAAACATTCGAATATCCAATAGATGATTTATTTGTGGGGGAAAAAATAATAATAAACTGTGTAATCGGGAGAAATTATTTGAAACGTATTGGAATCCCCCCAATTGTATGACGTCATTTTCACTTAAAATAGGTCATTTTGTCACCCAAATGATTCAACTTTTTGACTCTTGTAATCGAAATGGCGCTGAAAATAGCGAAAAATCGCTTAAAAATGAAGGAACGGGTGGATTTTTAGATTTTAAAATTGACAGATTGTTTTCTATATTTTTTTAGACTTGTGAAAAGTTTCAAGCGGATCGTACAAACGATGTAGAAGTTGTTAGGCTTTTTGTCCTTGACTTTGTAATCTTTTTGCATTCATAGAGGAAAAAGTTTTATCTTGAAGTCGGGGTTCAGCGCAACTACAAGGGGTGATCAAATGAACAGGTACCAAACGTCGCAACAACCTAACCGTTATCATATTTGTCCATGCAGCTATAATAGCACGTATCGAGACATCTAGGAATGCGATTGGAGCCTTTTGTGTGGATAGGAACATGCGGGGGCCCGCAGGAGAGAGCAGAAACTCTTGTAAAAAGCACTCTACTACGTCCAATTGACGCGGCAGTGCGTGTGAGGACAGGATGGTGTTCACATTGCAAAATTCGACGATTTAGGGGCAGCGAGGCGTTATCTGATTTCTGACAGCGGAAGGTGTTAAACCGGCCACTATTCATTGCAGGATGATGATCGTACACTGGGAAGGCTGTGTGTCCCACAAGTCAATGAGAAAATGGAATGTCCGTTTTCGCCAAGGAACTGGTCACGTTCAAGTGGGAGACGTTGGACCATCCATCCGCCCTACAGTCCGGACAGGTCACCCTGCGATTTCCATATGTTGGTTCCACTGAAGAAACCACCTGAAAGGGAAGCGCTTCAACTAGGACGACGTACTCAAGGACGCTGTGACGGACTGGGTCTCGTCACGGCCACAGGAATTCTGGGAACAAGGAATCCTGCGGCTTGTTCGTCAGTGGGATCGTTGTGCTCAGGTCTATGGTGTATATTTTGAATAAAGTCTAAATTTGTACCCACCGTTCTTACCTTTTCATTTGATCACCCCTTGTAGTTAGCAGGATGATACGCTTTAAAGAATAACTTCCCATAGAGCGCAATGTATTGGGATTATTTTGAGTGCTCCTGTAGAAAAAAATCAATAAATGCTACATAGATCCTTTACAATAGGGTACATGGTACTGCAGATAAGAATAACATATATAAATTTCGTAGAAATCAATGCCTATACACGCGAGTCAAGGACGGACAGACAGAGAAACCGAAATCTTAAACACTTTTCTACCTTTTTGGAAAGTGTCAAAAAAGCTAGATCTTGAGAGGTAAAGGCGAAAACTTTCAAGGTAAAGGCGCGGGGCCCCCAAAAGCGCGGGGCCCGTAGCATTTGCTAAATCTGCTATATTGTTAATCTGGCACTGGCGCTTCCTCTGTAAGTTTGTTCTGGAACCAATTTTTAAAACTCTGTGAAACAATCAATATTTTTTAACCTGCGTCAAACTTCCAAGTATTTTTTAAGCAAAAATGAATTACAAAAAATAATTTACGATTAATTTTAATTTTATTCAGACTATATTATTTATTCTTCTTGCTAATTTTTACGATTGAATAATTTTTAAGATTGAACATTAGCATTCGCAATGTGTCATTTTCAAAATTCAGCCCTTTTTATATTTCTTGACCATCTCTTGCAGCAAATGTGTAAAATAAAAATATATTGAGTCCATCCCTCTTTACCAATGAGGGTTTATATTTATCTTTTTTTAAATATTCAGTTCATGCAGCTCTAGAATACCTAAGATCCATCATTCGTACCTTACTGACGAAGCACGTTTGGTCTCTCACAAAATATAAAATGCATTATATTCTCTCCATATCAGTGAAACGGGACACTGGAATGCTATTAGAAATTTGAGAAAATTTTCAGGCTTGAGACATAATTCTAAAGAGAAAAACAATCTCTAAAACATTTTATATTTCACAGACATCTTGTAGACACAAAAAGTGGTTTCTAAGATTCATTCTCGTCTTTTTGTGTTCAGAAAATAAATTCCAAATGTCTTTGATGATGATTTATACCTAGTACTAAACAAAAAAGATTTTATGATTTTCTCCTTGGTAACGGATCTTTTATTTGATCTCCTTGTCTCGCAATTTGCTTAAGGTGACGCTTCAAAAAGCAGATATCTGCGTAAATCAAATTTTGAAAGATCCTGATGAGTAGTATTTTTATCAGGTGGATATCAACTTACTGTCATATATTCTATTAGAGTAATGATGTTTTCACCATTGAAAAACATTCAGTACAATAAATTCCGGGTGTAATGCAGTAACTTTCTTTGATCGGAAAATTTACTGTTACCTTTTATAAAAATGCAATTTTGTGATTCAGTGAGAGTTTACTGGACAGCAGTTTTAAGATTTGAACTACTTTTACGATTCTGAGGGACTCGGGTGTAAAATTGCACTATTTGAATTCCAGTTTTGGCAGCAATACTGTCTCCAACATTTAAACTTCACTGAAGGACCTTCACTTCATCATCATGGGTCATGAATAATATTCAATCTTGAAAGCTTAAACGTAGTACAGAGTTTAATTTATCTTACTAAATTGATTACTGTAAAAAGAAAAAAAAATATGTTAAAACTGCAGTTATTATTATTTTTATTTTTTGAGAAATTTTAACTCTTAACTCATTTTTGTTCTTGTCCCACCTTTTACTTTTTAAGGAATGTAACTAAACTTTTGTTACTGTGCTCCTACTAGCAACTCCTTAACTTTCAAATTATTCATCATCATTAGTTTTGAAATAACTCTTATAGCGTAGTTTTGAAATTAAAATAGATTCTTTTATTTGCGTGTGTATGTATACTCTAAAACAAAAACTTATTCACACAATTTTCAAGGACTGAAATGAATGTCAAAGTATCCATTACAGGCATACTCAATATTCTTCATACCCATTATAGGCATACTCAATTAATTCTATAGGTTAAATATTTCAATAAAAGCAAATATTTACATTGGCGAAAATTTCTAAAATTTTGCTGCAAAAATGATTGAATACTACTCATTTCAAAGTTGGATGCTTTGGCTATAAATTTACTTATCACTCAAATTTCTACTGTGGATAAAATGTTTGAACAAACTGATACTAGAAATTTCTGGATCAGTTCGATTCTGTGTCAAATATTTACTCATCAACTATCATAAATACACTCTAAATAAAGCTGTAAAGTACTACATATGATAGCCAACGATAACATAGCTATGAGACCAAAACTTGTGTGCTTTTGACTGACATAAACGGAAAATGAGCACCTTTCGAGGAAGTTAACTCTCGTTAGAGTCCCACGATCAACTTTGGATGAAGCACATGATAATTTGTTGTTTTCTTGCTTAATTATGATTCAAAATTTTCCTCTCGAAGCTACTAAAAATGTATATAAAACTGTTATTTATTGACTGAAAATTTGTTCTTTTGTGTATAAAGTAATAATCTTTTGCGGCTCATTTGACAAATATAGGCTTCCCTCTTTAAATAGAATCGAGCATCGGTTTTCAAAAGACGATTAGAATCCTGTGTTTAAAGAGCGTATTATATATAGATCAGCCAACTTAATTTATTCTCTTTTCTGTTCCTTTATTAAATATTTGCTTCCACTGGAACTGCATTATCGTTCAACAATCAACCACATACTGAGCGTTCCTTCCATGATAAATAGCACAACAAAGATGTAATCATTTATAATATTAATTTTTTTCCTCTCACAGTGAGTATTTTCTGGAAGAATGTCCACATTGGTTGGCGTAATAATTCATAGTATTCTGTTCAATATCATGATGCTTGCAATCCAGTGCGATGTAAAAAGAATATAAACAACATGCACTAAAAGAAAATTGATGATTTTTTATAATAATTTCAAAAGTATGTTTAATGTGAGACTTTAATATTTTGAATTTAATGCGAAAAGTTATAGAAGAGCATGCTTTTATACTTATTGAAATCATATTTATTTATATTTTGTGTTGAAAAGAACTTAAAAAAAGAATATATAAATCCTAGAAAATACGCTTTCTTTCAATAAAATTGAGATTTAATAGAATTTTCGAAAGTCTGGTAAAACTTGATTTGTATTTCAAATCTGTGTTCAACGAAACGGAGATAGAAGTTGCTGATTAACAGGTAGGATATTACTGAAAATCCATTATTATCTAAAGCAAATAATTGTGCTTCATTTATGGTGCCTCGAAAATTTACATTAGGTTTGTTTAAACAAACTTAAATCAAGCTAAATCAAGTGAAAACTTTACTTTTCACCATTACTTTAGTAAGCACTTGAGTAAAGCCACTGTCTTTTCCTTATCAACGTAGAATTTTAACATCCAGACAGTAGCTGTTGTGTTTATTATACGAGTTTGGAGATACGTACAGTACATCAATTAAAATTTTCTGTGTAGAGTGAAAACTTATTTTTAATGATTCTTCCTGTCATTTCACAGCATAATACAAATTTCCTAAGTCAATTTTACAATAATACAACTTCAACAAATACTTGTAGCTCTTGGGGGTTATATGGCAAGGGGTGATTGAGTAGAATGAAATACTTTAACTGAACATCACACAATTCCCATTAGATTATTAGATTATTTGAGATATTTCCCCCAGCAAAATATTCAGTCATAGTCAAAGACATAAAATCCAGTTCTTAAAGTGAAAGAATTAGGAGTGTTACTGAAACTATAAAAAATGGCCTTATAAGACATATTGTATACAGGGTGACTTATATACAGGGTGACTTATATACAGGGGACTTATATATACAGGGTGTGTAAGTTTAAGCACTGGGACAATTCTCCTTTTTCTGTTTTTTTTTTTTTTTTTCCTGTCTCACTAGTAATAATTGTTTTGAATTCACTATAGAATATTCAACAAATACTTGAGAAACCAAAATTTTATTTGCTTATGTTATTAGGATTGCAAGAACATCGGCGGTTAAGTGCGTATGTCTCGTTATCCATAACTTTTGGACTTGATACTGAGTCAAAAACAGAATACCGCTTTCAAATTTTATGTTACGAGGCTTATTCTATGTTTGATCGAAAGGACGTCACATGCTGATTATAAATTCGATTAACAAATATATCAATTGTCTTTTTGATCCCACTGATGGTACTTGGTACACCAGAAAAGTGATTTCGGATATCACGGTATTTTTAAATTGTATGTTGGTAATTTTCTTGGCAAACCAGCATTCACAGGTAAACCCATTTTTTTTTTCCCCCCGAGAAGCACTTTCGGTCGATTTTCTATCGGGTTGATGGTTTAGAATTGTAATAGTAAAGAAGCTTAGCGCTGATATGCCGTACTCTAAAGGGTTCATAAAATAAAAAAATCGCTAGTTCGGTAATGATACACACAAAAGAAAAACTTCTTTTGGACAACAAGCAAGTAGTTACAGATAAGTAACTGACTCTAGTTGGTCTCACATATTGGACACAGGTAACTTCGCTCTTTGTGACATATACGGACATCTTTCCAACGCTATCGTGTAACTATACCGAAATATACGAGTGCTATCGTTTAAAGAAGATAAAATCGCTTTAAAAACCGCAGTAATACAGGGTGTGTATAAATTCCTTTACGGGTTTGGAAGGCTTATAAAAAATTATATTACAAACACAGCAACAAAGTTAAGAAATGGATAAAGAAATGTTACAAGTTTTGTTTCGTAAATGTTTCATATACGTGAACCTTTCGTGATGCGATAGAAATCAAGTCTAAAACCAAATTTTGCCCTCCCCACACTCTCCTTAACATGTCACGAACAATGGTAGCAAATGCGGTTGTGATCCTTTGGCATAAATCTTATAAATCACGTAGCATAGGAGGCACAAACACACGATCTTTTATGCAACAGCATAAAAAAAATGCATGGAGTTACTTCCGGAGAGCGAGGTGGCCACAGAAGAAGGCGATTGTCGTCGTCAGAGCCTCGACCAATCCAACGACGAGGAAGCTCGTTATTCTTGAAACGAAACTTGTAATAACTTTAATGACTCCAGTAAAGTCAACTTTGTTGCTGTATTGGTAATATAATATTTTTTATAAGCCTTTCAAACCCGGAAGGAAATTTTGACACACCCTGTATGTATATTTGTATACAGGAAGCTTGTTATTTGTGAAACAAAGCTAGTAATATTTTTTTTTTCCAGTAAAATCAATTTTGTTCCTCTATAATTAATACATTATATTATTTTTTAAAACCCTCCAAGCCCAGAAGGGAATTGTGACACGCCTGTATAAAAAAATTAAATTAATAACGGTAAACATTTAAAAGAATTACTAGCCAGTGAAGAATATATTTTAAAAAGTAGAGAATAACATATGAAGAATAATCTTCCTTAGGAATGTTTCTGTAAGTGCAAGATAATTCATTTTACGTCACGAACTTACTGAATTTTGCTGAAAATGATAGCAATGCAGCCATCTTATATAAAATAAAGGTATGATTTGATGATTCTGAAAGACCATAATCCCGGTAATGCATGCATTGCCTTTTCTACTGATTCAGCTGCTTATATTTCCTGACTTTATATTTTGTTCTCTATTTGAAGATAATGATAGGGGCTCTTCAATTTCTTCTTGAAAATATATTTTTGTTCTTAGAGAAACGTTTATTTCCTACTTTAATTGGTTCTTACTTCATTCTTCCTACTTCATTTCTTATTTCATTGGGTTGCAATACTTGGGAAGTAAAGAACATAAAATTTTAGAGTATGATACAAAGGATTTTTTTTTCCTGCACTTTGTATATTTTACTCATATTACCGCAATCAGGAGCTGTTTTTACGTGCGGTAATTCGGGAAAAGATGCAAGTTTGGAAAGGTGCAAGTTACTTGCTTCCACTTTTATATGTTCAGCTAAGTTATTTTTAGGCGTTATCCAACTGGATAAAAAAATACTCACTTGTCGAAATTTCAAATGTCTAGATGGAGATTTTGTAACCATCTCGCTACTCCTCCATATGAAATGTTAACCGTTTCCGATGAGCGATGTGAAGCGAGTTGTAGGTTTGAATGGAAAGTCACCTGTTAACCCTTTAACGCTCAGTGTTCCCAATCTGGGAACACCCAACTCTCACGTTTTGACTGTTGCCAGTCACGAAGAATAGATTTGATTTCTATAAAAATAGTTGCGGGTGACATAGCTCCACGCGAATCCTTTACTTTTTAGCACGTCATTTCCCGTAAAAAAATTGTCACGATTCTTTTTAACAGCACTGACATCTGCTGCAAAATGGAAGAATGTGGGAACAGCCAGATAGATTGCCCAATGCTGAAAAAAGGGCAGCCGTTGCCATCGCTCAACTTAACTACCAGCAATATGACGGACGATCGAAACGTTCATCGCGTGCCACAGGTCTAGAGACCCTTTTTTGACGCAGCTGGCTGTGCGCGGGCACAGCCAGTTGTCTTAAAAAAGGGGGTCTAGATCTGTGGCACGCGATGAACGTTTCGATCGTCCGCCATCTTGCTGGTAATTAAGTCGAGCGATAGCGACGGCTGCCCTTTTGTCAGCATTGGGAAAGGGTTGCGTCTCAAAGGGTTAAGGGCTTTGTTGGATCTAGTTGTGTACTTTGAAAGCGGCTGGAGGAGGAAAGAATGCTGTTCGTGCGATCTGTCGTTTAGGATAGAAGGACGCGTGTTTGTTAATGGGCTCTTTGATGAAGCTATGTATATGGATAAAGCAGGCAGAGCCACAATTAGGGGGTGCAAATAGGGCAGGTGCTGCGGGTGCCGTGTTAAGGGGCGCCAAAATTTGGAATGGTGCATCGGAGCGGGAGTCGTAATCGGGTATGGTTCAAAGAAGGACGTCGCCCTAATCAAGTCTTGCCCCGGTTGACGCAAAGTCCAGTTGCAGCTCTGAAAGCTTTCGTCGTACTTAAGACCTCCGGTGTGCCAGCTTTAGGCATTGTCCAACTTTACAAAAGATACTGACTTCTCGGGTCTTCGCAAACCAATATATAGCTTGTTGAGGCGGCGATCGCGTGTGCGCTCTCGCCAGATGGCATTTTTAGATCTTCTGAGCATTTAACTTGGTGCCCTGGTGAAATTCGCTTGCTCATACTTAACGTTCATTGACAGGTGTTTTATTTGAAATGAGATATGAAAGATAGATATTATCAAAGTATAGGAGAGATTCATATTCTGTTACACTAGGAGGCAAGCAGAAGTGGCTGTAATTTTAATGCGAAACGAAAATAATCGTATGTCGAATCTTTCCTTTATACTTATGAAAACAGATGAAACATAATACAGAAAAGGATCAGTATATACATATGTATGTATACAGCTACTGCGACAAATGCTGAACGACTGGACTGACATCAAACTAGATTTTAAAGTATCAATACTTCAGTTTTGATCTGACTTCAGTTGATCAAAACTGAATTCTGACTTCAGTTTCTTCTGAATACAACCAACACCACCTAGATACAGAAGGCCTGAGAACAGAAGCTTTTATGTCAATGCTAGGTCTTCTAAGATGACGTCATCAGAGCTTTACTTTTACAAAGTAAAACTATTTAATATTTCTGGTGAATGATACAAATTTTAGAAGATATCTTTTTAGAAGATATCTATTTTAGAAGATATAGAAGTTGAAGAAAAAATTGAAATACGTTTCTGATAAAAAACAATTTATGATGATCTATTTCTATATCATATTATATAATTAGTGAAAGTTAAAATTTCCTATTTGTCGTAAAATCAAATTTTCTATGTTAAATCATTAAAATGTTTTATGCGAGAGTAAAGTCACCACAAACTTTGAATAACTTTACTTTCTGAAAAAAAAATGTGTGATGACGTCACTTTAGTGGACCTAGTGATGACGTAAAATTTTCAGTTCGCAGGCATTGTATATCTAGGAGGTGTTGATACAACTCGGAGCAAGGCAACCGCACTAGGAATGGCATTTTCTGTGGAGCTGCTGCGGTTATCTGTCAAGTCTAGATTATTTATTACATGATTACCGCTTTTCACCATTCTCTATACGGTGCATATGGTGTGAGACACGGAGCCTTTATTTTCGATTTCCATATTTCCCTACTACCTTCTCTAGAAAAACTCTTGTACGAACTCTTCAAATAATATGTATATATAACATAATAAATCAAAAGCCTGTTGAAATCCCAAACTTCTAAAGCGTTCTAAACTTTGTAGTTAAGGAACAAAGGAAATTTGCTTTCGAAAACCGCAACTACTACACAGTTTCTTTGTGGTCAGTTCCTGCTGTTTATTCTGACTGGCTCCTTTAAAACAAAACTTCTTGCGGCCCAGGTAGGGGGTTTGTCCAATCATTGCAAGTTGCAAGGTTACGTGACAAGACCTCAAAGAGTTAATAAAAAGGCTGACATGGCCTAGAGAGCTCTAGTTTTCGTTTCCATAACTGTCAAAGGAATCTGTAGTTAAAGCTGCTAAAATAAAATTTTGTAAACCCGAATGACTTCATTTCTTGGCCTTCGTAAAGCCTTCGTTTTACACTCCTTTGAAAGCTGGCGAACAAACTCAATAACTGAAAAATAATCATTAATTAAAATGTTGAATTTTTGCATGGAATCCAAACTGACGGACGCAACAAATATTAAACTTACAATGACTTTTTCTTTCCTTCTATTACTTCTTTTTATCGTGAAATTTTTCGGTAAACAGATCTGACGAAAGAAACGATTTTGATCATCTTGTGAAAGTGCTTTTATAATTTTGTATTTTATGTCTGTACAAACGTGTATACATGCACGTGAAGCCTGTAGTACACCGAAATAAAATGCCACTGAAATCTAGAAAATAATTGGTGGTACTAGAATTTATGAGTCGAAGTACGCCCCTTAAATTCTAGAACATAGAACGAGACACTTCTGAACCCATTTACTCAATTTTTAGATCTCTCCTCTATAAACTTTTGCTTGTACCCAGATGATATTGTCTGTAAGTCGCTGCATACGCTTATTGGGTAGACTCACAAACGGTAATTATAGTGCTCCAAAAATGGGATGATAATTTCTCGTTGCACAAACTCGTCATTCTGCTGTGATTAGCCTGAATACTACGGACTAGAAATTCATGACCATTTCGCGTATACCAGTAGCGTGTATCACCTGCACGCTTAATTCTATGATCTATTCTTCTAGTTTTGGGAAACAGAAAACGGCCATCTATTCGTTCTAGATGAAAGCGGTAATTTTTTTTATTCCATCCGTGTAGCGCATGTAAGTAGAAACACACACACACAATATTTAAATGCAATCGGCTGGATAATTAATTTACAGATTCACCCAAAAGATTTTCAATACATTATTGTTTGTGTCATATCCGAAATCGCGCCAACTGTCATCAAACTTGGTTGATTTTGGCAAAACACTGCAAAATTTGGCATCAAAAATATTTTTTCGAAAGTAAACCCAGCTTGGCCTTATCTCCTAAACTTCGCAAAAAAATCCAAATCCCAATAATATTGAATATATACTCTTTTTCAATAATATCTCACTTTTAAAAGAAATTGGTTGAAATGAAGTGCACTATAAATGTGCATAATTTAATGGACACACAAGGAAGTCATGAGATATACACATCAATGTCAGAAGGAGCAGATAAGGACGTTGGAAGATTCGTGGAGTGTCTGTACCGAAACTACAATATTTAGATTCCAAAACAAGACATGACCCCCATCGAAACTACCATGGCAGCCGAAAGACCCATTGTTTTATTTTTCTCTTATAAATTACGGATTTTTGTTGAGTCGGCTCTTTTAAAGTTTAATCTTACTATTTCAATTTCCTTCTTTTACACTCCCATCAATGATGCTTGTGTCAAACTGTCATGTGTTTTCATCTGCTGCTTTTTCTGGATTTCTTAAAAATTAGGATATTTTTTATTTCGGTTTCCCCGTTTTCGAATTTTTTACACTATACTCTCACTTTACACTATAAAAACTTGGCACAACATTTCACCAAAACATGGTAAAACATGGTGCTAGAAAAGTTGGCTCGATAAGATGGTGAAACTTTGTTCCAACATTTGATGCTTCACCAAAGTATGGCTAAACCTGAACACCAAATGTTGGAACAAGGTTTAACCATCTTATGGAGCCAACTCTTCTAGTACCATGCTTTGGTGAAATATTGCGCCAAATTTTTAAGAATATATCTCATGCTGTGACGCAATTGGATTTTACGTCACCCGGAGCAAGTCTTAAAATGCGTCCCCTCCTGTGAACCTAATTGCGGCTCTGATCTCCTGATGAGAGTTTTGAGTCAGAATCCTGGAAAAAGTTCGAAAATAATAGAACGGATAGATTTTGAAAGTTTAAGTGGATATTTTTTATGTATCATATATTTTTAATAGATTAAACTAGGTTATATCCAGATGTATATAAATGTATTTTAATGGAAGTAAATTTACTTTAAAGTTTTTTGTTTCTGAATGCTAAGTCATTCCTACAATTTTCGGTAATAATTTTTTGACTCTAAGCGTAAGAACTCCAAGCGTTATTCAATGCTTTATTAATCACATGAACTGTACACATAAAAAAAAAAACATTTTGCCTTTAGAAAACGACTTCTTATGCACTGACTTCCCGTTTCACTTTGAAACTAAGCCAGAAAATAAAATACAAAAATATTCTTTCTCATACCTCGGAATCTGCAGCCCATAAAAGAAGTCTACACGCAAAAATAAATATCATAAAACTTGCCCTTTCTTTTACCTGGTAGCTATAAATCTGCATCGTACAAGATAGAAATTGTGTTGCAGCGTGAGTGAAAAGCCGCTGCAGTAAATGACTCGCCCAAAGTTTTTTATTTTTCAATTTCTAGTTGCTTAAAATGCGGAACATTACAGCACTTTTTTGGATAGAGATTTCAACGGAATAATATATTTTTCTGGGAACAAAAAGCGAATATTTCATAAGAGATGGGGAGCAACTTTTCTTTCCAGATATGCAAATTTTGTATGTTCTTGGTCTATTATAGTGATTTTTTAAGTTATATTTCTGAGAAAAATTTACTTAGAGTTCAAACGAATGAAGCTTTTACCAAAAAGAAAGGCGTTATTTGAATAACAAAACTACATTAGAATAAGACGATTTCTTTTTCTATGTTTCTGCATTAACTTTTATTTATTTACTTGACTCATTCATTTTCAAGACTTCATTTATACTTATTGATTATCAAATTGGCGTAAATTAATTTTAGTAATCAGGGATATCAAATACTTTTTATAAGTTATTGTCATTGTTGCAAATAGCAATCTACAAGGTGTGCATTAAATTCCTGTCACCCACTTACGAACGATTACAACTATTGCCTAAATCATAGAGTGGCGAGTCTCTTTGAGCACATTAAAAAATTTACTTTACCACATTAAAATAATCTTTAAAAAAGTATACTTCTAGATTTTCGTGAATTTAAAGCATGAGTGTTTCTGTTACCTCCTGCTCCCCACGCACACTATTATTAAATATGCTTAACTTATCATAGCTAACGCACTGTATTGTCGGTTACTTCAGCACAAAACATCAGGCCTTTCCTCGATCGCACGTGCGATCGGAGAAATGCCCTTCTGAACTGCTCTTTGAGAACAGAAGCGTATGGAACTGCGAGAGAAGTAAAGCGCTGCTGATATCATTCCGTTCGCAAATTTTCAGTGTGCGCACCGACCATTTTTTGCGGTTATCTCTTCCGAATTCTTCCCTCGTTTGTTATGTTTGGTTAATTAATCCATTTTCTACCATTTTCTTCTTATTATTTTTTTCTTTATCTTTATCATTTTTTGGTACAATATTTTTTACAAACTAGGGCAAATAATTAAGACGGCAGAAAAATAAATGTTTCGGAGCTAAAGCAATTACATTTTTGAACATTGTCTTTGGAAAGAAAAATTAAGGTAAAATTACTCAAGCCAACATCTTTACTAAAACTTAGCCAGATTGCGAAATATAAGACTAGAGATTATTTTTTCTTCCGAATTGCACATGCATTGTTTTCCCTTTAACTGCTAAAAACGCACTATATTTTAACTTGTAAGTTGCGTCGGATCTTCAAATTTAATTTTCGGAATTTGTTTTGTGAACCTTCATTGAAATAAACCTCGAGCCGCCACTGACACAGGGTCTGCTAAAGGCGGGAGGCAGGAGGGAGTCTCCCCCTCCACCAACGTTCGCACGTGCCATTACACATCACAAAATTAAAAATAGTTGGCAAGCATGCTAACTTTTTTTCATATGGAATGCATTCTTCATATTTTTTTAGTGTTTGTAAAATTTTATACATAAATATGGTGTAATTTTAAATTTTATTTAAAAAAATTAAACTAGATTACATTATTACATTTTCTAATTCTGATAGAGTGGCCAAAACTATAAATTAATCAGAAAACCTGTAAGTAGTATTATATTTTAATAAAAACTATTTATCACATCATAATCCTTTCATAGTGGGCAGACTTTTAAAACAAAGAACTGCGATGTGCTTTTCATTGACGGTAGACTTGACAAAATTACAAACCTGGTTACAAAAGCTTCATTAAAGAAAAACTATCATACAATATAATTCTGTAATCTTGACCAATCTATAAAAATAAACATAATGAATAAAAATAATTAACAACTCACGCGCACATCTTTAACATTTTTAACATCTTGTAGTCCTTTAACAATGCATAACTTTCTTTTATACGTTTAGCAATAAAAGCTAATTCCATTATTTTAACTACTACATTACTGAAAAAAATTCAGGCTTTTTGGAAATTTTCATTACATGCTATACCGTCAAAGATGAGGACTTCAGCTAGCTGTCAATATATTAAAGAATAAAAACTATAGTACGTTTCTCGCATGGGGTAAATTTGAAAAAAGAAAAAGGAAACCATAAACTTATGCATCAAGTTTGTTACATTTTTTTTTAATAACAAAATATGATATGCTTTTTATAATGCAATTTTATTCTCGAAGATTGTGTTAAAAAGGAATAAAGAATTTTGATTGGCTACTTCACAATCACTAGTTACTGGACTGTTGTTCGTCTCCTCAAATATTCCTCATTTCCTCCCGTTGCAAATGACAACAGGCCAACTAACATCGGAATTTTTTGGTTGTTTTCACTGAAAAATCTTCTTTTAACGAGGAAATTATTTTATTAAAAAATATCATACACTTTATATACTTATTAAGGAAAAATCTAAAAAGGAATATCTAAAATCTAAAAAGGAAAATAAAATTGGCGAATTGATTTCGATCATAGCCACTGATTATCTGCTTTCTTCAAAAACTCGGTTTTTCAAAATAACGAATTCGAACGGTCATTATATTCGTAAAATATTGTTGTTCGATGCAGTTTTTATGAGATGTCTTTCAGTTGTAATAAAAAATAAATACTTATCCTCCTTAAAACATTTTCTTTTATCCGCCACTCTCCATAACTACCATTAGGTCTACAAGTTCTTGCATTGCATCTCCACTTAGAAAATTTATCGACTTCCTATGATCGTTTTCTTAGAACATATACCAAACTTGACTGCTTGATAATGATGTAAAAAGTGTCTAGAAAACAAATAATCGATGTACCTTCAACAAGAAAGAATAATCGATTTTGTTTGCTTTTATTATAGGCAAAAATGTTTTCTCAGGTATGTACTTGCATGCAGGCAAGAACAACGTATCGGATAAATTGCATATCGGAAATAACTTTATTTAGGTCTTCAAAGTTTATCTTAGTTCTGATCCAATATTATGTAAGTTAAAAAATATTACAAGAGTTATCAGCTTAATATTATGTATGAATAAAAAGCAGAATCAAATTACAGGAAGATTATTTATTGTTAAATTTATAGTTTAGTAGTTCTCGTTTACGGGATTTACACTTAAAAGTTCCATGAGTGAAACAAGGTTTTCGTCGTTGATTACTTCTGCTTCGCTATTTTTCGAAATATAAGAGGAAAAGAGCGGATGGTATCTGACAACTGTTAACATTTGCTGCAGATGGCAGCACTTGTACATATGTCCATGTATTTTTGGCACGGCTATGTCCAGGGTGGTGGATATCAAGAAATATTACCCCCCCCTCGTTTGAAATTTTCGAATTAAGGACGATGCTCATATCAGTCAGTCGTCCTACGCTAGAATGGCAATTCAATCTATTCTCCAGTATCTTCTTATCCGATTGCAGAAAAAATTTCCCCATTGTGTGTAAGGCATGGTTTTGTGGTTTCACGAGTGAGCTTTTGTCGGCGATCCCGACTGGTCATTAAAAATCCCATCGACCCTGCAGCATTTTACCTGCAACTAACTACGCCGGAGGTGAAATTTTTACTAAAAATTATAAAATATATATACATTTTTGTTTAAAACGAACTAAAAAAATTTCAAAGACTGAAAATTTTTGAATGTTCCCTTTTACACCATTATCTTATCTAATTAGAATTCTATTCTGAAAAATAACACTGCTTGATCATAAAAAGTTACTAGCATTATATGAGATACTCCCTGCTTGCATAATTCTGTCATGTCCAATTACTTTTCCAGAAGTAGAATTAATAAATATGCAATGACCGAAAAAAGAAAAAGAATTGATATTTTCATTATATAAAAATGAGTTTTGAGGGTTTTTCTAAAGGCAGAACTGTGGTGTTTTGTACGGAATTGACCTGCAAAAATATTCTAAAATATGGAAAAAGCTTAGGTGTGCGATGCTGCCGAACCTTCCCCTTGTAAAAGTTTTATCTAATAAGATTTTTTTTAAACACATGTAATGCGATACGAATTTCTCTTATCTTTACTGCACAAAGGTAATTCCTTAAATAAGCCGCAAATTTTAAACTTTTATAGTATTATTCAGAAATTTAAAGTTGGGTTGTTACTGATGCAATTCCACAATTTTTTATTCATTCAATAAATACTGACAGACTTGTTTACTTGAGAAGTGGAATTTTATGGCTGTATAGTGAAAAACGGGTTAAATTAGATGATAAAAATTATTTCAATTTGTGGCTTACTTAATAACTTACCATTGTAGATTTCGATCACAAGTGCCACTGAGAAACATTTTAAGAGCTAAGAGTTGCGTTAATAAATCAAAGTTCTCTTCCCTGTATTATAACTCTGTACAATCTGTATAATACTGTACATTCTGTATAATCCTGTACAAAATAAACGAATAAAAAGATAATAATAATGAGCGAAGGAAAAGTGTTGGATACTACTCTATGGCTTTAGAAATCATATCTCTCGCCAAATATGATATTATGAAATATAGCTGTGCTGATAACTGAGTTAAAATGTTGTTTTTTTATTTTGAAATCTATGATGAAAGTCTCTTACCAACCATAAAGTGAGAGAGCATCCTTTTTCTTTATTTCTTCGAGAATAATTTCTTTTAAATGTGTTTATAACTGTACTATCTAGCTGTACACATTATAAAAGTAGTGCCGTTAAGTTGTCCAAAACAAGTTCGAACTAAAAGCTTTGTATAATGCTATTAATTTTTACAACATAGTAGAAGTTTATAGCTGGTACTGAAAAAGTATAAAACATCTTTCCTGGATTTTATGGTATCGTAGATTTTGCAGAAGTGACAAAATTACGTCAGCTTCAGTTAAGGTATCTCAATTTAGTTTAAAAAATTCCTCAATTACGTATTTAGATACTAAATTCCATTTTTCCTATGAAGATAACGGCTAAATAACATTTGTTGTTGTTTCGATGGCAATCGTATGTTTACCTCAAAATTGCTTCGAAAAATGCCACGACTGACCACATTTCTCACCTGAAATATGTTTCTAACTATGAGGCCAGCTTCACGGAATCTTTCATATTTATATAAGTTCGAATCACTGTATTGTTATCCAATGGTAAATATAAAGATTTATAACTTTTCACTCTAATTAACCGATTTAGATTCAAAATTATTATTTTGTTGCTCTCTCATACCGATATTATATCGGTAATACGGTCAAACCTTAAAAAATACCGAACACCAGTATGGATTTTTTTTTTTTTTTTTTTAACAATGCCTGTGGCGGAAGATTGTTGAAACTCAAATGTCCTATTGTAGTATGATCACACCAAATATGTATATTTTTATAAACTTTAAAATTTTCTACTTATAATTTTATTTGTTCATAAATATTTTAAGTTCATTAACTTTGTAATTGTAGCTCATTAGAGTTGAGGGTATGCTTTTATTTACGCCAGGAGTTCCCAAATTTTTTCCTACTTAGACCTCCTTTGTAAGACTTTATTTTCTCAATAGACTCCTTAATTTTTTAATATCTAAAAAACCACCATGCATGAAGAGGGAGGATAGTTCAATAATATAAAAACTACATTTTATTAAACTACTTTCAATTTTACAGAATTATATGTAATTGTAACATAAGTCGTTGTCTGACCAATAATTTTTGAATGATAAGAGCTATAGTCATAAATGTGAGTTCTAAGTATAGTAACGTTGCCATGCGCTACGGGAAAAAACCACTTACAGCGCCACCAGGTTTGCTAAATTTGGAGTTAGCGTTCTTAGCTTAAAATCGGTTTGATATATGGAAAAAAGTGAATCACAAAGTTGTTCATCATCACCGATTTATTAATAAAAGACATCTTGATCACATTAATGTTAAAAACTGGAGCCGTAGAATGGCTTTAAAAGTATTACTGATACTTTGCCAGCTTGTCACTAACCATATTATACAATTTCCATCAGAAATTGAAGCTCAGCCTTGGCTTTATATATGTGTATTACACCGCAAATGAACATCTGTATTCTGTTTATGAAAAGTAAAGCGGATATTATTATCTACCAATTATATTCATCGAAAATTAAATAAAAATTTTAAAACAAAAATATTTATCATTGACCCCAATAGGCCCCTACCCAGCAAACACACAACTGCCCGCAAAATGACGGCCGGGTACCCGTCGTGCTGGCGAAGTGCCGTATACCGGGAGCAAGATAGATTGCCATCGTCTGGAAGTCACTGGAGTACCAGTGCCTGAAAAGTGCATATGCGCCGGTACATAACTAGTAACGGCGAACTGCCATGTGTCTATGACATGCACAAAAAAGTTAACGGCGTGGTACTGCTTAAAATGTACCGGACCAGCACTATTTGGCAGTAATGGGCCTGTATATATTTCGTAGTGTTGGCATAAAATTTCGTTATTTTAATTAAATAATATTGTTTCAAATTCATACGGTGTAGAAGTGTTAGGGGATATAAGTTCCGGGCACCCAAAGGCAGGGTCACTGCTAAGATTTTTTTTTGAGGGGGGGGGGCAGTTTCGGATCCAGACATTTTTTTTGGGAGGGGCTAATTTTTTTAAAAAAAAGCTTATTTCACCTAATTAAAATGTACTATAATTCAAAATTTTAGTCTAAATCAATGTGCATGATTTTGGGAGGGGCTAAGTAATAAAATATGATCATTTTAGCATTTTAAAGTGTATAATAAAGCAGAATGTTACCCTTCAGCAATCTTTTGGGGAGGGGATGAAGCCCCCTAGCCCCTCCCCTGGATCCGCTACTGGGGGGGGATGTAAGGGGAGAAGTTCATATTGTGCCTTCAAATATTTTAGTACTAAAAACTAAAATAATACAAACGAGTTCAGTATGCTATAAAAATATTTACTACACCGACAGTGTAACCTCCACTCTGTATATGACAGTATATAACCCCCACTATGTACAGAATTATGAATTTTAATCTTAACATTTTTATAATTTATTTTAATATTTTACGATTTTGCTAAACTTTTCCTGTAAAAATATTGAGACTTTTTTCTACATTAAGTCCCTTTTAAAATCTACCGAATTAGGGTGCAGAAATATGTTAGAGAGTATTACACGAAGACCAGTCAGGGTTTCGCATGAGAGATCAGCTCCTGTAGTCTTTTTTTCTTCAGAGAATTTTAGATTAAATTAAAAATTTTAACAGCCTACATAATTGCTTCTATTGACATTTTTTTATTCAATTAAATATAGCAGTGGTAAAACAAAAGATAAATATAAATTAGGTAATTAATGCTCAAATTTACAATAAAACAAATTAGAGCTCCTGCAGCTATTTTTTTAGAAATTCAGCAATGAACCAATATTTACATATTATATTATTTCATTCTGTTTCGATTACTCCTGAATCAAATGTTCTATTTCGCACCCTTTAACGGCCTCCTTACGGAAAGCAAGAGCTCAAAAATATCTACCCAGGGTCAACTAATATCTCACAGTTGCACGATAAGGCACCAAGAATTCGAACTGTTATCGCGGATTTGACTATATTAATTCAGATTATTTATACGAAGTACAAATGAATTTTTTATGCATTTGAAGATTGGCGAGTTTTACTGTCGATTGAGTATAACCCATTCTTTTTTCTCTTCATGTTTCATTTCGTTTTGAAAATCTTGAAACGTTGAGCGGGAAGCCAGTTATGAAATACGCTTTTTAGGATAAAGTCTTGGTTGTTGTTGCAGACTTTCGAGAACGTTATTGCTATAGACTAGTGAGATATCTCTGTTAGGAGCAATAATAATTATAATAAGATTTGCTTCTGCAGTGATATCTTGCTGGTTATGGATACAGAAAGAAGATTTTACGGTTGGATTTAAGTTTTTAAACAGTCAGGAAAATATTATAGGTAAATTTTTACTTTTACTGTTTTTAATGTACAATGGACTTTTGCAACTAATTTAAAGATTAGGCGACTTTTTGAACCAAAAAAACGTCATTTTCATACTATTTTCATGTTTTACCTTACTCCAGCGACTCATTTGAAAATCTGGTGTTGGTTTTTGTCAACTCCCTTTTTTTTTAAAGCTGCTACTGAGCTTTCGGAAAACATTATAATCCTTTTTTTTTTAATCGTGCTATAAAAATAAATGTATTTTGAGAAAATGGCTACTAAACCGGTGACTTTTTTTAAGTCGGTGATGTTACTAGATACTTATTTGAGAGTATAAAAGTAGTTTCCTCTATATTATTTGAATCATGCAGTATACAACAGATATTGATACAGAAAATTTCTTTTCAGAATAGCTAAGATTTAAAAAATAATTTGATCTAAACAAAATGTACAAGAAAGCAAAATGTTACCCTAAAGTTATGTGTGTAATCATAGTACAAATTTATTTATTATTACTTCCTGTAAGATTTTGATTAGTACATACACACACACACATATATATATATATCAACCATAAAGTATTATAACTCATTTATAAAATCTCTAACTCTGAAATATTGAAATTAAACTGTTTATAAATGATTTTATGTTGGTTCTGAAATGTGTTACGGACTTTCTCACAAAAAAATCTTTTGCGACTGCAAATTTGTAAGAAAATTGCAGTTTATGAAAACTGCACACAATTCACTAATGATAGGCGCACATAATTTGCAAACGATTGACCAACGGATTTTGCTGTTTATCTTTCATTTATGTTGTTTTTTATCTTTCAAAATGTTACCCTTAAGGAATGTTTTTATTTATTTATTTATTTATTTATTGCGGGATGGGGGTGGGGGTTGATGAATAAGTCCCCTACCCCGAATCCGCACTGGCTCGTATTTTAATTATGCCAGCATTACTGTAAATAGGCACTAATCCGGTACCGTGCCATTACATTGTAGTCACTGTTAAGGTGCCAGGCCATTACCTTTATTTTTAATAATTGCCGGCACCCAGCCGTTTCATTTCGGGCATTATAAACTTAATGGGCCAGTGCCTTTATTGTGAGTAACGGCCGGCACATGCAGTATGCCAGCAGAGTGCCGTTGCCTTCCCAGGCTTCTGGCAAGGTACTTCTCGGGCGACCACTTTTGGTACGATTCAGTTACTTTTTGCAGTGCCGGGCCGGTACTGGACGTAGAGGCAGAAAGGCACTGGCAAGGATACTCCGCCAGCAGGTGTGTGTGTTCTGGGCAGAACAAACACTATAGACCCCTTTAAAAGCTTCATAGACCCTCAAGGGATCCACCAGGACCCGATGAGAATCAACCCCCACAAATAACAATGCAGTATTTCAAGAAATTATCTTGATAACAGAAACTAAATTCTTCAAACTATTTTTTAAACAGTAAACAAGTTTTCGAGAAAAACCTCTATGAACTCATACCACACCATCAAATATTTAATCTATTTTCTTATCCTCGACAATCTTAAATATCCCTGTCTTTCTCCTGAACATTTTAAAATAACAATGCTTGTTTCGCCAGAGATTCATTGTTATCTGCCTCTGCAAAATCGTTTTCCCAGTATCTCCTTACAATAGTCAATTTCCCCCCATGCCATTGCTTTTATGGCCCCCCGAATGCAGAAACAAATTCAATTTGAGATCTGTTGTGTGCGCGCGCGTGTGGGTGTGTGGGATATCGCTCGGAACTACAAAACGACTCTCGAGTTATTGAATTTTCGAACTAGCCCCACAAAAATGCACCATGACGAACATTTAAACTCTTTGATAAGCAAGAACTTTCGAGATGATTTACAGTACTCCGGGCTATATTCAAAATTATTAAATCTCGTTCTATTCGTGAATGGTATTGACGGATATTAAGGGGAAATTCGGGCGCAGCATTATATTAAAGCAATGTTTTACTGTGTTCATACTCTGTCAGGCAATAAATGTTTGAATTAAACAGAAATATTTCAAAAAAATTGGTAGAACGGAATGTTTTTTGAGCATTCTATTAAGATGAAAATGCTAACTTGGGTTATGCATATGTAATTTCGTAATCGTTTTTTTTTTCGTTCCCTTTTTTTTCAAAAGACGGGCGGTTGCTCATCAAGCATTTGTCAATACTAAGGCCCAATTGCTGTCCATTTTATTACGGTGGGATCCGGTGTGTGGAGACCTAGGAAGGGACAGACAGGTTAACACCTTTTCCCAAGCCGGAATTCGAGCCCGAACTCAAGACGTGAATAGTTCTTTAGCCACTACAACATCTGGGCGCTCTGGGGGTGCCGATTTCAGGTGGTGGTTGGTCCCTCATCTGGAATCGGTTCAAAATTAGGGACCAACAAGTAGAAGTCCAACCCCCTCGGGGGACAATGGCACCCCTCTTTCCGTGGATAGTGTCGTCTATCCATGGACACGACAACAACAGCAGCCATCTGGGCGGAAGATCAGGAAAAATAACAAAATTATATATTTATGAATATGAGAAACAATTATTTATATATTTTGTCTGGTAATTAGAATCAGGGGCGGTCCGACACGGTAAGTACCTCACCGGGGCGCCATTTCGAACTCATAAACTGTAGAACCCATTCAGGAGCATAAAAAAGCGTCTTTTATTGTGTTTGCAGAGGGGCACTACGTACTATAGGGCTGCCCCTTATTAGAATAACTTTGTGAAGATGACACAAAATTCCTTATAGAAAATTACAGTCTGCAAACGGAATTGATTAAATGTATAATGAATGTGTTTTCAAATTCAGGGTTATAGCAAGATAAGACTTCAGAAGGCTTGAAAATCCGTTCTATGGGTCAGAATGAGATAAACTTTGAACTACAGATAACTCAAATGATGCGCCTGACATTTACAAAATAAAAATTATACCGAAATTTATCGATGAGTGGCGATACAAACGCAAAAGTAATTATATACCTCAATCATTATTTACTTTACAGTGTCTATTAATATTTTTCTTTGGACAAAAAGAAGGCGGATTCTGTACGAGTAAAACTTTCTTTCCTGCACATCTTGACTATGTTGCAAGGAAAGTGCTACTGGTAAAATAACTCTACCAAAATCAGGACAACTTCGCAGAAGCTGTAAATGAAAAACATCGTAGGAAGATACAAGCCATCTAAAATCTCATTTTGTCAGACGCAAGATGAAACTGAAGCAACAAATCAACCTGGCATTCTTTCAGGCAGAGAACGTGAGCGAATTCAGACCTCTAGCCTTGATAATATGTGACGATCATGGTCGTTGAAGCTAGCAGTCGTTTGCTGCATCGTAGAGTGAGTGTGGCAGCTGTCTTCCGTGTGGCGAATTGAATTTTTTTCTGTGATATGCAGCAACATCTATCAGAGAACTTAGGTTACTAATTTTTTTAATAAATGTCAACGCACTATTTGAAGTATCTGTTGTTCAAATTTTATCTTAACAGATCACATTCTCATAACATAACACATTCTAGAGGCCTCTAAAGTAGGCAACTCTTGCACATGTTGATTTCTCATATTAAAAATAGCCCCCAACCATTTTAGAAAAGTTAGTTAGCGTAAAAAGTCTTATTAATAATTTTGATTAGTCATTTTCCCCCAGCTTTTTGATACCTTCAACTACAAAGTATATATATACATATATGTATCTATAATTTTAGAAGTCATGTAATGTTTATACAATGAAAGCTAATTTGTTTTATATGATTTGAATTTACAATTAATTGCCTCATATGAAACTTTTCCTTCTTTCCTGAAACCTCGTGAATTGTAACTTACACATGATGGTGATACACATGTGTAAGTTATATCTGTGTTTGTATTTTCCACATTAAAAGAACATTAATACTTTGACGAATTTTTAGGCTGATTTTCTTCTATATCATTGATTCGGGCTTATATTTATATTTCACTGGTAATATATTGTCAAATGTGAAACATTCATGTATGTAAATAGATTAATTATTTCTGAAAATATTGATCATTATATTACGCATTATATGAAAATAAAAAATTGGTAATATCTCACGAAATTCAAATGAAGAGAAAAGCAGGTTTTGAGACTTGAATTTATTTTCATTCTATAGTATATAAACATGTATTGTGTGGGACGTGGTCACCCATTATATAATTGAATAGAAACCTGAGAAGGTTACAGATACAAGATTTACTATCGATGACTTACGTACATTGTTGAGCAGGAACATCTATAGTATCTGTAAATTAGGTGATATGAGAATAATTCATTAATTAAGTCATAATTTCTAGTAGTAACAGAGATATTCGACGAATTTCAATAGACTGCAGAAACGAAGTAACCAAACCTAGCCCAGAATTAGCTGTAAGGGATTTTCATCTGTTTAGTTATTATTTGGAACATATATTTTTGGACTTGTGTCCTTGTTCTCAAAAACTCACTTATGAATTATCGTCGAGTAAAGTGCACAGCACAATCGAAGTTTTTACTAGCACTGTTAAAGGGCATTTTTAACAACCAGGGCATGAGTGCTAATCGAATACACGACCGCATGCTTAGGCAATTAGTGTCCCATCTGTTTGGCTCATTAAAAGAACATCTTTGAGGCAAGCACTTTGCAGAGATGACGAATTTCAACGAGAAATTTTTTGGTGGATAAGGGAACAACTCAAATAATTGGATGGAACTGTATTTAAGTTACTGATAAATCGGGGATATAAGTGCATGAGAAATTGCCGGAAATGAAATGAAGAATATAAAATTGTTTCCAAGTGATTATCATGGTAAATGATTTTTCTTAAATTTTGTGACTTACTTAATGATTTTCCATTGTACATAGTTCTGAGTCGTATTTACGATATTTTAACAGTTCCTCAGCGGTACCAAAACTAAGCAATTATTTTCCTTTTGACAAAGTCCACAATTGCTCCGGCCTGTTACATTACGTAATACTTGTTCCTATTTGTGCCGAAACGTACATTTTTCTTCACTTTGTTCAGTAATATTCTTTTCAAAACATGCTTTGCTTACTGACAACTACAAGATTACCCAGCTTTAAAATTATTGGCAAGTGGCAGGTGCACTCGACAAACGATTCCCCTCTGATTACCTCCCCTGGAGTATTGTCACATAAATGGTCATTAGTATTAAATGAATAATCCTAATTAGGAAAATTAGGATTTTTGATATCATTTCTACCGGGTTGTGCGTTTTTCAAAGATATTGATTATTTGCAAAGCTAAAATAGGAAATTTCAGTTATACTCGAATCAGGGGCGTAGCTAAGGGGGGGGTTAGGGGTGTCATAACCCCCCATGAGAAATATTTGCCATACAAAATGTATATTCCTGTATATTCCTCACTACATTATCACACACACGTATACATATATATGAGTTGCAGTAGTCGTAACCCCCCCCCATGAAAAATTTCTGGTTACGCCCCTGACTCGAATACTTTTTTGAAAGGTTGTACAAATGTTTAACGGGTCCGTATTACGAGCTAATATCTTGCAGAAGGGTGTAAATTGCATTTTATAGGCACACCATTAATCGTTTGTATTGTTTTGACAACATTATATTAACCTAATCTTTGAAAAAATCCTCTCAACGCATCAACAACGGTATTAATATATCAGGTTGTAACGAAAGTTCTCCGCCAAATCTGCTTGAGTCAGCTCATGCGGCACCCAGCGATTGAACTTGTACATGAAGTTTAT
The DNA here is from genome assembly GCA_038373885.1 of Cheiracanthium punctorium. Lineage (NCBI taxonomy): Eukaryota > Metazoa > Arthropoda > Arachnida > Araneae > Cheiracanthiidae > Cheiracanthium > Cheiracanthium punctorium. Next base: position 335,801 of record JAWZYV010012308.1, on the reverse strand, counting down.
GTGATGCATAAGCATGGCTAATTGGCATGGCATTAATGTCTAACTCTCTAGCTAGCTCTTGAGTGGTTAAATACTGATTTTCTTCTAGAAGTTCTCGCAGGTGGCCTTTATCAACATTAGTAGGCCGGCCAGAGAGCTCTGCTCCTTGAATGTCATAGACCCCGGTTTTTAACTTTCAGTACCAAACCTTCACAGTGCCATATGATATAACATTAGAATCTAAATTACACACCTAATTCTTTGACATTCTGTAGCACTTTTTGCAACAGAACTGGAAGTAAAGGATGGTTCTAATCCAGTAACGTGATAGTTCCATTTCAGACACCTCGTTTCAGACACATTTTTTAATAACACAGTGTTCTAAAGTAAGTATACTTCTTTCAAATGACAAATATCATTTGACAAAATATGAGCAAACACACCAACATGAACTGTTTGCAGGCGATATTTGTGGTGGCGGGAAACTTTCGTTACAACCTAATAAAATACACATAAAATAGAAGAAAATAGAGATCATACAGTTCATTTTTCAAATTTTTATTTCAACACATTTATTCTTTTACAACATTAAAAGCTGTCAGGTGAAATACTGGCTCTGGAGATTTCCAATTTGTTCGTAAAAAAAAAAAAAAAAAAAATCACAAAAGGTATCATATGCATGTAAACAATCTATACTTGTATATAACACTAGCAATAGTCTAGCAAACATATAGAAATGAGACACTTATTTCTGTATCAAACATTTATATCAACTGACAGAGGATGTAGCAAATTGAAATTACAATATTTGAGCGTCCATGAGCATGGTTGGAGTTCGTCGGAACAGTAAGGCGACTAGATACTTTTACAGGTGGTACCATTATATAAAAAAGACTGCATTCGAAGGTTTGCTACAAAAAGGAGGTAAGTATTCAGTTCGCAAAAAACTGTAAAAACATTTCAGGTCCGCCATGGACGAGTAAATAAAGACACTGAACAGTGAATATGGTAGATGGCTGAAGTGTGAAGGTCCCGGGTTTGGTTCTAGCACAAGGCAATCGATCTAATGGTCTAGAGTTTTGGGTGGTTTTCTCCAAATGTAACGTGAATACTCGTTAGAACTCCTAAGAAGTCCTCTGCATGAGACATCATTCCTTAGGCAGATAGCCTTTGGGTAGTTTTGCCTTAATACAAATACATACAAAAGATCGTTGAGTATTCATCACAAATTAACCAAACAGACAGCTTTATTTTTTGAGTAACGCAAGTACTAATTACAGCAGCTACATCCTTTTCTTACGAATGAAAAAAACTTTTTCAACTGCAAAATAGTCTATGGAACTCCAAATACCAAACTCCCGTAGGATGAAGCTACCTCCTTCTTGTGGCAAAGCCCTCAGTTTGTTACTTTCACTGCTGAATGTTTGATCTCTAAGTAATATTATGATAATTTTTATGTATGCCTTTCTTGCTATTTGCTTTAAAACAACTTCACTAACTATTTTTTAATACAAAAAGGATATTATTTCATCTAACTCCATTTGAGAGTTATATTTCTAACGCATGATTTGTTTATGACGTATACAAAACACTGTACTTTTGAACGTTGAATTTTGAGATAAGATGAAACTTCAAGCTTTATATTCTCATTGTATAAAGAAAAAGTGGCGCTACGCATTACATTAAAAATAATGAAACTATTTTTAACGCATTCGTGCTTAGCATCCCTTTTGGGGGAGAGAATCAGATTCTAGTGGCTTCTAGTAGATTCTAGAATGAATCTGTGGATTAAACTTCGATTCCACAAAATAACATAACCAATTGAGATGTGGAATTTTCACCTTTTATACATAATTTTTTTGAAGGAAATGATCATTAGTTCGTGTAATTCATGCAGATATATATATATATTATTGTATCAGCAAAAATTGAAGAAAGTCATAAAAATAACTAAGCACGAATGGGTTAATTTGAAATATATATTCGCATACTATATTTTTCTGTGGATTTCATTGTTAAACATTGAATTCTTTTTTTTTAGCTGAATTAATTAGATTTTATTTAGCTGAATTAATTAAATATATCGATTATTTACAGAAAAATAATAAAAATAATTGAAAAAAGTTACTAGGTGTCCCATAACAATTGCTACAAAATTTAAAGGGAGATAAGACAAATAATTAGGAATCAGAATTACACAGCAATGTGGGGTCAAAAATGCACGCCGTTTTCACTTAACAGTTAACCACTCTGTTAAAAATGTGGAGGTGTTCATCTAATTTCTCAACTAAGTTTCACAAACAATGGGCGTGTCGCCAAAAATTTCATGTATGAAATGAAATGGCATTTTTAGAGTATCAATTTTAGTCGCGTGTCTTATGTGTAAGATTAATTAGTTTTTGACAAACAATAGCCGGAAAGTTCTCTATTACTTCAGACCGTGCTCCAAAGTGATTATTAAAAGCTGCATTAAGGCGACGCGTTTAAGATGCCACATTGCTATCTGATTCTTATTCCTTATTATGTGCCCTACCCCTCTTATATTTTGTACCTATAGTAATGGGGGTCCCTGTATATACAGGGTGAATCTGAACTCTTGGGCAAAACTTTACGGGGTGATAGGGCACATAATAAGGAATCGGAATCACATAGCAATGTGGGGTTGGCAACGTCGTCTTCGTGTAGCTGTTAATAATCACTTTGGATAAAAGGGCTGAAACAACAGTGAACTTTCCGACCATTGTTCCTCATAAACTAATGTATTTTTCTCCGAAAATAGAGAACTAAAATTGCTAGTTTAAAAATTCTATTTTATTTCATGGATGAATTTTTCGGAGACGATCCTATTATTTACGAAACTTAGTTAAGAAATTAGACGGAAACTTCAATACTTTTCTCAAAGTGATTATTACCGGGTAAATTAAAACTGCGTTTTGACCCCAGACTGGTATGTGATTACGATTCTTTATTGTGTGCCCTATCACCCCTTAAAGTTTTGCCAAATAGTTTGGATTCACCCTATATATATATATATATATATATATATATATATATTAATTGGTAATTAAGTGTTTCAAGTGTAATTTATAGAGTCATTTTAAATGCATAAATTCCATGCAAATGTAAAAAAAGTAAAATAAAATTTGTTATAATTTTGAATTATTTATTTTTCAAGATTCTTTTTGGATAAATTACAAAAGCACATCTTGAATATTCGTCACTCTTTAACTGTAACATTGTAAAAATAGGATTTTTGCGCTAATGAAACTTTATTTAGTAAAATCATAAAGTTCTGGTCGCCTGTATAGGAAATGCAAGTATGATATATGAAATATGTTGACTAGATATTTTAAACACAAAATTTTGTGCATGTACATACAATATGGTTTGAAAATGTTGCTATAAATAAGCAACGCTGTATATTGTCTTGAATTTTGATAGTTATACATTAAATTATTACTTCAAATCGGAATACAAATCATCATTATATTATGAAACAAGCTGAATGATTTACAAAAATGTATTTTTCCTAAATATTACGAATTCTATCACTTCCATTCCTTATTTCTCTTATGTAAAACTTCGCAGCTGCTATTCTGTTTTACTATGAAACAAATGAAACTTACACTACAGTAAAAAATGAAATTAACCTAGAATATTTTGTTTTTTTTGGGGGGGAGATAGAGAAATTTTGAACAATCAATAAATATTATTTAAATTAAAATAGTGGTAAGTTACGGTTATGATATTTTTTCTATGACGCGTTCAGAAAAAAATTAAAATAATTCAGTAATACTAAATTTTAAAAATAAACTGAACTAAAAAAATATTTTTAAATGCGATACACACATATATAAGTTTTAATATTTAGCAATAAAAGCGTAAAATCTTCTGTGTTCTATTATTATAAAAAATGGCGTCTGTCTAGGTTAGAATAAAAAACTGATTCTATATCTTTAATCCAGAAAAGTGTAAGCCTCCAGTTTTCTCTTATATTTTAAATAATATAATGCTCAAGCTTCAAAAGATAAATCAGAAATTCTAGAAACGTAAAACATAGCTGTAAATATTAAATGTATTTCAAAATACTCCTAGGAAATCACCAAAGTAACATTAACTGTAGAGTACTTTTAAATCCCAGACACGTAAAGAAAAGTAAATTTTTAATTCAAAGCATCTCAGATTTAGGTATTATTTTTTTAAAATCAAATTTGTTTGATTCCTGTTTTTATTATAAAATTCTTTTCAAAAATTCATATATTTGTGACACCATGAAAGTTTCAAGATCCATGAAAAATTTTTGCAGCTTTAGACTTTTCTAAACAGGGGTAAATTATTTACACTATGTACGAGTATCAAATTTTCTATGAAAAATGAGTTAGAACATTAGGCATGGTTTTTCAGGAAACAAGGAGAGTATATGTTATTAAATAAAATATATGAAATTAAATAATTTATGGATTAGCATTTATAATATTCATAGCTTAACTCATTAATGTAAAAATTAAGATAAAATAGCATTTATAGTTATATTAGTTTTAAAATGTTGACAGCGATTAAACTAACCTTTCTAGAATATAGATTAAAACAAAACTCCTGAGAAACACACATAAAGATCCCGAGTAAATTTATAATCTTTTCAAACATTTAGAAAGCGATATTTTTGTTAATAGTCGTATGTATCTGAGAAAATCCATATAATATGATAATATTGGTCCTGGGGAGGTCAAAAATAAGGATAAAATAATGCAATACATCGTAATATTCATTTACTATAGCCATAAATATTTACGGCAATTGTAAGAAAAATGTGAAAACCTAATCGGATGTTATTTGGAAAAACTCTCCATCCCAAACTCATAAAAATGTAAAAAAAAAAATAATAAATATATATATATGTTATTATATCAAATGAGACTCAACTACAAACGAACACAAAATATATTCAAGTACACAGACATTTGTTTTTCATTGAAATTTAAGATAATGGCGGGAGAAAAAGTGTTTTGATCCGTTTGATGTCTATTACAAACAAACAAAAACAAAAACAAAAAAAAAGAAAAAGAAGAATAAAAGCATTCTAATGAAAATTGCATTTTTCATTCTACTTTACTTACAAAAAGGTATTGATATTTTCAGGCAATTATTTTTTATTTGTATGATAGTAAAGTTTTGTTCAGTTGGGCCTGACATATTAGCCTCCTAAATGCTCTTGGTGTTTATATGCGCTTCCATCAGAAGATGTTCGAACTATCGCGAACGTATATACACGCCTTTAACAAAAATAATATTCAGTAATTTGCAAGCTGAGGAGACACTCACTTCTTTGAATACAATAACTTAAACATAAGACGTTTATCCAGGATACGCTAATTTCTTTGAATCGAGGAGAGATATATTCCTGAAATGGCAGTTAAGGTATTGAAACAGAACCTAATTTTGAAAGTTTCTATGGCTGTTCTTTTTTTCCACCTTCATACCTGATTTCCACATACAAATTTTCAACTGAATTTGAAATAAATTAAGGATTTAGTTTTATTTTTAATCCATCATCCAACTTCTAAAATAAGCAGGTATGCTCTAAAAAATACTACACTGTTTTTATTTTAAATTACAAATGTGTACTTATAAACTTAGGTAGTTTCAAAGCACGAAGTGTGCCCTATCTACTTAGTTAAACTATTGAAATTGAGAAAATATCCCTGTTTCTTATTTGGCACATTGCATCTGTTTAGTTTGGCACGACGCTTTGAAAATCTTATATAGCTGCAACTTCAACAAAAACAACAAAATCACTCCACATTTTAGTTGTATAAGAGATAGGCATGTACATAAATTATTTACTTTCCTCGGTAATTAATGGTTATAAAGATATACAGCATTTGTACAGATATTTATTTATTTAAAAAATTTAATTCTATTGTTTTTATGATTTTTTTTCGAAGAATGAAAATTCTACAATTATTTTCTTGACCGTGGAAGACAAATGCATGTTTTTATCTTGATAGCATATGATTTTATCCATGACATACATTGACAAACATACCTTATGGTAAATTTACATCTCAGAAAATTACCATGCATCTTTTTCATTGAATTTTAGTGTAATCTATTTGAAATGCAGAAAGCAATATCTAATAATGCATATACTCATTAAATAAATTTTGTCTTCTAGTTAATGTTATATTAGTTTATAATTTAGACACGTCTATGACGAATATTGTCAAGAGTTTGTATCAAAAATTTATTAAATAGACATTTATCTTTAATGCAAAAAAAAATTAAAATCTACGATGAGAAATTCAAAAATAATATTAAAATTTTAAAATTTTGTACAAAAATAAGAAAATAGACATTTTTATATACTTAACGCTCTTAACAATAAGTGAAAATACAGTACTTTTATAAATCTGAAGAAATAATCTTTAAAAAGTTTTAGTAATTCAGTTTAATCTATTTCTAATAATCTTTACCTAAATATGTGGATTCTGCTCTTAATTACTATAACATTTCTGACTTTCACATATTTTACTTATGCAGTGCAATAAAATATATAATGAGGATACAATATCCATGCATTATCCACTCACATAAAAGCACACATGATATGTAGTTGCACCACAATTATAAAAATGTTTTTAAAATGCAAACATTTGTATTTTCATGAAACAAATTGTACGTTATCCAAAATCCAAAACATGGTCCCATGTACCTAAAATGTCTGCCTACATAGTGGCACGTTTAGAAATATATCCCAAAAAAAGATACATAACTTTTCCTTTTAGAAATATTAATGCACCATTTCTTTTTAATACGAACGGAAGCGTTTCACATTTTAAATCTACACCCGAAAATTCAGCTGACGTCAGAAATTTTTCTTTCGAAAATAGCATTGTTTTATCAAGCTCAACTTTCACCGGAATTTTTTGTTCCTAAACCTTGCGCAGTCCTATTTGGCGGTTTCCATTTTGTAACATCTGGTGAGGCTCTTTTGTTGCCATCATGGACGCTCTCTTGTGATTGCGAAGTCCTTCGATCAGAGATCGTAGAAAGAAAGTTCAAGTTAGCCGCCGAATTCGCTGAGCTGTGTGAAGCACTAAGAAGCCCACGTCTATCTTGGGAACCTCCAAGATTAATTATAATATTTTTGTACACTGCACTTCCTGGGGTATCATCACTGCCGGTGCTCGCACTTTCTTCCACAATTGAAGAGGTTGCGTCAATCAAACTGTCTTGGCTAACAGTTGGTGAAAAACTTGCTTCTGAAACACCTTCCTGTGGTATATTTAGCGAGGCCATATCGGCATTTCCAGCAAGCACAGCCTGAAGTTTATTATACTGCGATTTCTTGCCTAAAAGCTGTAGTGCTTTAGACCTTTTCATTTCTTTAAGCGATATCACTTCCTCCACGTCATAGTCATCCAATTCATTTTCTTCTGACATTTTGTATTCCACTTCAAATCTATCTCCCCGATGGCGAATTTTTGACTTTGTTCCACAAGAACCTCTAGACATTGGACTTGCATTATCATAAGCCATATTTATAGAAGCATGGTTGGCCCCGCAAATGGAATGATGCCTGTAGCTTTCGCCGTAAAACGGATGCTTATAATAACTGTCAGATTTATATATATGTTTGATTTCTTCTTCTTCGGGTGTTAAAGTTGACATCATCGTCTCAGACCTCATCATTCTCTTTCTGAGAGAAGGGAGGAGAGCTTCCAAGAGATCGTACGATGTCTGACACGCAACATCTTCCGTATGGTCACATACCTCTTCATTCACCTGCTCATAATGCTGCCTCAACATGCCTACAAGTTTCTTTTTGTCATGCCCTGGAGAATCATCTCCACTAGATGTACTTCGCTGTACAGGTAGAATATTAGAAGAAAAATGAGTAGAATCAGTCCTGCGCAAGCGAGTGCGCCTGTCCAAATCTTCTGCGGCTCTAACAGCTCGGATATGTTGAGCAACATTGGCTGCGATCTTATCTTGTTTGCTAATTCGAAGGCGCACAAAAAGATTCATACTGTGGCGACGTTTATTTGGGGTTTCAGACTTTGGGTTCTTCTGAACAATATCTAATGACAGATTCCTGTTAAAAAATTATAAAAAAATTGAATATTAATATAAAATGTAAAAGTTGTTTTACTTGTTATTGACAAATGTTTAAATAGTATTGGCTTCAGTTATGTCAAAAAATAAACCAATAATTTTTCAAACATGCTTTTGTAGTTGTTATTTACAAAGGATTCAAATGCAGGGGAAATTGGGAAAAACATCGATTTAATGTACTCAACATTTAATTCGATTTCAATTATCTTAAATTATTCGAGTTTTTCTAAGTTTCATACATAGTATCTCAAGCTCCAGCCAGTTAAGAAAAATACAGGAAAACCCCTCGAGATTGTGTGGCTACCAGCATGCAGAGAATGATATGGAAATAATTAGCTGTATTTGAGTAAAAAAGTTTTTAAAAATTTTGAATTTAGTTTTTTTGGGTCTAATTTATGGATATTTTTATGTAATTTAATAGTTATCAAAATTTCGTAGAATCATTTTCTTTACTTGAGACCGTTCTCAAAAATTTTTTTTTATTGCATATAAATCCAGATGCACTTTTGTTATATATTTTATTCGCATATAAAATGTTATTCTGAAACTGAAAAATTAGTTAAATTACAGAATTTCTTTCTAACACAGAATTTCATTGCAAAAACAAATATAATTTAAATCTATTAGAAATGCATCTTTGCTAAAATGATAATGTTATTCATGTTTTTAATTTTCTACGAAAAGAGCAATAACATAAATTTATGCGCCACATTTATCTCATTTATTCTAAGTAGGTATCGTTAAAGTTTATTCTGTCTTTTTGTAATCCTTCGGGGAAAAGACCAATGCCATGCCACGCCGCTGCAGAGCAGAAAGATAAATAATTTAATAATCCATATCGAAGTATAATAAGTACTCATATGGGTGCACTAAAGTGAATGTATGAGAATATCAATTTAAATGTATCGATTTAAATGTATATATGAGCATTTAAGGATTGCAATAAGAAATTCATTAGATTAAATTTAGTGTACGTAATAAGAATGTGTTACTATTATACGTACAGTAATGTATTTGGTGCTCATTCAAATATAAAAAAAAACTTCTGAAGATTGCAAAATTAAAATGGTAGGATTGTTTTATAACTAGATAATCGGAAGTTAAAACTGCTTTACTATAGTATAAATGAGAATAATCTTATTCGTGGTTATAAAACTCACAAAAAGTCGATTATTTTATTTATTTGTTAAAATTTAACTTTCTATTTTTTATTACGATGGATAAATCTTAAGATGAGTAATTTTATCATTGAAAATAGTATTATTTTCTGTAAATACATGTATTTTATAAAATTCTGCATAATTTTATATTTCTTTGAATTGAGACATGGATTTTTTGTCTTTGATGTCAACTAAAATCACCATTTATCCAATGACCAACTTTTACAACTCGAATCTAATCACAGAATTTCGATTTCGCGAGTCACAAAGATGCCTAAAAAGAACAAAGAGTAAATTTCAAATGCTTGTTTCGTTGAACTTTTGTGTAGAATGCAGCTCATTAGTGAACACTGTGTTCGCGCTTTATTCAAAGAAGACATTAAAGACCTTCTAAGATCGAGAGGATAAATGGTGTCTCCCTTGTGAATAGTGGTATCTATAATTCTGAATTATTTTCAAAAGTGTCGGACATTTATGTTTTCTGATAAGTCTCATGCATTACTTCTCATGAATACTATGAGTATAGTTAATTAAATGTTTATAAATTTTCAGAGTAGCTTTAACCCTTTGAGGCGCAACCCTTTCTCAATGCTGAAAAAAGGGCAACCGTTGCCATCGCTCGACTTAACTACCAGCAAGATGGCGGACGATCGAAAAGTTCATCGCGTGCCACAGATCTAGAGACAATTTTTTGATCCGCCCATTTCCATCTTGCTGGTAGTTAAGTCGAGCGATGGCAACGTCTGCCCTTTTTTCAGCATTGGGCAATCTATCCAGCAGTTCTCGAATTCTTCCATTTTTCAGCAGAGGTCAGTGCTGTTAAAAATAACCGTGACAATTTTTACGGGAAATGACATGCTAAAAAGTAAAGAATTCTCGTGGAGCTATGTCACCCGCAACTATTTTTATAGAAATCAAATCGATTCTTCGTAGCTGGCAACAGTCAAAAGGTCAAGAGCTTGGTGTCTTCACGGCGAGGACACCGCGCGTTAAAGGATTAAAAGAGCGTTCTCTCTTGGATTTCGATGCCTCCAGCAAAATAAAGTAAACAATAATTCAACAACTTAGCTTCTGTTAATTGCTAGAAAAAGTACTCTCATGCATCTTCTCTTAAACAATTGCAAGGAAAGTTTAAGATCCTTGGAGAGTCGTTATTTTTAATTCCTGAGTCCGGTTAGAATCAATAAAGTAAATTTTTTATATGGCAGTGGATATTCAAAAAAAGTATTTTAAAGGAAATCCTGAGTAAAAAAGTTCACGTAATTTCAGTGCTTGGTGTTTGCCTGTAGCAGTAGTCTGAACCAAAACTGTTTTTGCCCTTTATATCAGCTATTACGTGGATTTTAAAATCACTTTCTAAGTATTGATATTTAAAATAAAAGTAAGATACATAATTTTAGTGTACTATAGTACTACAGTTTTCCCCTATAATAATTGAATGCACGCCATTTCGATGGAAGAAAGTTAATTCCACTACCATAACACAGGCATGAAGAATTCAAGGTGGCAGTCATCTAACAGCCTTTAGATCCGTTTAAAAATACGGTAGGATTTTTAAAGGAAAACAACCTTATATTATAAGTTCTTCACTTTTTCATACATTACTTCATTAATAATAAAACATATAAGATCACTTATTCTGAATATTCGGAACATGTTACAAACCAAACGGCAGACAAAGATTTAAAGAACCTAATTTGAAAGTAAATTGAATTGATTTGAAGCAACGTCGCGTGCATGCATTATGACAGCACTAATAAACATGCAAGGAGGGGTAGAATGTAAAAATAAGATTGATCGAACGGCACATTTTTGAATTTCCGGAAACACTCGAAATATAGATTTGCACGCACTTTTTAACATTTAGGAGCATGGTACATGTTTACTAGACCTTAAAAATATGTTATTTGTTTCAGCTATTTCCAATATATATTAGCGGTGAATATTTTAGCATATAAACGAATAAAATAACAATAACCAAGCTAAATATGAAAAAAGAAAGAAAATCCTTTATTTATAATCATGTATGTAACTAAAAATAAAAATAAAATATAACTTAAGCAAACAAAAATAATCATACCAACTGTAAACTAATCGGGCGTGCACAAAAATATTCTTCTTTAATAGATCTTATAAATGCCCTCGTCGCTAGTAAAAAAGGAAATTTTTATTATTGTTCAAAATGCATGCATTGTATCATAAACACAATGGATAAAAACTATTTAACTCATTCTTATTAAATAAATATCGAAGATAAAACTAAAAATATAAGCATGCGCAAAATAGACAAAGCAAAATTGAACTTGTAATAGATTAACTAAAAAAAATATTTAAATCATTCACATGTATATGAAAAATGTATAACGTGCTGATATTAGATTCTGTTACTTATAAAATGTATATTTTTGGAAATGGAGAATATAATTTGAAATTAAATCTAAAGTTCAAATTAAACGGGATTCATACCTAGGAGATTCAAGACTGAATTCAGAAGTAGAATGGGAAGAATTTCTAGATATAACTGCAGGCGTTTGTTGGTATCCTAAAAGAAAGTTGCAAATTATTTTGCTGAAATGATAAATATTGTACATTGGGCTTAATATTTGGACGCTTAACTTGCATTTACAACTACAGCAAATACCAAATATGTGTGATAAAACTGCTTTAAATAAACATTTTGTGACAAAATGTTTTTATTAAAATCTTCAATAAATTTCCCATTTAAATTTTATGTTAGTGAATAATCACACTTTCAGGACGTGAACTACTTCAGTAGACCGCCAAAAACACGGTAGATACTTCCCGTGTTATGAATTCATGTTAAACGAGTTACTTAAACTAGGTCGTATCTCACCTTTAACATCAGCAACCTTTATGTTCATCCTCATAACCTTTATGTTCATCCTCACCATTATGTTATCCTCATCAGCAACCTTTAGGTATCTGTGTCAAAGTTTTATCGTATTATACGAGCATCTTTCAGTGACACAACTTTCCGGCCGTGTTATACGAATCCGTCTAACATGAACAGTAGAGGGACGGAATACTCTATACTTTCACTTTTAAGTACATATATGCTTCTCTCTTACGTCTTATAACTCTTATATTGTTCTTTGAGATTAATTTATAGATTATCCTTTGGAATTTAAGGTATTATAAAAATCGATTAACTCATTTTCATAGAGTCTCTCATAATTAAGAATTTCTTTCATTAATAAGTTAAAATTTGTTCTATTGCTATTTAAATTATTACTCTGTTATCTAGAATGACAGGCATTGTATAATAAGACATGGTGGGACTTCATGGAAGTGCATTTCTGAAGATATTTTGTCGTTGAAAATTCTTATTTAGATAATGAATGTGGTAAAAAAAATGGAATTCCAGACTGAAAATGATTATTACATGAAAGGATTACATATATAATCATTTTTTATAATATGTGATGAACAACACAAAGCTCCAAATTCATTCAAAAATAAATTTGGTAAAATTTTATTGATTTTTTTTTTTTAGTTATTTCAGATAATTTACTAACTATAAATCATACCACTATACATTAGTAACAAGTATTTAGATGAAAAGGGAAACATGAAAATGACCAGTTCGAGCCCCTACTAAATGTCGGATTATTGTGGACAGACACCAGTTACATTGATATTTTGGCTTTCTTTTTAAGTGTGCTTGAAGTTAATTTTTTTATAATTTTCATTGTATTTTTCTTTTTCTAAATTTTCCTCGAGTTTACACTGTTTAGAAAATTTAGCGTATTATCTCGGTCGTATTTTCACGACGTTGGCGTTACATTAGAAAAACCGACTCGTCCTCTGTTTTAGTTCACCAGTGTAAATTCTTCTTTAAATTTCGTCATTTTAGACGATGCAAATAAATGTAGACATTTATTTGCAGCGTAAAGTTTGAATAATTTTACAGTTATAACGCTTTACAGTTATAATTGCTTCCAAAGTATATTGGCACAAAAGCAATCCATATTACTAGTGTTGTGTACATGGTGAATCCAATAAATTTGGCTTCGTTAAAGTTCTCTGGAACATTTCTTGTCTTTACAGCATATACAGTGCATATTCCTACGCTACACTATGCATAATCTAAATTTTATGTCAAAAAAAATTCTATACATAATTTTACGTGGTGAATATTTGTTTTCATGTGCAATTTTATGTTCTCATACGTAATTACGTGTTGAATATCCCAGAAAACATGTAATTAAAAAATCAAGAGGATTAATTATAAACCCTCGATAAATTACTAATTTTATCAATCAGATTACAAGGCCAAAGCATGTTCCAGTTTATCACACACTCAAAATCACTTATTTTCGAGACAATGAATTTTTAATTTTAAAAACTGTGTAAAAAAGAAAGAGTAATAAAAAATAAATTCTCACCTCTACCTATGTGACACCGAACGTCTTTAGTTGTTGTAAATGCACTCCTATCATTCTTTTCTGGTCTAAAAAGTATTATATAAATCTTTGGGAAAAACAAAAGTACAAGTGCAACAATAGCACTAAAACTGATACACAGACACATTGTGATAACTTTGGAGTTGCTTCCAAAGTATATTGGCACAAAAGCAATCCATATTACTAGTGTTGTGTACATGGTGAATCCAATAAATTTGGCTTCGTTAAAGTTCTCTGGAACATTTCTTGTCTTTACAGCATATACAGTGCACATAGCAATTAAGAAAAAATCAAAACCAAGTGGCACAATTATGCCCATTGGTGTTGTATTGCAAATTAAATTAACTTTATCCAGTGATGGATAGGAATACATTTTATCAGCTGGCTCCAGTACCATCATGGTTGCAATTATTCCAGATTCCACTGATATCAGCAGCCAGGTGATAACGACTTGGGCTGTTCCACTCATGAACCTGGGTTTTTTAGTTATTATTCGTTTCTTACTTCCGGCCAAGATCCTAGCAATCCTATTGGTCTTGGTAACGAGTGAGGCATACATCATCGCAAAACTAAATGCAGGCATTATTCTTGTTAATAAACAGGATGTTTTTGTTGGCATGGCGAGTAGTGGAAATGTACAGGCGTGGCAGAAATACATTCCTACAAGAATGACATACGAAAGCTCTCTGGTCGACGCTTTAACCACTGGCGTGTTGTTGTGCCGAATGAAGACTACCATTGTGAAAAAAGTAGCAATTATGCCCAGTACTGCTATAGTCACGGCAACGATTGCCGTGGTATCTGTCCACTGGATATAATCTACAGGTATTTGATCGCAGTCTGAAAGAAAAAAAGAGAAAACATTTTTACACATATTGCGAAAAACAGTCTTGTACAATGAGCATTTAGTGTTAAGTATGTGATATTTCATCAGAGACGAAAAACGTCTCTTGTAAAGATCAACAGCAAACAATAAAGTCTCTTGTTTAAGAGTTGAAATTCTGTAATTTAGTTCATTTCACCTTAGTTACAGTAACTTTTGTGCCTGAAAATTCTCGATCAGTACATGCATTTGAATCGATGTGAATATTTGAGAATGTTCATATTTGCTCTAAAGGTGTGTTAACGCTAAAGGGAATCATTTTTATTGGTCCATAACATATTGAACAAAGTATAATAAAAATATAACGCATATAGTACAAATATAGTGACAAGGTTGCTGCTTAATCAATATATATTTCATTTTAAAAATGTCATGTAATTAAGGCAGGGGTTTCAAAGCTTTTGTATAATTGTCTTCAAAAATAAGTTTATGTGAATAATTCTTCCGAATAGCTAGTGTTTCTGAATGTAAGAGATGTATAAAACACATTTGATGCTTGTGAAAATTCTTGAGTGTATTGCAGTTTGTCTTAGGTAATGTAAGATTCAGTTATTTAAAAAAATTTCGAATCAAAATTCAATAATTTGCCCTGAAATTTAATTTTCTTTGCAATAATTCGTATTGTTCGTTGCAGCACGTAACATTTTACGTAAGAAGAACTATTTTACTAAATTTATACCGCAGGCAGTCTTTAGTTATAATCTTTTTTTTTCAAATACAGTTATGAAACAGTGGGATCATCACGTATCCAAATAAAAATATTTTGCATGTATTTGAGTATATTTGCGTCGTATATTAATACCTTGACATCCGCTCTAGGCAATGAGAAAAGAGAATCTTATATTCTTACAGTCTCTCGAAGATGCATCATATTCCAACAAATGTATACGAAAAAAAAAGACAGCTATTTAACTTGAAGTTATTAACTTAACTGAGAAGGTGATTTTTGATAACAGAAAAGACGGGATTAACTTTTAATGCGATTAAAGTAAGGATAAATCTAAATTTACGACTGCAACCAATAAATTCGTGGATATGTCACCTTTAAAAATCATCATTCTTTTGAAAAAGCAATTTTAATACCTAGGAAGAATGATCGTAAGCTGCAGTGACATAAAAATTAAAATTAAAAATAGGTTATCCATGGTTAGCAGTTGCTTCTATGGCCTGAGAAATTTACTTAATTCTAAAGTTATTAGCATAAAACCACATTTTTTTTTTTTTTTTTACAAAACCTTGATAAGGCTTATTGCCGTCTACGGAAATAAATTCTGTAATCTTTACAAAGCAAAAGAGGACAGACTTTTAATAGTAAATTTTCACAGAGAAATCTTTGGTTAATTAAAACAAATCGAAATGTAGAGAATTTCATGTAATCTCTTAAGTCAATAAAAAAATACCACTAATCCTACTTTTTCAAAATAGTAAAAGCCTCTCTAATAAGATGGCTTGCATATTTTTAGATATAACCAACTATAAAGATAACCCTTGCAGGGTCAATCAGGTTGACAGGGTAAGATGTAAAAAACGACTGCAACAGGCTGTAATTCTCAGAAATAAGAACTGTTTTCTTAAACAATGCTACACAGTGATTAAGAAAGTAAGTAAAATAAATATTAGTTTCTATTTTATTATCATTGAATTTTTTCTTTTAAGTGCATCAGTAGTCTGAAGTAAAAAAATAAATAAAAGTTGGTTAAAGTTCACAGTTCATGGTACATTAAATTTCAAAGCAACAATAACAAAGAGAAATAAGTATATTACACTTATCCCTTAAATCTTTAATTGTGTAAACGTCATCAGAAATTTTTCATTTGTGTGCAATCCGTTTGTTAATTTCTACACATCAAATGGGATTTTCAACCTTTTTTAATTTAACCATGTTATGTGATTTCCCACTTAATAATTCATTGACAGGACTATATCTCAAGAGACTTTTCATGGGAATAATAATTAGCACTCAAAGGAAATCCTTTTCAATAACTCATGCGAAAGGGTTGAAGGCGAAGGAAATTCAATTACATATTAATTAATTCTTTTGTCAATTACGCATGAAAAGGAATTAAGTATTTGAAAGTTGTCGATTATTTTGTATGTCAACGTAAGTGAAATGGATAAAATAATAGAAGATAATTAATGGCATGTAAAGTTGTATTTAAACTCAAGCTTGAAGTAAAATTGCAGATTAGCATGTAGGTTTTGTAAATTACACATAAGTTAAAGACTACTATGTTTAAATAAAGGTACTGATTATTTTGTTATTTTAGCCCTTTTAGCATCAAGCTTACTTAGCTGTTCTACTTATAAAGAGCAAGATATCTCGGTAATTTTATTTTAAAAAGTGAATTTTCCACGTTGTATATAGTAAGGTATACGTTGAAAGCACAAATACTGATATCTGTATTACGTTAAAGCTTAGGTATACTATTTATAGTGTTTTAAACACAGTTACATATAAAATTCTTCAAAATAGCTTCCGACAAATGTGTTTAAATCAATCGTACTCTTAAGAGACTAACAGTAATTCACGTGCTTAAAAAATTTGACTTTGAAAAAAAAAACAGTCTTTTATATTTCAACAAGTCTTTTATATTTACCTATATTTTTAACTCAAGAATATAAATTTACAAAATTCATCTGAAAAAATTTAATAATAGAACTGCAGTATACTTTTCAAAAACTATGTAAGAAATCATCTTGCACGACTCATTCTATTCAATTAAGTTTCATAAGCAAAATTAAACTTCAACATTTCACATTCTACACATAAAATGTTAATACACTTAAAAATAAGCAATTCGAAGGGTTGTTTAATAGTTACGCTATTTCAGTCAAAGAGAATACGAGTAGCATCCATAAATAAAAACTAATTGGGCAAAACACGAGTGTGCAAAATGTCGAAATAAAATATTTACCTTTCTAGCTTTAAATGTTCGCTTCTAAGCAGTGATGTAATTTAATAAATCTGTAACAGATTTATGTTAAAATGAATAAAACCTGAGTCTTTTAAATTCAGTATTTTAGTATCGAACAACATTCATTTACCTAAATTTCAATCTATTGATAGAACAAAAACCTTAAACTGAAAATATTGCAAAAAATTAGGGGAAGGGAGGGCTAGGAAATGCAGTTTCAGTTATTGATTATTATTAATTTTTAAGGTTTTAAAAAAATAAACAGCTTCGGAACAATCGAGACGACAGCTTCTTGGCTAAGGGTCTCAATCAACCAACCTCTCAAATCAAGACAAAACTGAACACCTTCTTTAAATCACAGATATTTTATAGTGTTTGCCAGGAGTTCTTTGTTTCAAATGTCTGTAGTTTCTGTTTAACAGAAGCTTGAAATCAGATATATAAAATGTATGCCAGTATGCCAACTGACCCAGTCACGGGGCAAGTTCCTTATACCTACGAGGCATGTAGGCATATGTTTTATAAATGGTTGAATGGAACTCAAATAAGACACTCCCCAAATCAATTGAATTTTTAACTAACAGATTTAAAGAAAGGAATTACTTATTTCGTGCAATGTAAACTTTAAACTATACAGTTACAAAAATGATGAATGGAAGATCCACTTTGAGTATCTTCTGTTCTGCTCCAAATCATCAAGTTACGTTTATCACAAATATAAAATCGAGTTTCGATCCGTTGAACTAGCCTTATGTGCCCAGGTTCGAAATTTGACTTTTCTCTCTGTTTGCCGTACTTGGATGTTAATCGATACGCATACTGCTGGAGTAGCGTTTTTTACTAGTTCTTCAACTATATTTTTTTTTATAGATCCTAGTTACTGATACAACAAATAAACAATCAAAAAGTGCCAATTTGATGCATTTGAAAAGGTAGTATGATATTTTAAAAATTACCTTTCGTCTTTAGTGTCGGAACACCAGCTATACGATTTTCTGGATAATTCTCACAAACTGGTTAATTTATGATATAAATACGATATAATGGTATAAAATAGCAAAAACTATTCCGAAACCATGTAACGATGTTACAGGCGCTCCCAGCGATACCAGCAGTATGCGATCCCAGCAGTATACGCCCCCTACAGGCGATCCCAGCAGTATGCCAGTCAACGTGCCAGGAAGTCAATGTGCCTACAAGCCCCGTAATACATTTTTTTCACAAAATGAGAGACATAATCTTTTAGATGTAGGCAATCAAAATAAATAGCGGATGGATAAGAGAGAGTTAGAGTCATAGAATAGATAGACCACATACATTGCGCATTTACGATAATGTTGACCCCTTATAATATCCCTTACATGACAGTACTTGCGGACGGGAGACTGTAAATTTTATTACAGTAAATTAGAAGCAAAAGTATATAGCCACCTGTAAGATTTTCATTTGGCCACCAACCAAGAGCGCAGTCCATACAAGTAAACTCATCTTCCAGAAACTGGTTTTCTTTACAGGCAACGCAAACCCAGCAGCACTTAACGCTTTTTGACTGGATACTCTGCAATAGGGAAATAACAATCCTTTTTATGCATTCTAACACAAAAATTACCATTCAGTTAATTCAAGTATTCAGTTAATTCAATATTAGTTAGTTATATTCCGGAATTGTTTGCAGTCAGGGCAATCATTCCCACATAACATTTAGGTGGAACGGCTGTAGTACTCATAAAACGTTTCATGGAAGCTGCACCTGCGTGGCGGCAGTATCAAGAGGCCGCTTCGTGGCCGGTGGGCGGCGGTAGTATTCACAGAGAACGTTAGGTGTATGCCACCAATTGGCGGCAGGGATACCCAGTGATTGTTTCGTGGACGCTGCCAGTGAGCGGCAGTAATGACAAAAGGGTTAAACTCGGATTTCTAAACTAACTGTAATTATTCTAAACATATAAACCTCAAAGGACTTCAGTATTGATTATGAAAACATATCATAACGATAAAATTAACGTTTGAGTCAGATTTGGAAGATCGAACATGTGAATAGGGAAATTTGCTAAAATGCATAATTACAGACGAATACACCAGTTAAAATTTCGCATTAAATGTTAATAGAGATTTACATAATATTTTACATAGCGATTTTAAATCAACGTTAAATTTAAGTCACATTTCATACAAAACAGTTTTCTGCTTAATTTTTGAGAATCCTAATCGTTGTAAAAACTTTATATTGATGCATAGCATGAAATATACGGTTATTAGTAGTATATGCACATATGAGTGACTCCTTATGAACAATATGACAAAATAAAACCCACATGCACAAAAGCTTTTCAAAATATTATTCTACCGAAAGCTATAAAAAAAAGACAGCTTAAAGTTAAGAGCACTCTAGGTATAAAAAATACATTCTTAGCCATATTTGAGAGAATCAGTAAGTATGTAGGATGAACAAAAGAAAAAAATAATAAAATCTTACTTTTACTTTTCCTTTCTCACACGGCTTACTGCAAACAGATTCTGGAAGATCACTGTTCTCAGTTAAGTGTTTTGGGTTCCACTTGAAAGGCTGGAAGAGACGAAGTTTGCCACTGTCCCAAGATCCTACGTGCTTGTAATCATAAGAATTGTTTTCCGGAATGAACTGGAAGTTCATCACATCGTACCTGAACAATAGAGAAGAAATGATTTTGATCCCGTTAGATGACTGTTAAAGCTCTGCACTTCAATAAAGCTTTAGTGGTATCAGTTTTTTTTATTTTATGTTTAGCTCTACAATAATTGTAAGAGAAAATTATTAATGATATTATGAAATCCTAAACATGTGCAAACACTTTTGTTAAATCTGATAATACATGTCGAATATAATTAATTGATGTTTTATTTGTTTGTTCGCTTTATTTGAGAGTTCTCTTCTGTAAAATGCAGTATGAAATATTGTAAAAGTTACAGGAGAATATCTATTATTTTTAACTCAAATAATTATATGCGCATGTGCATATATATATATATATATATATATATATGCATACCGTATATACTAAATCAATATCGGTAGCAAAATTTATTTTTGGTCATGAAATAAAAGAAGAAATTGCTAGTATTTGTTAAACGTATAAGAAAAATTATGTTTATATTCCAGTATGAGTGACTCCTTATTAACTAACCTAACCTAACTGAAGTACCCGTTCTTCGCACGGGAATGAATGGACTTTTTGATATTACGATTTGTGGTGATTACTATTCATTGTAATAAACAGATATAGCAAAATGGATATCGCGTTATATTGTGTCCAATAATCATGCATACCGAATTGCAAGGCAATCGTTTGTACGGTGCAGAAGGCCATGCGGCGTAGCGCAATCTAGTGGCGAGTTTTAGCAAAACGGATACGGCGAAAATATTCTTCGCATTCAGATATCGATGTATACGAATTTTCATGACTATCGGCTGGACAGTCCTGAAGTTCATGTGTTGACGCGACATCTAGTGGTAAGTTATAGGAAAATGGATAGCGCCAAACTCTTCCCCGTGTTCAAATATCTATGTATACCTATTTTCATAGCGATCATTTGCACAGTCAAGAAGTGATACACCGCAGGGCCATCTAGTGGTTAATTAAAGTAATGATATGCTACAGCGCCGTCAAGTGGCGAGTTATAGGAAAATGGATAACGCCAAAATATTCTTATTGTTCAAATAGCTAATTATACTGATTTTTATAGCGACCGTGTTCAAAAATCTATGTATACCAATTATCATAACGATCACTTGCACAGTCAAGAAGTGATACACTGCAGGGCCATCTAGTGGTTAATTAAAGTAATGATTTGCTACAGCGCCGTCAAGTGGCGAGTTATAGCAAAATGGATAACGCAAAAATATTCTCATTGGTCAAATAGCTATGTATACTGATTTTCATAGCGACCGTTTGAATGGTCAAGAATTTGGCGTGCTGCAGCGTCATCTAGTGGCGAGTTAAAATAATAATGCATTGCAGTGTCATCTAGTGGTGAGTAACATCAAAAGGAACGCAGTTAGAATATATTCTTCGTGCTCAAATGTGTAAGTATAAAAATTTTTATGCCGATCGGTCGAACGGTATAGAAGATGATGCGTTGCAGCGCCATTTAGCGCCAAGTTACAGCAAAATGGATAGTGAAAAATATTCTCCGTGTTCTAATATTCGCGTGTACCAAATTTCATCGAAATCGGTCGGCTAAACGGAATAGAATTCGATGTTGTGCTGCGGCACCAAGTGGCAAGTTAAGGAAAACGGATAGCATAAAAACCTTCTCCATCATAAAAGACTTAGGTGAACCAAATTTCATGGTGCAACGGTGCTCAACGGTGCTGGAGTTTTTCAACCTCATAAACACATACCAACATTCATTTTTATCTATAACCAGTGTTATTATATATACCAGTCTAAAATAAAATCCAGTTTCAAATCTAAGCCTCGCCAAAGTGCCAACATACGCCATTTTGTAAGAGTTTTCGAGAGATTCAAAGCATTGACTTAGCAGCAATCAATATGGGAAATGGTTCGAACGCCAAAGAGTAAAGCACGCATTTATTTGAAAAGTGGAATCCCTTAATACAGCCGAATTTTTTAAAATTATCAACTATAATGTGTCTTATTCATCGTTACTCCGATGTACTAAATGAGAAGATTTCAATTTTCTGAAATTTGGCAGAATTCCCCCAACTTAAATCAATGTACTCAATTCGCGAGAATTCTGAAGTTAGATCGCTTGAAATCCCTTAATAACGGCATTATTTCTTCACGGATCATTAAAATTTAACGCTGTATTCTAATAAAACCTTTGCACTTGTTTTCAAAAATCTATTTCCTTAAGCTCTCAATAAATTGCGGCAAGCCGAAAACTGTGCAAACCGCTAGAACTCACTTACTCAAAATCGATATTTCAGCCACTTTATTTTTTCGACAAACTAAAAAATTTTACACATTAGCCTCGGAAATCTTCAATTCTTATTGTTTTGGGTATAAAACATTTCATTCCTGCTGATTTCCCATGCACACGATATTATAATTTTTAAAAAAATAACCTTACGAATATAAACTAACAAAAAAAAATCATTATTATTCTTTTATTTTTACTTTCAGAATTTAAAACATTTTATTCGGCAAAATCGCCACACATGGCAACCACGATCCTTATTTCACACTTTTTTCACTACAGGGGTTACAATTACGGAAAGCTTTTAGCGTGGAGAGCATAAAAAATCTCTTAAATTCCGAGAACGGGTGGACTTTCAAAGTTTTAAAGTGGACTACGATTTATTCTATATTATTTTACATATCTGTGCTAAATTTCAGGCCGATAGGTCTATTTTTGTGGATTTGTATACGAATCAAATCCACAAACAAACAAACAAACAGAATTTCATTTTTATTTATAAGATTTCAAAATTTTTTAAACTACCTGTATCATTAAAGTCATTAAAAAGTGCAGCTACCCTTCTTCGTGTTATGCAGTTCAAATTAAATCACTTTTCTATACTCTTTTTATTAATATTATAATGAGATTTTAATTACAGTTTGAATTTATTTATGTTAGGAAAAATACTTCAGATAATGCGTAAATTTTGTCTAATAAATGAATGCACCTTTTGATTTGAGATATTAGAACACGTGTTCTAATAGTAAGACACCGGCTCTTAAAAGAAGTAAATTTAACTCTATATGCATTTCACAAGTTTTCTTTGGAATTTCTTCCTAAATTTATAATGACTTCCTTATTAAAGATAGTTAAAGTTTTGTCTATATGTAGATTCTCTGTTCGTAGTTTTCAATGTCATCAACATGACTAAACTTATAATTTTCGGAAAGCATTTTATTTAGTTGATTATTTGCCGTTGGAATATTACTTTCTCTCTCTATCTTATTATTAAAAAAAAAAAAAAAAAAAAAAAAAAAAAAACTTATCGATGTAGAAGGCATTGATTCTGTTTGAAGGCTTAGGAGATTTTAAAGCTTAATTTTGAGGTTTGGAATAGTGATGACAGATTCGCTTTCTTTAAAACCAAATGAAAAATTTTAGATCCTTATTATTTTAATATTACATGAAATACGTTACCGCGGTATGGTGCCAAAACTAGGTTGACAGTTTGGATTCTGTTTTAGGACAAATTCAACCGCGTATTTCATTTAATATTAAAATATCAAACGTTAAAAAAAAAGTTCGTTTGGCCTTAAAAAAAAAAAAGAAAGACAGTCTGGCAACTCTAGTTTGGACGATGCTATAACAACACACATTTCATCAAATTGATGCATGCATGGAATGTGGCATGATATGATAATTAAGTTGTAAAATGGTATAAAATTTTATAGCAGAAAAGGAAGAAGACAATGTCAAAAAATGCGGTAAAAAGAATGGAAATGAAACTACATCGAAGTCAAGCAACAGAAGGTAACAGCACTGTCCAAATAAATATGGCAGGGTTTCATGAACATGATTTGTTATAGTCAAAGAGCCAGCGACCGCCAGACCTTCGTCATAGTATAAAAGCTGAAACTTTCTCTGCGCATACCCCCTAACAGAGGTAGGAACAATCGGCCACTATTAAGTTTGGATGATCGTGGCTTTGGCAGGTAACAGGTGGCAAAGGTGTGTAAAATTGCAGAATATTTTCGTCATTTCATAAAGCTTAATTTTTTTATATGTTCTTCGCAGTACTAGAA
Source organism: Cheiracanthium punctorium (assembly GCA_038373885.1). Lineage (NCBI taxonomy): Eukaryota > Metazoa > Arthropoda > Arachnida > Araneae > Cheiracanthiidae > Cheiracanthium > Cheiracanthium punctorium. The sequence goes on along the minus strand of JAWZYV010012308.1, from coordinate 311,621 downwards.
ATCACTTTATGCCTTGCCAGACACTTTTCCATCGTGGCAAACCCCCGCCAGACAATCTCAAAGTCATGGAAAACTGTTGTGTTCGTAAACTCCCGCTACGAAGTACGTCAAGCTGTCACAAAGTGCCAAGCACATTTTATACTGCTACTTCTGAACTTTCTTACGATGCTGCAGCGCGCTCGTAATAGAATTACGTTTTCCATGACTTTAGGTGGATCCATGCCTATAGGTGGATGCACCGCAACCATGCGGTACTGACTGTTTCGCCGTTTTGGACCGTTGGCTGTCCGTGCGGCGAGCTTGCGGTGTCGCAAGTAAATGCTCTGTAATTGGCTGTAGTTCTGTTGTGTCTTCTGTAATTGGCTGTAGGTTTGCGGTCGCTGCGGAATATGTGTTCTTGCCAGATATTGCGCAAACCCTCGGCGCTCGCCGAGCGGGGGCCGTGTTGCTCCGCCACGTGACGTCATTGCGGCGTCTGAGCGGTGCGGTACGGCCAGTATGAATCCGGCTTTTGAGATTGTCTGGCGGGGGTTTGCCACGATGGAAAAGTGTCTGGCAAGGGATAAAGTGATTTCTAGTATTGCGAAGAAGAACATATAAAAAAATTAAGCTTTATGAAATGACGAAAATATTCTGCAATTTTATGCACCTTTGCCACCTGTTACCTGCCAAAGCCACGATCATCCAAACTTTATAGTGGCCGATTGTTCCTACCTCTATTGGGGAATATGCGCAGAGAAAGTTTCACCTTTTATACTATGACGAAGGTCTGGCGGCCACGGGCTCTTGCTGTATTAGCATCCTGTACATAATCAGCATTTGTTGGAAAAAGGTGACTGTTTGGCGTATGTTCCATTATTTTTCAATGAATCACATAAATTCATGGTTAGAATACGGACTAGATGTAAATAAGCTTGTCATTCATACAAAAAAAAAAGAAGAGAAAAGAAAAACTAAATAAAATAAATGGATTTATTGGATTTTACGTTATATATTGACGAAGCTATTATCATAGAATTCTACAAAGTGCAACAAAAGTGTGAATTAGAACAATGCGACCTTAAAATCTTAATTTTTAAAAGTAAGTTTCTTTTTGCGAGTGTGTGTGTGTGTTCATGAAGAAAGAAACTACTTTAAATCCTTTCATGCTAAATATGTTGGGGAAGGTGGCCTAAAATAATCCTAGAGGGAAAAAACGATCCATTAGGCTTTTATGATGACACCCAAAATATGTAGCAACCCTAACCTAGATAAATTTAATGACAAATACTGTTAAAATAAAGAAACATGATTTTCGATGAAATAAGTCCAATAATTTGGCCAACACTGCACTGAGTACAAAGAACAGTAAAGTATGGGCGGCTAGTACAACAAATTTTACATTTACTTTATTTTAATAAAATATCTTCAGATTAATGTATGTAGCAATCATTGAATTGCTTTTAAAACATAGTTTTATTGCTTTCACACTTGCGCTAATAATAGAACACATGAAGAAGTTTAAACTTCCCACAAAAACCCGTTGTCCCATTAAAGGTACACGGTGAAATTATTAAACTGTTGCCCTAAATGCAATAAAAAATCCAATAAAACTTAATGTCTATTTTAAATAAGGTAAATATGTGTTGGAATAAGGAAGATGAAAATCTCAACTGAAGTCAAAAATTGGACACGAAAGGGTTAAAATCAATATCAATTCCCTTTTCCTTACACGCTTAAACCAAACGAGCGAAATTCGATCAGTCGGAGCGATTTTTGGGCCAGTTTTAAAAAGTGAGCTTCTCCTTTAGGAGCGTTTTTCGATCACAAGATCGGAGCGGAATATAACAATAAGCGAGGACGGAAATTCTCGGAAAAAAAGGAAGAGGGGAGAGGAGTTCTCAGAAAAAAGACGAAATACCGGTCGGTTTGCATGGAAACGGATCGCTCCGCAATGTATCGTTATCTTCGCTCTTTGGGTTTAAGCGTGTACAGACGCTTCTGCTGGTCTTGTTGTACAGAGAAAAAAACTTTACATTCCTTCAAGTTAAAAAATATATCACAAAAAAAAAAAAGATAAAGTAATGTGCTGAACAGAAAGCGCCTTTTAGGCCACCTTCGTGACCGCAGTTATCGCTAGACTGCTTTTTGCTTTACTCGCCATCAAAGGGGTTTGCCTCCCGGAACTTTTTTTTGTATCTAGGTTTCTATGGTGTATGTTTTTAACTAGGAGTATTTTAGAGCCTAATCCTTTTATTACTTCATCTTCAACATTACACATTTAAACCCCAGGTAGTTAATTATCCTACTTACCTTCCAGGAGGATCTCCTTTTTCGTCAAACCTGACAGTCTCGTTTCCCCACACGAAACTCACGTTCAGCAAGTACTGGAGGAAAAGCGAGCCATTGAGTGGAAGCATCTCGGGGCACAAACCGTTGCTACCATTGCATTTAGCTCGCTGCATGTCGTGCAAACCGTACGCCATTGTGTAAATTGCCTTCTTTACGAATGACATCTTGGTATCTTGTTTGTATCTCTCTCGAAGGTCCTCCTTACCTACAAAATATACCGGTCGTATTAGCTATTTTTAAATAACTGTTAACGTTTAAATACATTTCTTAAATAAAAGAACAGGGTGACCGAAAAGTCCTTGACACATTTCAGAAATTCACAGAAAAACAACAAATTGTTGTATGAAAATGCGGTTAGCACAATAATGCTTCTCAGAATCAAGAATTTATTTTTCCATCTTGAAACAAATTACTTCCAAAATGTGTTCATAGATGGCGTTGCAACAACAGTTTTCAGTAGTGAGAGTCAATAGGGATTTACGTGAGTTTCAAATAGCACTGACGGTGCTGGAATATTCATTCTAGCTAAGGCGACTGCAACTGAGGAAGCGGATTGCGTAAATTGGTATTTCGAATCAAAATCCATAACTACATTTCACAGAAAGTTTCGTTACATGTGTAAGAAAAACATTCTGGGTAGAAACAGTATTTTGGCCTGGCATGAAACGTGTTTTAGAGACTGGAAGCCTTTTCTGACATGGAAAGAAGTAGTCGGCCACGAAGATCGAATGAGACTGTACATTCGGGAAGCTTGCCGTGACGGTACAGCGCCACCTATGAACACAATTTGGAAGTAATTTTTTTACAATGCCAAATATTTTCGTGACCCTGTGAAGTACTGTCGACAATGATGATAGCGAATCAGGGCAACAAACTATCTTATGAATATGTGGTTCACACAACCGCATATTCAAACGATAATTTATTGTTTTTCTATGAATTTTTTAAATGTGCCAAGGACTTTTCGGACACCCTGTATTTTATACAGTACATTATTTTCACAGTACAGTCCTTTGCAAAAGTTTTCAGTAGTAAGTTTCATATTTTTTTAAAATAATGCAGCAATTTCCTTGTTGATTGTATCGGGTACACACTATTGCTAGATATAAACGTAAATATCTCCTCTATCGATAGTTGTTTGTTGTATTTTAAAGTAAAAGAGTAGTTGTGGAGTTATTTTAGTGGGTAAAAATCTTCACTTTCCGTCAAAAAACTACGAGTATACACTTGTACTACGAGTTGGGCTCTTTCCTACTTTTATTTGCATCGGGCGTTGTTTCGAAAATTTGTTGACCTACCATATTTTAATGATTGATATAACAATTAATACCTTCAAGCATTTTGAACTTGGCTGAACGCGTTGCATAGTATTTGATTTTTGTACATACATTGTTCCGACTTACAAACCCTGCCAATTCATTCAGCTGACTGATTGTCATAACTTTCATTTATATGCAATATCAAATTTGTATAACTACTTTCAGCCTTTCTCAATTCATATTATTATCTCGCCAAAAACGATAGCTTTGACAGTATACCAGACAGAGCCGCCTTTTCTCAGTTTCACTTGACTCACCGAGCAGTAAGTTTGTGTACACAACAAATGTAAAAAGTTATATATATAGAAAAAAAGGCTTACTCAATTCATTGATTTTGTTTTCTTTTAGCGCTTACTTTTGTACTATTCTGATTCAATTTGAAATTCGTGACATCGAAATGATTCACTTAACATTTACTTAAAATTTAAAATCTAATTTCATGTTTAACATAATTGCTACAGTAAGAGAATCTATTACCAAGAATGCATTTAAGGAGGGGGACGGTTCCCTTCTATTCCCAAAATTTCAATTTTTGTTGACAAAGTGATAATGATGAAGTACTTAGTGGAAAAGTGGAAAAGTCTACCGTTCCCACCGTTTATACGCCCTCCAATTTTTTTTTCTGGGCTCTATCATAACTGCCCCTATCTGTACACGTCCCCTATCATAACTGCCACTTAATTTGACAAATTGAACAGTGAATTGAAAAAGCTAACTTTTATAATTCTTAGTTTAGAAAAATGAAAATACATATTATGAAAAAAATAAACATTTATTTTACAAGAGTTTTCAAAATTCTCAGATTCTTAATACTAGTGAAGTTATTTTGCAGTTTTTTCCATCGTATATCTTTCAACAGACTTTTCAATTTATCCAAGGCACACAAATGCAACGAACTTTTAGCCTCCTGCATTGTACTTGTCCTTTAATTTTAATTCAAGATTTCTTTTACATCTAAACTATTCAATCCTTTCTTTGCCAAGAAGAAAAAAAACAAAAACTTTCGTACTGTCGTCAAAAACTTCACGAGTCAGCTAATTAAATTAAAAATGTTGTTTCACTTTAAAATTTGTAAAAAAATCACCGGATTAATATTTCTTTGTGATTTAACTTTGAATGAAGGCCTAAATGGGCTTTATTTGACAAAATTAAATGGGCATTCTGACAAATACAGTTCAGGATGCGTCAAATGATATGGAAATTCGTAATGATAAATAATGGAAATTCGTAAATGATACGTAACCGTAAAATTTTAATCAATGGCTACTCTCTATTTAATCTATAATAATAAAAATTAATGTTTGTAAATCTGTCTGTCTCTATGTGTGCGGTCTCCAGACAAACCTACTGCACGCAGAACTCTGAAAATTTGAATATATAAGCCCATGAGTCCGATAATGTGCACCTGAGAATCAGAATTTTAAAATTTTAATTACTTTTTTAATTATTAATTAAAAACCGTTTTCAGGATGCCATGCTCGGCGAGTTTAGCCAGCATGATACTGTGAAACAAAATCGCATGAATTGGAAAACATGAAATGGCATGGAAATTTAGTCAGTTTTGCGCCAATCTATATCAATAAAAATGAATGTCTGAAAATCTGCATGCGTGCGATGTCCAGAAAAAAAATACTGGACGGAGAACTCTGAAAATTCGAACATATGAGCCCATTCCTTCGGTAATGTACACCTGAGGCTCAGAATTTTGAAATTTTAATTACTTTTTAAATTATTAATTAAAAACCGATTTTAGATCGTCATGCTTGGCGAACTTTGACCTCATGAAAAGATTTATGCTTGAAGTGAGTGGTAACCGCAAAAGTAAAAAACCGTTTTTACGTTGCCATGCTTGGCGAGTTTCGCCCAAATGCTACTATAAAACAAATCGTTTGCATTTGAGAAGCATGAAATGGCACGAAAATTTCATCAGGTTTACGCCAAATCTATCTGTCTCTATAATAATAAAAATGAATGTTTGTAAATCTGTCTGTGTGCGGTCTCCAGACAAATCTACTGCACACAGAACTCTGAAAATTTGAATATATAAGCCCATGAATGCCGATAATGTGCACCTGAGAATCAGAAATTTAAAATTTTAATTACTTTTTTAATTATTAATTAAAACTCGTTCTAAAACGGAATTTTTCTTACCCTGTGTTACGAATTTTGGGAGCAACCCGCTGTTCTGGGGTTTAAAATAGTTTAAAATTCGTATTCTATGCGTTAAATAGTTAAATTTTGCTTTTTGTTGCATTGATATGTAATGTTCTGGAAATCTCGGGTTCTATGGGTCGTAAGTCTTCGAAAGCCTAATTTTTGGGGACTTATTTTTGGCGCCAATTTTGGCGATGTTTCACCAAAACTCGCCAAGTTTGACGATTTTTCTGTCATTTGGCGCGTTTTTCCTAATGGGACCTTTTCATGAAATTTTTTATGGTATTTAATACGTTTAATGACCTAACATTTCTCAATTTTAAGAAATTTAAATCAAAAATTGTGGAATTTACAAGATAATTTGCTTAATTGGATGAAATATTTAATAACTCCAGCAATTTTAATGCAAATTACACGATATTTCTGGGGGAAATATGTGACGGCCACGGCAGTGAGTTGTCTTTAGTGGTGAGTTTGTAAGTACGTACCTGAAACTCTGTAACCATTATCTGCACATTCTGTTATACAATTGCGGCCGAGAGTATTAATCTGGAGTTGCAGTTTGCATGTCAGATTTTGTAAATCGCATAATTTAAGGGGTTCACGGGCAACGCCGTGCGGGACTGCTAGTCAGAAATACGAGAACTTGAGGAATTATTTCGTTTGTATCGTAATTTTTACTTGAGAGTCTGTTATTCTGATTGAGTTTCGAAATTAGGTATAAACTCGTTGCATCAAAATGACGTAGATCTCACGAAAAATCGGAATCATGCTTGAAAGTAGTGTTATTTGTTTTTTTCAACACGCAATTAAATTCAATGTTTCCGATTCTTAGGCAACGAAAAATCTCAAACTTGATGCCAAGAATGATAGCAAAATTTTTAAGCAGCAGCTGTTGAATTCAAAATCCTTCTTTGTTTAAAAAATCGTCAAAAATCTCCTAATTTGTCTTTTTTCTACGTTTTTCTTTTAAAAGGGGTCCAAATGAATGTTTCGTCACTTTTCAAAATATCGAAAAAGTTATGACTGATAGAATTAAAGATGCAGCAGTTTTAAAATTATTTTACGAAAACGTTCGTCTAAAGAAATCTTACTTGAATTCTTTTTAAATGATTTACATTTGTTAGTTTCGATGTTCAAATGAGGTGAAAATAATGAAAAATCATTAAAAATGAGGGAACGAGTGTATTTTCAGTTTTTTAAAGCAGGCGACAATTTTCTCTGTACCTTTTCACGTTCTTGTGCAAAATTTCAGGCCGATTGGTCAAACGGTGTGGATTTGTATGCGATTCATCCAAACAAACAAACAAACTGACAAAGAGATTTTCATTTTTATTTATAAGGAATGATTTAAAATTAACAATTACGAAAACTTTTAAAGAAAATTAATAAATAAAAATATAAGCACTTCATTTCGAAAAATCTTTTATTGTTGATTCAATGTTCATTTAAAATTAGCGAAAGCTATTTTTTAAAGGTCCTATGTGATAAATAAAATGTAGTGATAAAAATAAGAAATTATTATTCCCTTGTAATGACATGTTCGTGCTCTTCAAAATAAAATAAAGTTCTACATTTGCCGAAACTAGAATCATACTCGCCATCTCGATGATGCACGTATATCGAAGATTGGAAGCTGGTTGTGCACATGCGAACTGGGGTAGATCAGAGAAGGAAAAAAAACTTGCAGCTTCTCCACAGTAGTCTTGTTTCATGGTAATATGGCAACCAGCTGCACTATAAGCCTGTGGTTGCCGCGCTTGATAAATGAACTTTAAACGCTTTAGTAAGCACACGCCGCTGCGCAAAATTTTACGAATAACAGTAAACTGCATTTTATTACTGGTTGGCTTTTTAATATTATCATTTACTACATTCTACATATATATACATATATACAGGGTGAATCTAAACTCTTGGGCAAAACTTTAAGAGGTGATAGGGCACATCATAAGGAATCAGAATCATATAGCAATGTGGGGTCGGCTACGTCGTCTTCCTATAGCTGTTAATAATCACTTCGGAGAAAGTGCTGAAACAACAGTGCACATGCCGACCATTGTTCGTCAGCAACTAATGTATTTTTCTCCGAAAACAGAAGACTAAAATGGATAATTTAAAAAGTTTATTTTATTTCATGGATGAAATTTTCGGAGACGAGCCTATTGCTTATGAAACTTGGTTATGAAATTAGACGGGCACTTCAATGCTTTTCCAAAAGTGATTATTACCGGGTAAGTTAAAACTGCGTTTCACCCCAGATTGTTATGTGATTACGGTTCCTCATTGTGTGCCCTATCACCCCTTAAAGATTTGCCCAAGAGTTTAGATTCACCCTGTATATATAACTCGGTTGTTCGAGCCTCGTCAGGGGGTGACTCCTCTGAACCCCCCTAATTTTTTAGTTTCATTATTGCCATATACTAAAACTATATTAATTGTCTATGTCATTTTATCTCTTATTTTTCATGTATCATTTCGCCTGGTAACCCTATGTTGAAATTTTTAGGATTGTAATCTATTTATAGAAAAATACGTGTGATACATATTCTACAGCTTACGAAATATTGTAACAATAGATTAAAGCTGTTGTGAACTAATAGTATTTAAATATATGTTAAATTATGTCTCATTTTTGGGTCATATTTTCGGGACAATTTTCAATAAAGGGAGAGATAAAATGACATAGTCATTATATATATTCTTTCTATCATAAATGGTGTTTCCCCAATACGTATGCATTATTTTTTACCTCAATGTGTTGTTTCAATGGCAAATACGTAATCACATATAATTTAAATAGTTCCATATAGCATCATGGTGTTACATATTAACATATTTTATTCCAGAAAGTATATATATAAGCGATACAAGCTATCATTAGCCCCTGTATATTTGATGCAAAATTTTTATATCTGATAGCAAGGAAAAAATTGTTCTTCAAAGGATGTTCCATTTCATTAAGAAGGCGGGATTAATTCCAGAAAGAGTACTCACATTTTTTCATTTTAAAACATTTAAAATTAAATCGTAGATTATTAATGAATGTCATCCTGTTAGAATATAACTCTGCTTTAAGACATTTAGTTTTAAAATTATCCTTCAATTTAAATTCTATGTGGAAGAAGAAATTAAAAAAAAAGTCATTGGCTGTAAAATAATACTTCTGAAAACTAAAAATTTCTTTTAAATGCCTGCTTTGTGGGGAAGGAAGGGGCGAATGAGAGTACATCTATAAAGCAAATATTATTGAATTCTCTTGTTCTTTTTACAATGAACGCACAGACTCTATTTTGTTTTCTTTTTTCACCAAAGTATTCTATAATGGGCAGTCATACTTACATTTTATGAATAGTTTTATTCTGCCCTGTGTTGCTCTGTGTGTTCCACTCTGTGCTGGATGCGATCTCACACGCCGCTATCCAAACGGGGGGCGAACACAGAGAATTTCCCTTTTCTGCCGCTTGGTGCTCTATCATGTACACCAAGAAGTACAGTCTATGCAATGAAACAGACGCCCCAGCTGTCAAAAACTCTGTGTTTTTTAAAATTATTATTATTATTTAAACAAAACGTCTCTTCATCTATTAATAATATAAAGCCCTGTTTGATTTGATCTGCTCCTTTTTTTGGGGGCGGGGGGGGTGGTGAAGAACGTTAAGAAATTATTACAATGTAAGTTAGAGATGAGCGTCTAAGCAAAATTCTATAAGAAAAGAAAAGTTCCGAGTACTCCGTGAAAAAAAGTAAGACGGTCTAGAAAATATAATCATTAATATCGTTCATCATACGACTTACAGATTCTTAGGAGCGTATCCAGAGGCGAAGCTGAGGGGGCTGAAGCTCCCTCCGAAATCTAACACATTTCTAAGCTAACAATTTCAAAGTTAGCTCACAATCGGAAATTGGCTTACAATTTGATGCACAGTCCCCCCCCCCCCACACACACAGAGAGACACAGAAAAAGATACGGGCTATGACACTTCAGCTTCTTAATGTGGCATTGAGGGAGGTAAGGCTAAGAGCATTTGTAAGTTACTTACATAGATCTCGATGGGCTTAAAGAATTATTATTATTATTTTATTTTTTACGTTTGGTGGAGCTTAAAAATATGTGTTCCTTACCCACCGAAAGTCATTATCTTTTCTTACAATTGATCTGGGCGTACACATAAGAAAGAAGTCCCGCCTCCATGCGCAAATGGTCGCTCAAATTGTTTATAATGCGGATTTTTATCATTTCAGCAGAAAACATCATTACTTTCAAAGGTCAGAATGAATTATATAAATTTTTAATTTAATATTTTGTTTACTGTTTGGTGGTTAAAATTCTGTTTTTCCTCTCACCGAAAGTCACAACCCGTTCTTACAATTAATAAGGGCGTAAACATCAGGCAGAGGTATCGCCAACATGAGTAATCGCTTGCTCTTAAATTCTTCATGATCCAGATTTTACTATTTCAACACTATTCAGCATTACTTTCAAAGATCACGGATTATTGAAAGTTCTTGTGTACTGTTTGTGAAGCTTAAAAATATGTGCTTCTTACCCACCGTAAGTAATATTCCTTCTTACAATTGAAGTGGGCGTAAGCAAAAGGAGAAAATTCTCGCCTACAAGGTGCAGCCAATTGCTCTCTTAGGACAGTAAAGTTTAAAAAAATAGGTGCCGTAGTATTTTTAAACAGCTTTAAAAGCAAACCGATAGTGTTAAACATCCATACCTATTCATTTAAAACCAAGCTACTTATTTTAAAAAGAGATGTAAAATTCTGTTCATCACTAGATTGAAACCCACTTGTATTTTCGCTGTGAAGATAATAAAAAAGGAACAACAAAGCGTATGGGTGGTTTTATTGGATTTTAATGACTTTATAAAAGGCAGCAATATGAGGATACTACAGGGTTGTCCAAATTAAACTTCCCCAACTCAGAGGCCTGTGCAGGATGTTGTATAGGTCATAATGTGACAAAATTTTGAAAACAGACACTTCAGATCACGCGCTCGTGATTTATTAAAAAAAAAAATATTAGTACAAGAAGTCGCTGTAACACTAGTAATTTGCATATTGCACCAACGTGATTTGCAGAAATAAAGCTTTTGCGCCACGTATCCAAAAGACGAGCCCTAAAAAAGTGGAAGACAGGCGCTGCACAGACAGTTGTTTCCAGCTCGCTCATGCACAATGACGACTTTGAAGGACAAAGCTCTGTTAGTGAAACGTTTCTACCAGAATGTCGAGAACTCCTGTGCTGCGATAAGAGCATTCCATCGGCTGAAGAACTTACGCCGAGGACCAATGCCACCGCGCGCTTTACGTGACATGATGAAGAAGTTCGAAAGAACCGGATAGCTGGGAATTTCACCAGGTAGAGGACGACATGTTGTGGATTCTGCACGCGTACAAGACGTTGCTTTGGCGGTCGTGGACGCCACTAGGCAATCGTCACATGGTGTTGTCAGTGTGCCAACTGTTTCTCGTGCTGTTGATATGCCCTATTCGACCGTGGCACACATATAGAACATCTGTAGAACGTCTTGTTGATCTGCAGCGCCACCTATCGGCAACTTCTTGTACTATTTTTTTTTAATAAATCACGAGCGCGTGATCTGAAGTGTCTGTTTTCAAAATTTCACCACATTATGACCCATACAACATCCTGCACAGGCCTCTAAGTTGGAGAAGTTTAATTTGGACAACCCTGTACTAAGGAATGCTGCCGAGAGTAGAAATGGCCTTAGTTGACTTAGGCTTGTCACTGTAATTCGGTAGAGTGAAAATATTCTGTATCTTTTTTGTATAACCTCGGCAACAAACATTTAAGTGGGTTACCAACATCCCCTCTCCCTTTCAAATACTCAACCATTTTGTTTCTGAGTGAAATGTAAACGTTTCATTTTCCGAATGTTAAAAAAAAAAAAAACCGAAACTACTAGAAAAGTAATTTCTTTTAATATTTCATAAGTAAAATTCGCCTAAAAATTGGAGTGTCTTATCTTAAAAATTCCCCGACGATTGCATCAGAAGTCTCCGACAGGGGGGCACGTGCCCCTGGACCCCCTTCTGGCGCCACCTTCAATTACCAGAATAATCCGTGTGTAAACACAAAAAGATTAAAATTTACAGTTGTCACTAACCAAAACATTTTAATACGAACATACGTATTATATGGAAATATAGGGAGAATGCTGTATTAATACATTAAAATATGCACCAGTTACGAAAAACAAGTCTAAAAAAGTATTACAATCTTTTGAAGATGCAAGTAAAAAATAAATTAAGATATATACCGGGTGGCCAAAAAGTCCATAAAAACTTTAGAAATTCTTAAAAAATTAACAAATAATGATAGAAAGTTTTTCACAAAAATAGGTTTAGCGAATGATCGGATTTTTTTAATGACAAGAAAGGTTGTAGTTCAAAATACTACCGATAGTTGGCGATGACGTTTATAAAGAGAACTATGCTTCCAATTTAAACAACCCCAAATCTCTATAATCCTTTTTATACAAACTGCGATTTGCTTTTTCATGATTTGTTCTTTTTGTAATGATTTTTTTTAAGTTTTCAAGAGCTTTTGGTGCATCCTGGGTGCATCAAAATTTAAAATTCATAAAAAAGAGCAAATAACGATACAAAATTGCGGTTTGCATGGATAGGATTAGAGAGATTCTGGATTTTTTTTATTGGAAACTTGGTTCCCATTATGAATGTCAGCGCCAACTATCGGTAACATTTGGAGCTACAAACTTTCTTGGCATTAAAAAAAATCCCATCATCTTCTAAACCTATTTGTGCAAACCTCAAATTTCTATCATTATTTGTTCTTTTTTAATGAAGTTTTAAAGTCTATACGGAGTCCGGTCACCCGGTATTTATTATTAATTTATTAAATTTAGAGGAAGTTCCCAAAAAAGCATCATCCAACAAATAAATTTTTTAAAAGTTGTTTCAGCATGTGCTCGGATCAAAAAGCGTTTCAAAATTGTATTTTTAGATGAAGATACCTTCTGTTTAAACAAAATAAAAAAAAAATCAAGAATTTTTGACAGATTTAATGTCTGTTTAATTGTAGGGACTGGACCTTCAAATCTCTCTACGATGTGCATGATACTATCGTCACTGTGGCGAAAATGTCAACTACAGCATACTCGCGGTTGCCTATTGTTCTGAGTTTCGTCTGTACGACCCGTGTGAAGATTGCAGGCAGCCAGAATTTGCGGCCATCAGCGAACATTTTTTTTTTTTTTTTCCCCAAGGTGTATTTCAATATCCTCCAGGGCAGCGACGGAATACTCAGCTACTGTGTGTGTGTGTATATATATATATGAACTATTTCTAAATATATAGCACAATAAAAGTTTGTTTTTTACCCTTATGACCTTGTGATTTTTAAAGGACTTTTTTTTTCTGGGCGGGCTTGAAGTTAGGAAACGCCTCCATTAGATCCGATGGGCTTTATTAGTACTTGCCGTTATACTAGAATTTAATATTATAGTCTGCCATCATTTTATGTAAATGAAGTTCTGTTTTTAGTTAAGTTTAGTTTAGTTATATTTTGAAAATAGACATAGACTATAACGTGTATGAAAATTTTTATATACACTTTGTCACAAAAGTATCTTAATGAAAGTTCGGTTTCTTGCATGTAGTATTGTATTTCGAAAAAAAAAAGTAACTCATGTAGTCTGTGATAAAAACATTCTTTTGGGTAAGAGGTTTTCGAAAAACTAATTCAGCAAGCTCATATTCTTCAGTAATTAGTTATTAGTTTATATCGAAACAATTATTGTCAGGACCATTGCTGAGACTTTTTTCTTGGGGGGGGGATGCTGATAACCTGTCAATTTAAATATCGATTTTTACCAACTTATTTATTTTCTGATCAAATATATTATCTTATTCTTAATTTTGGCCAACTGTGTTTGTATAACGTTGCCAAGTGTACCTGAAATAGAAAATAAACTGTAGTTCTCGTATTTTTTTTTTCCCCGAGTTTAATAGAATTTGGGAGTGTTAGGGGGGACGGTGGGGTAGAGGCTCCTTCCCCTTCCCGCCTTTAGCAAGGTTCCTTAGAGTAGCTTGTACTTCAATACTTTTAAATTTTATATGTTCCTATACATTCCTATTACTGAATTAAGGATTATATAACAGATAATTTTTTTACGTTTAAAGTTAGGCATTCATATTCCTTTTTAATTGGATTTCACTAATTCCTTCTGTGCCAATTTTCTCTGTTATCTATCTACATAATCAAAAAAGAAGGTTCAGATTTAACCCATTGAGGCGCAACCCTATCCCAATGCTGAAAAAAGGGCAGCCGTTGCCATCGATCGACTTAACTACCAGCAAGATGGCGGACGATCGAAACGTTCATCGCGTGCCACCCTTTTTTGACGCAGCTGGCTGTGCCGCACAGCCACATCTATAACGTTTCTTTGAAATAATTCGTCAGTTTCGGTTCTCTCCGCGTCTTTAGGGGCGTGGAGTAAAAAGCAATCAACTGAACAGTGACTGATTTCCTGCTGGGCATTCGGGGCAAGCGCCTGGGCCACCTACTAAAAGGAGGCCTCAAATTACCCTTTAAGTTTGAAAATTTGCAAATTTTGATTTTAATTTGAAATATGAGACAGGGAAACTAATTTTACGAAAAAGAATAGTAATAATAGTTAGCATTATATCCAAGACTCTTTTTAGCTAATCGGTACAGTCTCAGGCTGTCATTCAGCGCAAACTTATAATGTAGGCTCGGCCTATGTAGTGATGCATGCTGATCGCGATATCTCTTTAAATAATACTGTAAATCAATTTCTATGAAAATGAAACTTGGAAAAAAATAAATTAAGAAAAATCTAAATGTATAAAATATCTTTGTCTGTTCGCTATTGGCGCCTAGACCTTTCGTCGGATCATATCCAAATTTGGGCACACTGATTAAATAAAAAAAAAAGTGAAAGCTACTGCGGGGAAACAGAAAAACAATCAATTCCATTTTTAGTTTTTTACTTATTTTATGTTTTGTCCAGGTGTCGGCCCTTTTTCACACAATTTACGGAATCTTAGCTAAATTTTCGCCCGAAAACTATATTTTTTATACTGTGGGAAAGTCCCAGAGAATGCTTTTTCAAATGAGCTACTATGGAATATTACAGCTAATTTAGAGGAGGTTTTTTACGAATTTTTAAAAATCCATAAAATAGGCTATTTTAGCATGGTTTGACTTTGTACGTCAGCAGAGAAATTATTTATGAAAATATCCTTTAAAAACTTGATAATAATTCGGAGTCAACTATTTCCTCGCTATTAGAGAAAATGACTGAAAAGAACAAAAGTTTGCATATAATGGTTTGAAAAAATTCTCCTTTTTTCATTCTTTAGCGGTAGCTTAGCAAGATTCATTCCCCGCCTCCTACAACGTTATTGGTACTTTTTTTAAAGCGTGTTACTCGGGATTTCTCGGGGAAATATTTTTTTTCTGAAAGGTAGTTTGTGACAATTGCATTTTCTTGACAGTTTTCAGTATGTCATTTTGCTATTATTATTATTTATGGATTAGAAATTGTATCATGACATATCTATTTATATAATTTTTTATTATTTTATTTATTTATTTATTACGATACTGAACTTGACGATTTTTTAAAAATTAATTTAAGAATTTAGTGTGTTTTAAAATTTATCTTTAGAGAATTAAATGATTTTTTGGTAGCTGCATAAAATACAATGTTTGAACAATTGCACACAGATGCAAATAAATGTTTTTAAAATTCATATTTACTTCATCTATTAATGGTTGTGAAAACAAGCCATGGGAATAGATTAGCGGAATTTTTTTTTCTTTTAAGCTATGCCTTTATACCTAATGCGTCCTGGCAATGCCAGGTTCTGTAGCTAGTAATACATATAAAACAAAAGAATAATTCATTTATCTTGAGGTACACAAGATGGCCAAGTGAGCGAATTGAACTTGTTCTGTTGTTTAATACAGCTGTTCTCAACCTTTAACACTGTTCCAACTCCCAACAACGGATAACATACGATGCCCCCCCCCCCATTCACATTCCTCAGCGTAGATACAGTATTTTACTCTTCAAAAAGGAACATGTAGTTAAACCATTTTAACAAAACCATTAGTGAGCCTTTTGTAAAAAACAGTAATGCTATCGGTAAAGTTTGAATAAACATTTTAAGCGAAAATAGATGTGCTTTGTAACTGTTTCATCTAATGTTGTGTTAGCTAAAACGTAAGTTACGGATACAGATATTGTTCGTTTAGTATTAGAGGGGAGAGAAAGAGTGGTTAGTAAATTACTGCATGCAAATTCAGTGAAAATGCTCGGGCGTTACTTTTACCCGCACGTTATAAGTACTTTTTTCAGTGTGCTCTTGTTTCTGTTCTTTTTGTAAGAGTATATGAAGGTTTCTAAGCCCATTTTAATAAACTCACACTATCATTATTTACAGTTAAATCCAATAAATAAATCATTAACGAAAAACGAGACTGGAATGTTAAAATTATAGCAGTAGCGTGCATCTGATACAATCAACAGGATAGATAATACACTAATTTCGGAAAATGTTGAAATGTTAATAAAATACTGAAAATCGGCTACAGGTCTTGCACTTATGTAAATGACTGTAATATCTCTGCTAGTTGTCTTTTCCTAGTATTCCACATCTTTCATATACCCTCAAACAGCATAATACCTATTGCTCACTGGCATGACGTAAGGTTTTCATAATCTTGCTGCACGCTTCCTTCCGCATGTTAAATTCTCATAAGATGAGGACCTCGGAATATTGTCACGCCACAGGAATTTTCGCTGCTGCCGGTAATTTAAAATATCCAGATTGATTTTGCACAAGTGAAAACAGCTGTCAACAGTGAAAACAGCCAGTTTTTCTTAGAGCATTGCACGTGAAATTTTTATCAGTCAATCAAAATAATTGAATAGAAATAATTTACATGTACTTGGAACTTTTATTGACTTTATATCATGTTTAGGGATATCTATAGAAAATAAACGTATTCAGGGTATATTATAATATCAAGACAAAAATATATGCTTTAAAATTTATAAATGTCTCTGAAAAATAATAATGTTGAAAATAATATGTTTTTAGTTTATTTCCTAGTCCCTCGTTATTTATGTACTAGCTCCTGCAGCAATGTTCAATTTCCATCGCATTAAACTCGCAAATTAATGTAGTCAAATTTGAACGTTACAATTTACAAAACAAAACATAACATGAATCATTAATTCTTTTGATGACTGTAAAGCTAAATACGCGCACACATACAGAAAAAAAGGGGGGGGAACGCTGTTTAACAGGCGTTTGTCTTCCTGTAACAAGTTTACAAGCATGTACAAGGATAAAAAGAAAATACAAAATGATCGTATGCTTTCGTCTGCTAACAAGTTCAAGGTATGGGCAGCAAAAATGGCGGATTAAACGGCGAAGGGGGGCGGAAGTGTCAGACCGGGGCCGTCGGTATTAGCAACCGGGCCTGCTTGTTCGTTGCCACCGGAAGAAATGAGTGAAACTTTGAGGCCTGATATTTACATTTGTGCTGTTCGATTGTATGCGATTTAGGATTATAAAGTTAATCTATTTTATAATTAAAAAACAATTTTGTTATATTTTGTCATAATGATTTAATGACAAGGTGTTTTAGATGTAGGTAATAATTTTTTGAAGATTGTGCTTTTTTTATGGAAATAAATCAACGAATTCCATCATAGAATTCGAACTTTAAGTTCTGAATGTAATGGTAAGTGTACACTTGTATAACTTATTTAGAAATTCTACAAATTTATAGGATATAAAGCATGTTTTGTAAATTAATATTCATGTGTTATTTATAAATTATTTTAATCTGAAATCGCTTAACTTGGGTAGTTTATTATTCTAGTAAATAAGCGTGCGTTGTAATACTAGTTAGATATTCTTATCTGTTTAAATCTTTCAGTTGAAAATGTCATTTATCACTGATTATAAATGCACTAAATGTGTGAAATTGGTTTCAGTGCAGAAGTACTGTAAAATATGTTATTAATTTTTGCACATGTTTATGTAGAAACTTTAATTGAAGTTAATATTTTGTATAAGCGTTCATTATACTCAAATTAAAAGTTCCATTAGTTAATGGCTATAATAAAAAGCAATTAATTCAGGGATCGTTTTACTACAGTGTTTAGCGCAACTTGTGAAAAGGGATCTTGAAAATTTTTTCAAGTCCTAGAGCTGTTAGTTTATCTTAATTTGTAATCGCCAGTTAATAGTAACTTAAAAAAAGAGGTGTTGGAATATAAGTGGTATTTCCTAGTATGGTTTTCTATAATTTATTATTTTCTTTGGCGAAGAAAAAATATATGGAACTAATACTGAAAATTATAAATCATTTTCATTTTGAATGGTAAATTTTTCGATAAATAAACTCATTTGAACTAACGAAAATAAAAACAGTTAACAAAAGTGTATGATCATACACTGTTACGTTATTCTTAATCCTTTTGATATATTTTATCTCCCCTTTAAGTTCGTACTACTATTTATGGGACACCCTTTATTTTGTAATTCATTCTAAATGTTTCTCGTTAAATTAATTTACATTATTTTTCATGTAAATACCAAGGACATGCAGTGCACGGGTTGTACTTATAATTATAGCAAACATTCTTCTGATACCTACGCCTTACAAAAGATTAAAAATTAAATAGTATATCAGTACTTAAATTTTGTATACGTGAATTGTAAATATCAAATATTTTAAATTCTATTTCAGCTCCTCGTCATATATTTTGTTAATATATTAACCGAACAATATTTAATAAATGAAAATTTAAGAACTATTAGTTAAATTTATTTTAAATGTAATAATGGTTGTAACTGCTTTGAAAATGTAGAACTTAAACATCCAGTATAAAGAAATGCATAAAAATGTCTGTATCATTTGTGCATTCGTTTACTTTAATGTATACTAAAAGTCAGCTTAATTTGTTCATGTATATTAAAAATCAAGCAAAAATAATGAATCATGAGAGTGAGCACTACTTTGTTTTTCCTTCAAATTACATGCATCTATTTACTTTAATGTCCACGTGTATCATAGTAAAGAAACTGTCAATGAGTTCGTACTTGAATTAGTAACACAATCACTACTTAAAACTACATTAAATAACGTTTCAAAGCATCGGAAAGCTTAAAAATTGCTTGATGTATACGGGAAGACGCGAGCATCCGTAGGCCTCTTTGGATGACTCATCGAAATACACGCGCAGGCCCGTTACTAATAGCGAAGGCCCCGGTCAGACTTGCAAACGGTAATTCTAATGCATAAGTGTATCTAACGATAATTTCTCGTTACAGAAACTAGTCATTCTTATGCGATTAGCCAGATTTACGGACTAGCAGTTCTCGACCATTTCGTCTATACCAGTTGTGTGTATCACTTACACGCATAATTCTATGATCTATTCTTCTACTTTTGGGACGCAGAAAATAGCCATCTATTCGTTCCAGATGCGAGCGGTAATTTTTTTTTCTCCCGTGCTCATTTCCAAGGTGTGATACATAATTAAAACATTTTCATACTAGTACAGCGCAACCGGCTGCATGATTTAAAAAAAAAAAAAGAAATGCACACATTCGTTAAATTTTGAGATATTTTTTAATAGAAAAAGGAGGAACTGTATAAAGTATTATTTTTAAAAATCGCGTTATTTTTATGACAACTTTATTTTTAGGCAATGCTAGAATTCTTATTACTAGGAATGTGTAATCGATTTCATATTTATCGATTATAAATAAATCTGTAAGAAAATTTTCAGAGTTAGTAGGTCTTATTTTAACGAGACTATGGCAAATTATTTTTTAACTATTGTATCAAACATAAAAAAAAATCTGTCTTTCGTTTATTAATAATATATAATTGAAAAATGTCATAAATACACATTGTTTGTACACACACTCACAAAATGTATAGACAAATACAATTCACTGAAATAGCCAGTTTAATTTACTGAACACTGAAAGTCCTGCGACATAATTTAAATAAATAACATCATTTTAAAATCAAAGAACAAACCTCGATAGAAATATAACTTTTGAAATAACAGCATAACAGTATATATTTATATAATTATATGATTATACAGACTTATTATGTGTAACAAGCTATATTATTGTATAAATGACACGATATAAAAGACACTCAACTACTCGTACTTAAAGCTTAACATGAATAAGATTTATTTTACTCCGGTGATTTAATTCCCAGTCATTAGAGTCATTATCTTCATGACCTCAATAGCGTTAGTGAAAGTGAACTTTCTGCCTGACGGCTTCTTTTGTAGGTTTGTTAACGCTTTAGATCATCTTTCATAAGTTTCACCCTTGAAATTACTCCTTTGTAACTGCACTGAACATGTGTTGTTAATGACACCATAAGTATCTGAAAGCTGTTAAGAATGGTTGTTTACAGAGAATAGTGCATTTGATCACACTCTAATGTAAGTATATTAAAAAGGTTTTTTAAACAGGACAAAAAAACTGCTGTTCGTAAGAAATCATAATATTTAAGATTTCAAAATGTTCTTTATGGTAACGCAAACCAAACATTAAAAAAAAAATTCAGTATCATAGATATTTTTTTAAATCCTTCCGCAATTAAAAGCTTCAGAATTGATTGATATTTTAATTTACGCAAAAATTGCTTAAAGTAGAGTGAGGTATACTCTTCTTAAGGTATTTAAGCATAACACAGTGAAACTTGTATGAACGACCACCTCTATTAAGCGACCCTCTTCTTCAACGATCAAATTTTTAAGGCACCGAACTTTTACACTATCTACCTAATGTTAAAAGATCCTCTAGAAGAATCAACAAAACCCTCTATAAGTGACTGGTCCCGGTTCCCTGTCAGAATATTTGTCTTGTATTTTTTCGGAAGTGAAGTAAACAAAAACCGCAGTTCAAACTAGTAGCTCTAGTACAAATCGACAGCAGGTATCAGTACAATACACATCAAGTACAAATCAACAGCAGGTACCAGTACAATACACATCAAGTACAAATCTTGGAAGTACGCACTACGCGAAAAAGGAAATTCGGAGAGGTGGCTTACAGTTACTTTAGGTTGTGGGAAGACCGAAAAGTCAAATTTTAAAGCAAATATATTTTATTATGAAATTCAGGAGACACGCAGAGTATCAGGATAAATGCTCTTTTCTCAGATGTAAAAAATAAAATATAGAAAGAGGTATTCTCAGAGCGAGAAAAAAAGAATGAAACAATCTGAAACTTGTAAGTCTATTATTAAAATTTAAATTTTTAAATATGTTTGTACAATTATTTATGTATTAGCATGCACTTTCATAAATAACAAAACAAGCAATATTTTTTAGAATTTTTGTGGGCTACCAAATGTTTATACTTCTTTAATCGATCACCGCTCTTAGCAACCGATATTTTGCGGAACGTAGGGTGGTCGCTCTCGAGAAGTTTCACTGCATAGCTCTTTATTTAGCAGAGAAATAAATTTTGTTGAATAATGTTACACCGTACCCTAATCAGAAGAGCATATTTTAATTTGTAATGTCACCATTTTTAAATTATCAGGAAAAAAAAAGAAGAAAAACGTAATATAAACAATTTTCGGAAATGAGTTTACAGAATGCAATATAATTATACAAAATTTAGCTAATACTTTGACATAAATTCTCTTGAAAGATTGTATTTCCAAGACTAGGAGCATTAATGTAAAATAATTTTATGGTGACAATATTAATCCTAATTTGCCATTATTTGGAATTATGAATTTAAATTTGTATGTTATTTTCGTTAACTAAATATTAGTTTAAATAGTTGATGAAAATGTATTTTTACAAGTTTGAAATTAAAAATCAGCTTATTTTAACAAGTCTACTTGCTAAATTTCATAAAGAGTTGAAAGCATTCCTTCAGGCTTACAAGTTTAATTCTTATATACTGTAGCTGCAAAATTCTTTCTTTCATTACTCAAAAGTACCTTAGTTGGCGGTTAATGTGAAGTAAATCCAAAACTAGATTAAGCCAAGGGACAGATGAATATACACTTTCAAATAACCTTAACTCAAAATTCATTTTAATAAGTTGAACGGACAATGATTGATGATTCTTCAAGAAATTAACATTATACAAGAAAAACGAGTATTTTCAGCCCTTCAACGATTAGGATGAATATAATTCAGTATTATGAACTTGAGGAAAATCGGATTTTCTTTTTTAACCCGCGAGATATACTTTTAATTAATAAAATATGGAGTTATTAATATAACTTATGGACATCTTTTATCATATTTACCATCACAGCTTTTGTTGTATTTTCCAGATCCATTTGGCAATGAGCAGTTAAACCTGTATTCCCAAAATTCCCTGAACCATGGATTCCTGCTGTTTTCAAGGGGTTTCAGTGCAAAGTAGTACGGGTCGAAACTGTGATCATAGGAAGAGTGGATTCTAATTGAAATACCACCCAGTGCCTCTTTCTCGTATGCTTCTGTGACGTCATGCCGGTCGGACCACCCGTCACTACAAGGAAAAATCACAAAAAAATTCTCATTAGAATAATATAGTTTCGGACACCGTAACAGAATACAAATTTAACTCGTTCATGAGGTTTTTAACAATTGGAGAGAACAAAGTAAAAAATCTAAGAAATCCACTTTGTCGAAATTAAGAGTGTTTTTTTATGCATTCTTCTAGCACATTATAACCAACCACATTACTTGTTTCTGATGCGTTACTGTTAATATAATTTCAAAATCTCCACATTGTAATTTATTTACTGCAATTCGCATTCCATGCCAATGTGGCAGTACCTTCACTCGCGACCTGTTTGTAAATCACGAATTAATATCCAGTCCAAACTAATTAAAAATGAAGACCTCGTTTTAGAATAATTTCATTTTAGTATTAACTTTATGCGACCCGCAGTGGATTAGCCGCTAAGCTCTGTTCCCGTAAAAACAAGGAGAATGAAGCAGCGCCGGCTTGGCCAGTTTTTGGGAGGATGAAAACATCTATCGGCTGGCCTGCTGTGGGACCGCGTACACTAATAGAATCTGGTTCAGGTAAAATCTCTTCGTGGCTCCAACATCCTCCATGATAAAACGATACCAATGGGGTGCCGATTTCAGGTTACAGGTCTCTCATCTTTAATTGGTTCAAAATTGGGAGACCACTTATAGGGCCTCCTAATTGCGGTCAATAGTGTGGCAGTAGCAACACTGGTGTGCCTAATAGGTGCTCAATATTAAAAATGGAGATTAATTCATACTAAAGCACTACTTTTTATTTAAAAATAACTTTACAGATTTTCGCTGATAATAGTTTTTAAAGCAAGAAATTATGGAACGGGCCTCTAACTTTGTGATTCCAAACCATTTGAATTATTACAGAATTCAGAAGGGTTTGAGCTTAGAACCACTGAGTTTAACTAGAGTGCTAATTAGAAGATCAAATGATCGGTTGTAACATATATGAATATTAATAGCATCAAAGATTACTGCTATTTTTTATTTAGTGTAAATATAAATTTATTTTAAAACGACTAAAACGTTTATAAAAACCTACAAAATAATTAACGAATAGTTCTGCTTCGACTCAAGCGGAAAAAAAAGACTCAAAATCACACCGGTGTTCCCGGTATTTTAGAAAATTGTGCAAGCTTTGCCCGGCAAAATATAAAAAATTAATCTCGCATTGAATAATCCGTCCAAGGACTGAGCCAGTTGACATCTCTATAAATGAGGTAGCTACGCATAAAAAAACGAGATGTCCGCAGGAGTCTAATGGCCTTATCACACTAAAGGGAAAATCCAAGCAACTTCGCGCTGGACCAACTTTTCCGACGGAGTTGAAGGCGTGGTTATCTTTAAGTGTTGCAAAAGTAAACAAACTCTCTCCGACGCCAAATAGTCATCGCATCGCTGATTTGGCGTGCAGGTTCTTCTTTTACTTACCGTGCGTTGGTATATTTACATCGGATCGGCAGCAATTTCGGCACCATCGGATGGGCAGCAGTCTCTAATTCCAAAGTCCAGTTGAACGCGGCCATAATTTTATTTACACGTGATTCTGACATCGAGCCAAGTTGCCAAGCTTCGAACATAGTCGCCATTGCTCGAAATTGCTTATGACGTAGCAGAAAGAAGTACTCTGATTTGCCGAAATTTCGTCCGACTCGGATTTTTTCCTTCGGAAAGGAAAAAGTTGGAGTTCGCGGTCGTCAAGGTAACGGCGGAGAAAATCGGCAGGGAAATTGATTTGCAAGGAAAGTTGTTCGGATTTTTCTCAGTGTGATAGCCCTATTAATATTCTTTGTAGAAAGTTTATTCTAAATGATAGAAAAATTCTTTTGATGTCATTTGGATAGATATATTCATTGGACATTTTTAAATCATCTATAGCATTAAATTTCACTTAAAACGCTTGAGGGACACGGAAGCACCCCTGATCCTTCCTCTCTCTCGTGGTATATTTTGTCCGCATATCATCAATATTCGCATCCTCAATAATATTAATGCAAGTATTACGATTCTTTTTTCTTGGAAAAGAAAATGATAGTTGAAGCTGGAATTCTGTATTGTACAAATAATTCCATCACACTCTCCGTTTTTTTTTGCAGATGCCTTCTGTTTTGAAATAAATCCAGACATTGAGATAAATACATACTTAAAATAAAATGTGTATGTAAAATATGAAAGTTTAACATCTGCATTTATCATCCTGCAGCATTTTTTTTTCAGATGCCTTCTGTTTTGAAATAAATCCAGACATTGAGATAAATACATACTTAAATAAATGTGCATGTAAAATATGAAAGTTTAACATCTGCATTTATCATCCTGCAGCATTTTATGGAAATCAAATTTACTGATCCGAAAACAGAGATACAGAAATCGATACATGCTTTTGTATTTTTGCAATTGATAGCCTGAATGTAAAACTAAGTTGTTTCACAAAAAAACCTGAACGTTACGAGGTTAAATGATTTGTAATTTATAGCATGGATTTAATTTTATTAACACTTATTTACTTTTAGTAGTAAAAATTTATTAATTTTAATCGAATGATGGTGCGTAAACTGTCAAACTGAAGCCAGAGACCTGCATTCCTAGACGGGTTAGACCATCTAGTAGTATGAATAATGACTTATTTTATTTGTTCAAAACAACCTAAGTGATACCTAAGTGTTTTACAAATCGACTTAGTGGAAAAAAGGTATAATTACCTATTTATCTGATATGCTCTTAAAAATGGTTTTTCAAATTATACGCCAGCATTTTTTTGTCAGTCATGTTTTTCAATGTTTCTATGAAAATGTAATATTTTCATTCACTACAGAAATTATGAAAAAAGAGAAAAAACTGTTTCCTTAAAATATATCTATTTCATACTATGACTGACAACAGATACTTTTACATTTCCATTTTTGCATACACATATAATCCATTGAATTTTAATAGAGAATCTAAACGGAATTTTTTAAAAACATGTTACTGATTTCATTTCAAGATACTGTAAACATAAATATTTGCACATTTTAAAAGTTGGTTTCAATGACTTTTAAATTACCAGATGATGAATTATTACTGTCTTCTTCCTCTTGGAAATCTTTTACTTACTTCGTTAAAAACTTTCCTTTACATGAATACTTAAAAGTTATCCTGAGACACCAATATTTACCTCTACAGAATAAATAACTACCCCAAGAAAAGACGATAATTCTCTTAAAAAATGCTTCAAACTTTTTAATAGCTGTTTAAAATTCAAAGCACTTTATAAAGAAGAGACAAACGCGGATATCTTTTTCAAGGATTATAGAAAAAGTTGTCTACCTAAGAGGTTTTCGTAATAAACCTTATTCAAACGGATATTCTTTTCCTAAAAAATTCCAAAATGACTTTATAACAAAATAAATTTCTTTTTAGAATTATAGTTGTTTGAGACTTTCATTAATAAAAATATTTCTATGTATGTTTTTAAAAACTTACTTTTTCCTAATAGGCTGAGGTTTCAACTGAACGGTATTGAATTATTACTGCAAAGATATTTTGTCATTTTAAATGCAGCAACAGCAAATAACAATCCTTAAGAATATAAAAATAATACAAACATAATTTCCTTAGAAATTTTAAAAGACTATCCATGGAAAAATTCATAAATTGGGCTATTTGAAGACATCCTAGATATCGATTGTTTTAAAAATATGATGGCATAATGCTGTTCCAAAATATATATCCTGATATGCAGCGACTAGTTATATATACATGTATTCTTATACTGCGAAAATAATATTAGGATAACTGTGTTACGTTCTTTGTACTGTTGGTGGTTATTTTCTTTATCAACTAGGAAGATCACACTTTAAATGCATTATAATTTTAGATTTTGCTTTGATTTTTCTCACTGCTTTACTCTTTGTTTTCTGGTAGAAATATTTTACCATCCGGTCTTTAAAGGTTAATAAACAAGGCAATTTCAGTGAAAACTGCACTTTAAAAAAATTCGCCTTTATACACAAATTTATCCCTCATTTTTCAACGAATAATTTCCTTACATCTTGGAAACGTAATATCTCCGTGAATTCTTCCTGAAAATCTGAAGAAGAGGAAAAACCTCGTTAAGAAGAAGTTTCTTCAATTGACAGGAGAAAAACGAAACCGATATTCGACAATTAAAGGAAATATCCGGCAGCATTGATAGATGTAAAAGTTCCTTGAATTGAAGAAATAATTTTTGAGAGTGTATCTAATGTATCTCGCCTGCACAGGAGAAGTAAATTTGTCTAAATATACAACATAAAAAAAATATTTTTTAATTTTCATATGCAGTCTACTGATCCTGATATCTAGAATGCCGGGATATTTTTGCAGATCCATGCATACTCTAAAACAATGCATGTGGCCTAAAACCTTAGAAAGATGTATTTAGTGTGTTCAAAAATTGTTACACTTGTTCCTCCACAGGCGACAACATTACGAAACCAAAGCGAAGCTCATTCCTGCTGTATTTCTAAAAAAAAATTACAAACTTAAAACGGTAAACGAAATAGTGCGTAACACATGTCAAAAAACTTCAGAACGCACATTCCATTCCCAAGTCGTTCTAATATGATACAGAACCTACCTTCCAATAAGTAAGAAATCACCGGTAGCATTAAGTCTCCTAAGAGCCTTGAGCAATCCCCTCACAGTCATCCCTTCGCAGAAGCACACCACGACCCTGGCATTGGGATATTTCTGTAGGTTCAGAATGATCTGGTCGTAAATATCATCGTTGGCGTGGCTAAGAACTGAATCGCTGGCCGCGATGCAGATTCCGGAGTCGTGCGCCAGTTTGACGAAGGCGTCCATTCCACTGCCGCCGTAGTTACCTGCAGAGACATTTTAAAACATTTTGTGAAACTGTCTTTAAGAAATGGCAAACATTTCAGAAATAAGAGAGCGTTAAGTACATTACACCGAAATCACTCTTTTTACGAGGTGGATGGTTTCCTGCGCATGCCGAGAACACAACAGGTCTAGAAGTTTCCCGAAAGGGACACTCTACTGTGGAACTATCTTTGTCACGGAATATTGACAAACTGCCGGTAAAGGGGAATCCGAATGAACCGGTTGCGGATGGAAAAAGAAAAACTAGCGTTTTCATTATTTATTTTACAAATTAGCAATCTGGTTTGCGTAATTTTAAAACAAACTGATTCATTGTAAGTTTAAAAATATCATCGCAGTAAACAAATCGTTATTTTTTGAAAACTGCGTCTGAATAATTGAGCGGCAAGTGCACATCTGACTGCCATTACCAATAAATAATGGATGTGCCTGTCAGGCGCGTAGCCAGAAAAATTTTTCGGGGGGGGGATATGCGCCTGGAAAAAATTTCGGGGGGGGATATGAACTTATATGTCTATAAATAGACGGAATTTCATCACTAATCTAAAAATTTCGGAGGGGGATATATCCCGATATCCCCCCCCCCTGGCTACGCCCCTGGTGCCTGTCACTGTTCCGCCTCTAAACCGGATGTTTATGTTTCTATCTAATTGGTAGTCAAACAATAACGTTTCGAAGCTAAAATAATGTGTGAAAAAATTGTTTTTGGTAGATTTTGCCTGAGATATTTTTGAGACTGTGCAAAAATAAATAAATTAATAAAATAAATTAAAACAAAATATCTAGTACTTTTTTCTGTTCAATTTTCTGATTTGTGTCGATCACAGTGTAAGAAAATCATCGATGACACATGCAAAAATATATAATTTATAGTTCAGTATAGTATATGCAAGCATGGTAATTGGAGCTTAAATAATGTAGAGTACGTATTATTTTTCATCAAAATGCTTTATGGCGTTTTTTTTTTCCTTTTTTGTCTGCATTATTCGAATTCAAAATGACTGCTTTTTGAATCCAGCTCCAGGAATCAAAATAACATTTAAAAAAAATGTAGGATGTACAATGGCTCTGAAAGTGTTGTGTACCCATGCAAGACCGTAGCCAGAAACAAATTTCGGAGGCGTGTATGTCGCACTAAAATTAAAGTTCGGGAAGGTATAGGTAGCGCTAAAGTTTTATCAACTTTAATTGATCTTCAGAATTAACGCAAATAAAAAACTAATAATGCATTGCCAAAAATTTAGGAGGGGATCAAACCCCCATGATCCCCCCTTGGCTACGGCCTTGTACCCATGCCGTTTTGAATTACTCTAAGAGCTGATTGCAGATTTGACTTAATTTCTTGTGGCACAGCTAACGTATAGTGGGTGTCTCCTACCAATATGGCGACTTACTTCGAAAGCACCTGACTCAGGTAAATCTGCGATGCATTTGTCAAAATGCGCTCGTATTTCCTAATCCAAGTAAATATCAGTATCCAAAACACAGCGAGAACCACTTTTTTAACTCGTTCTGTTCATATATGCATTTTTTATAGATTCTAAAAATAAATCCTCACATTTAACTTAACGAATCACTAATACTTTTTTTAACGATTATTCAAAAATAAATAAAAAAGTCAATTTGTATCAACTGGCTTTGCCATCAAGCAGACGCAATAAAAGAAAAATAGAAGAAAATGCTCAGTCTCTGACAATAAGCAAAGCCAGCTTATCCCCCCCCTCAGTTATCCAGCCCACCATAACCCCCCCCACACACACACACACACTTTTAGAATCCGAAATACCCGCTTGTTATGAGTACGCAAAACGGACGGGATTCACGAATCTTCTTTGTTTACGGACATTTTCATATTTTTTTAATCGCTCTACAAAATACGATAAAACGCTGAAAAAACATGTTGAAATCTACGATGGGATGTTAACCCTTTGAGACGCAACCCTTTCCCAATGCTGAAAAAGAGCAGCCGTTGCCATCGCTCGACTTAACTACTGGCTGTGCCGGGCACAGCCTGCAATCTATTCAGCTGTTCTCGCATTCTTCCATTTTTCAGCAGATATCAGTCCTGTTAAAAAAAATCGTGACAATTTTTTTAATGGGAAATGGCGTGCTAAAAAGTCATTTCCCGTTAAGAAATTATCGTGGAGCAATGTCACCCGCAACTATTTTTTATAGAAATCAAATCTATTCTCCGTGACTGGCAACAGTCGAAACGCCAGAGTTGGGTGTTCCCAGAGCGGGAACACCGCGCGTTAAAGGGTTAAAATGAAACCAAGATTTCACAACTTATCTATTTGTAGCTTAAGTTTCTAGATGCAATATGCTCTAAGAATGTGGTATTTCGCATGAGTAAAACATTAATTTTTTTTAAGCAAGATTTGATTTTAAATAGCTGAATCCCATACTGCCAATCCGATACCAAACCTACACAAAACTTAGCCAGTCAACAATTTCATACCGTTAAGTGTACTAAAATTACAATGAGTAACTCTGAAAGTACAACTCAATAGAATTTTACATGTCTTTGAGATGGTGGAATATATTTTTAACTAAACTCGAAACAAAAGCAGTGTAATTGATTCTTCGATTGAATTGTTTAAGTGGCTCTTTGAAACAAAAGAGCAGTTCAATTTTCTCTGAAAGCATGAAAGGCAACAAATTCAAATTTTCTTTCTTAAATCTTAATCTTATTCTTCTAAAATGAATATTTATTGGCTCTTTAAACAGTTACAGAATCTTTCTCTTTCAAGATCATGTGGCCATTTATTAAAGATAAAGCTAAAAGCCCTAAGGGTTGTAATCAAATATAACTTTAAAAGAAGCTACGAAGAAGTACAAAGGAAAGTTATTTCAAAGTGCTCGTTGATATATGTGCATGTATATATATCTATCTCTAATATATAAAATTCTCCTGTCCCAGTGTTAGTCACCTAACTCCTCCAAAACCACTCGACCAATTATAATGAAATTTTCTATGTATATTCGTTAGGTCATAGAATAGGTTTTTAACTATGTCTCATACCCCTAAGTCATAAGGGCGGTCCACCCCAAAATGTTTAGCCCCGAGTGCTATTCATTTCAATCAGGATTTCTGTGTAGACATTAGCGTGTCGAGTCACTTTTCAAATGTGTTTGCCATATAATGTGGAGAGGGGGGGGGGAAGTTAATAAAATGTTGAAAGTCGCACAAGGTTTGCAATTTTTGATAATTGATCGCTAAATGTGGTGCCAAAAGGCGACAATTTATTATAAATATATTTCGCGTATAGTTAGAAAACGCCTGGCGTATATTGTAAAAGAGTTTTATTAGGCGATTTTAATATAGATTTCTATTCCGAAGAAGTTCTCTGTGGAACAAGAAAGGAAACACACGGTACACTCGTGGATTATGATGCCCATTCCAAACAGCATTTAAAATGTCTTTGCGGTATAGTTGGAATAGGCCTACAGGAAGAATATGCCTGGCGAAGATTGTAAAACAATCTCAGTAGGCGATTTTAAGATAGATTTCGATTCCAAAGATGCGTTTTATGGTACAAGAAAGAGTTGATTCCTATTTTAACATCCCCACTCTCGCCAACCTAAAAAATCCCCGTACTTTGGCGAGCTTTGCAGTCATGGGTCTCTGGGAGTTATGCACAAGATTTAACGGTACTTACGTATTATTCCGGCGGTCCGGCAAGACAAGCAATTTTTCACCAAGATAAATGCCGGGCACATGAAATTGTTGATGGTTTGGAATACGATTGTACGATACGGTAAGTATCAAGTTAGGTTAGTTACGGTAAGTAAGTTTCAACGCTCCCAAAAGAACCAGATAAAAACTAAAGTAAACAAACTAGCGATAAACGCACCAGTTAAGGAATCTGAAGACACTAAATTATTAAAACTACATTAATTGGCAATTCAAAATAAATAAAAATGTAACGGCATGCTTTACTTACATGTTGTTCCAAATCGCCATTTTATTTCTAAATTACGATTGCCACATTAATGCAAAAAATCGTCATGGTAACTGCATATGTTTAATGATCGCCACCTTGGCGAGAGTCGAGGCGTTAAAGTAGGAATCAACCCAAGAAAGACAAACCGGTACATTCATGGATTATGATGCACATTCGAAACAATATATAAAACGATGAAGTATATTTGTAATATACTTGGCGAAGATTGTAAAATAGTTTTAGTAGGCGATTTTAAGATAGATTTCGATTCCAAAGATGGGTTTTACGAAACAAGCAAGAAAAATACAGCACAGTCATGAATAATGATACACTTTTGAAACTTAATGGAATAAGTAAGAAAAATAGAGACAACGTATAACTAATGATACGATTTTAATATATAGCACTATAGTGTGTATTTAAAACCTGAAAGTGTTTCAGATTTTCATCCTTTTTTCTTTCCAAACATGTACCCTGTAAGGAAAGTATTGTAATCATGAAAAAATTCGACTTCGAGATTTTGATATATTAACACGTTTTGAGGTCTTCTGAATTCATTTATGCTATTTTTACGAGATGTTTGTGTGTGTGTGTGTGTGTGTGTGTGTGTGTGTGTGTGTTTGTGTTTGTGTGTATGTGAGTGAACACGATAGCTCCTAAACGGGGCATTCGATTGAGCTCAAATTCGGTATATATGTTATAAACCACCATCGTAAGACCGACATTGATTTTGATGTGTATAGAACTTATAGTTTTTCTACTGGGCTACTACAAAGATTTCTTTTACATTATGGCTTATGGGGGGGAATTCTTGAAAGTGCTCTAGCGTTTAAACGGTACATTCGATTGAACTCATATTGGGTATATCTAATAAATAAAATTCTCATGTCACAGTGTTAGTTACCATACTCCTCCAAAACGGCTCAACCGATTTTAAAGAAATTTTATATGTATATTCGTTAGGTCTGCGAATATGATTTTGTCTCATACCCCTAAGTCACAAGGGCGGTTCACCTCAAAATTTTTAGCACCAGAATGCTAATAAGTTCAATCAGGATTTTTGTCTAGGCATTAGCGCATCGAGTCCCTTTTCAAATGTGTTTGCCAGATAACGTGGAGAGGGGGGGGGCGTTAATAAAATGTTGAAAGTCGCACAAGGATTTGCAATTTTTGATAATGGATCGCTAAATGGGGAGCAAAACGTGACAATTTATTATAAATATATTTCGAGTATAGTTAGAAAACGCCTGGCGTATATTGTAACACAGTTTTATTAGGCGATTTTAATATTGATTTCTATTCTGAAGAAGTGCTTTTTGGAACAAGAAAGGAAAACACTGTACATTATTGGATTATGATTCCCATTTCATGTCTTTGCGGCATAGTTGGAATATGCCTATAGGAAGAATATGCCTGGCGAAGATTGTAAAACAGTTTCAGTAGGCGATTTTAAGATAGATTTCGATTCCAAAGATGTGTTTTATGGTACAAGAAAGAGTTGATTCCTATTTTAACGCCCCCCACTCTCGCCAACCTAAAAAATCCCCGTACTTTGGCGAGCTTTGCAGTCATGGGTCTCTGGGAGTAATGCACAAGTTTCAACGGTACTTACGTATTATCCCGGCGGTCCGGCAAGACAAGCAATTTTCACCAAGATAAATGCCGGGCACATGAAATTGTTGATGGTTTGGAATACGATTGGCAATAGTTTGCCAGCAAATTTGACGAAAAAGTAGTTTGGCGGAAGTGACCGCCGGCATAATACGTACGTACCGTTTAGGCGCTCCCAAAAGAACTAGATGAAAACTAAAGTAAACAAATTAGCGATAAACGCACCAGTTAAGGAATTTGAAGACACTTTATTATTACAACTACATTAATTGGCAATCCAAAATAAATAAAAATGTAACGGCATGCTGTGCTTACATGTTGTTCCAAATCGCCATTTTAATTCTAAATTATGATTGCCACATAAATGCAAAAAATTGTCATTGTAACTGCATATGTTTAATGATCGCCACCTTGGCGAGAGTCGAGGCGTTAAAGTAGGAATCAACCCAAGAAAGACATACATGGTATACGCATGTAGCGCATTCGAAACAATATATAGAACGATGAAGTGTAGTTGTAATATACTTGGCGAATATTGTAAAATAGTTTTAGTAGACGATTTTAAGATAGATTTCGATTCCAAAGATGGGTTTTACGAAACAAGAAAAAAAAATACAGCACAGTCATGAATAATACACACTTTCCAACTTAATGGAATATGAGAGAAAAATAGGGACGACGCATAAATTATGATACGATTTTAATATATAGCGCTATAGTGCGAATTTAAAATCTGAAAATGTTTCAGATTTTCATCTTTTTATTATTATTTTTTTTTGGACAAATTTTTTTATGGAATGACTATGAATAAATCTCAAGGCCAAACTATTTTTGTTTGTGGCTTAGATTTGAGCACGCCATTTTTTCACACGGACAATTATACGTGGCATGATCTCGAGTGGGCAAACCATGCAGTTTGTTTGTGTTAGCTAAAAATATTGTTCATTCTATTCCGTTAAAGGATTGATATTATTTTTTAGTAAAATTATTGTAATTAGCGTTATATATAAATGTAAAGAATAAATTACAATGAATTGAAAATATAAATGTTTGGTATTGTGTTATTTTTATATTCCAGCATTGTTCACAGCGCTCCATGCCTCTTCCACTCATATACCACATCCTCACACACTTACAATAAGTTAGTCATTTCTTTCTACTAAAATAATCCTAGGAATAATTTATATGGCAAAACAACGTTTGCCGGGTCAGCTAGTATAGATATATACTTTAGCATACGTTAGAAAAACGCCCCCCCCCCACCTGTCTAGCCATTGTTATTATAGAATAACAATGTCTAGGCTGTGAGTCAGAAACCTATGGTTTTGGTGTTGTGCAATTCTCCCTCTGATGATACATTGCATTTTATGTATTTATTCAATAATAACAATGGTGCGTTTTCTAACATATGCTAAAGTATTATACACATGTTTTTCATTAAGTAGCTTCCATAAGCGCTATGTAGCGTGTGTAATTGCTGTATTTTTAATTACTTTTATATAAGATTTAATTATATATATATATATATATATTTGCTCGGGCCATTATCGGCCGGCTACGTGGCCGGTGGTAACCCGAGCAAAATTGCTAGTAAGGTATACAGGGTGCGTCACAACTCCCTCCCGGGTTTGGAAGGCTTATAAAAAATATATATTATCAATGCAGCAACAAAGTTGACTTTATTGGAGAAAGAAATGTTACAAGTTTTATTTAACAAAAGTCCAATATGCAAACATTTCGTGACAGCGACGGATTAATGCAATTTTGTCGGGGATAGGGAGAGGACAGTTAGTTTGTTTTCCAAGAAAAGCAAAACTTGCAATGTTTTATTCTCCAGTAAAGTCTTCTACGAGAAAGAAACATTGCAAGTTTTGTTTCACAAATAACGGGCTTCCTCGGATTGGTTGGATTGGATTAGATCCTTCTGACGACAATTGCCTTCTGCCATGGCCAACTCGGTCTCCGGACGTAATTCAGGCGACTTTTTTTATGGGGTTACAAAAATATCCCGTGTTTGTGCCAAAGACGAAATTTACGTAAAAAGGATTACAACTGATTTTGTTACCAAGCCAAAACGAGTGTGTGAGTGTGGGAAGAATTTGACTTTACAGTTGATATCTGCCGCAGCACGAAAAAAAGACGGATTATAGGGCAGGCGGAGGGCTACCTCTTCTATTGAGAAAAGAGACATGAATGTAAAAGATCCTATTTTACCTACATAAAATGGATGTATATGGCCAATCTTCTAACTAACCTCCCCCACTGGCAAACTAACTGCCCTACCCCCACCCGCATCCTCGACAAAATTGCGTTAATCCGTCGCTGTCACGAAAGGCTCACAAATTGGACTTAAGTGCAATAAAACTTGTAACATTTCCTTCTTGAATAAAGTCAAGTTTGTTGCTGTATTGGTAATATATATTTTTTATAAGCCTTCCAAACCCGGTAGGGAATTGTGGCACACCCTGTATCTATGTATATATTGTAATGTATAAAAAGGTAATTTGGGTTTTACTAGTTTGGGTATTGTTCAAGCGGGTACTTTCACTGTAAGTTTTACTTTCCTGTCATACTTGCCACGCGCGCTCTGGAGCTATGTTTTATTTATTTTGTTATTTGCCAGACATCAGGCCGTCGATTCTGAGTTCTTTAGATGTACACGTGTCCTCACGCCTTTGTAGGCCCGGATGCGGGTCGTGTTGGTAAACGTGTGTGGTTCGATTAGAGATAAGAGAGAGGCGGAGTTGTGTCTTCGCAAACCACGTGGTGTGGTAAGCGTAAATACTCCCGCACATCGAAAATCGGGGGACTTCTGCCACTGGAACTGCTTCATGAGTCCACGCTCATTCTTGTACCCGTCTCCCCTCCCCTCTTCTCATTCTAAATTGTAACTTAAATGTAATGTTCAATAAACCATATTACCTGCCTTAACTCTGAAACTTTACTTGAAATATCTGACGTCTCAGATATATATATATATATATATATATATATATATATATATATATATATATATATATATATATGTACAGTAGAACCTCGATTATCCGAACCTCGATTAACGAAGTCGGTTTCTTCTTCCTTTTTTTTTTTCCCATCAGAAAATTATTTTTTGAAGGAGATTCTGAATGTGGTTCAGTTTCAATAATTGAGTTTTGGAAAGCTATCAATATCGAAGACTGCATTTATATGATCGGTGACGCATGGGAATCTATGCCGCAATCAACATTAACTTGGCGAAAACTTTTGCCGAATTTTTCAACTGGCTCAGATGAAAATGCTACAGACATTGTGAAAGACAGTGTTACTGAGTTTTCAAGCCTTTTTAGCACAATGAAAGGTTTCGAAAATTGTGGGGATAGAGAAATCACAGATTGGTTGAATTGTGACGTGGAAGATGCAGGCTTCCAGTTGTTCAATGATGAGGAATTAATAGCAGAAGTCCGAAAATCTCTGAAGAAGAATATATATGATGAAGATGAGTGATTCTGGAGTAAATAAGATCAGTAACAATGATGTTTTTGAGTGTTTCTCTCTCAAAGGGCCTTCTTTGCTTGGAACAACAGAAGCAGTGTGATTCCTCTGAAATCATGCTTTTAAGGAAACTTCGGGATAGAGCTGCACGGCAAAGGATGGCCAGATACATCACATGAAGCTTCCATTTAAACCACAGTAAGCTTTTGTTTCAGAAATAAATTTATTTTCATTTATAATTTTAATTTATTTAACAGTTAAAATAGTCATAATAACAGTTCACTGACGATACTTCATATTAAACTAGATGATTATTGATGAATTCTCGATTATCCGAAAATTTTGATTATCCGAAGTAGGTTCGGTCCCAATTACTTCGGATAATCGAGGTTATACTGTATATGTAAGTATATATATATTTACTTGTATTTGTCCGACCTTTGACCGACCTTTATTTTTGAAAATGTTGGTCTTCTACGCATATTTCCATTTACAAAAATCATTAAAATTAGATGCAAAATGAAGATATTAAAACTTTTAAGTGAAAAAGTGAATATGCAATCTAAATATCTATAAAATTCCCAGATCCCTACTATCATATTTGGGAAATGTTGCCAAACAAAAAGTCTAAAATTTTACACTATACTGATGCAATTAATTATTGTTTAACTGGAACACTTTAAGTACATACGATCATGCTTTATTAGTTTGTCCTATGTATTGAACTCAGTTTAATGTACATAATGATTTCCGTTGCTGCACGATAAACTTTAAGTGAATTACTGCCAACTAGATCGGTATTTTAATCCGGTATTAGTAAGCTGGACGGGATAATGCACAGAATGCTAAATAACATTATTTTGAGTTTCAGTTTTGACTCTTGTATTCATAAAATCTTTAACGATCGAAAAACAGATTTTTGCATGTTTTTGTTCTTTTTATTTATAGTTTCAAAAGTATTGTCCGAAACATCACCAGTTTTTATTTTCTGGAGATTCCATGTAGGTTAATTTTTATAAAAACAAGGTGCATGAACGTTCCTACTTATTTCGACAAAAGCAACTTTTATATTTCATTATTTGATGTACATTTTCGTGAATTTGTAATTTTTGAAAAATTGTATTTCAAGTTTCATTTATTTTGTTAATTCATACATGAAATTAGAAAATACTTTTTCCCGTAGAACTTTCAAAACTTGGGTTCTCTTGTAATATGCTGATGAGAATTTAAGAAGAAAAAAAAATTACCGCATACGAAATATTTATCGTAGAGAATTAACACATTTAGTATAGCTATACGTCAATCAGAATAAATTTTCTTTTGGTACGGATTTTATTTTATTTTTTGGTGAAAGTGTACTTACATTACAGATCGATTGGAGTTTTTGTTTAATTTTAATAGTTTCTTAGAAATAAGTTTTCATTTCAAAACCTTTTGCTTACATAAATATGCCTTTCACTGAGAACATTGTTAACCCTTTAAGGCGCACTGTTCCCGCTCTGGAAACACCAAACTGACGTTTTGACTGTTGCCAATCACGAAGAATAGATTTGATTTCTATAAAAACAGTTGCGGGTGACATAGCTCCACCAGAATTCCTTTACTTTTTAGCACGTCATTTCCCGTAAAAAAAATTGTCACGATTATTTTTAACAGCACTGACATCTGCTGAAAAATGGAAGAATGCGAGAACAGCTGGATAGCTTGCCCAATGCTGAAAAAAAGGGCAGCCGTTGCCATCGCTCGACTTAACTACCAGCAAGATGGCGGACGATCGAAAACGTCTCATCGCGTGCCACGCGATGAACTTTAGACGACGCCTCTTCTGGTGACGTCGAGCGATGGCAGCGCTGCCTTCAGCATTGGGAAATCCCCAGCAAAGTCCTTTTAAATATCAGCCTCAAATGCTTGATAAATTTGATACGACTAGAATAAAGATCTTTACATGTATGCAATTAAGCAAGTTTAAACTTAATTTAAAACAAAGGTATTGATTATCAGATAATAATTCACTGCTCAGATCCAAAGAGTAAAGTTTGATTTTTCTCAAAAGGGTCTCTAGATCTGTGGCACGCGATGAACGTTTCGATTGTCCGCCATCTTGCTGGTAGTTAAGTCGAGCGATGGCAACGGCTGCCCTTTTTTCAGCACTGGGAAAGTACCATAAGCCTTATCACTACAAGTTAAGATCTATGAATCCCTCATGATCGAGAGAATCAGTTGTTCTTTTACTGAAAGTTTAAGAATTCTTAATCTCAAGTTTATAGTCGTATTACTGGGATTGGCTTGTTATAAGCACTATAAACATAAACGAACAATTTATCCTAATATAAATTATACATTTTAAATTAACCATCTTTATACATAAAATACTTAGTGGTCACAAAACTGGACTTCAATTCTAAAATAAAATACGAAAGTTAGCAAAACCAAGGTTCAATTTACAAGAAGTGCAGCCACAGTTCAGCTTTTGTTAGCTTATTTTGAAATACACTCTTTCTTTACATGCAACCAAATGCAAGTACTGATTATTTAATGCGTAGAAAGCGATTGAAGGGAACTGAGATGAAGTGAAGTTCGAAAATAATCTGAAAGTGATTTTCTTTGATTAAGAGATGGTAAAGTCTCTCAGTGTGTTAACAAAATTCTAAGAAAAAAATAATATTTGTACAGGATATGTAATTACACTATTCCAACCAGCCACTTTGATTTCAGATATAAAGAGCTTTTAATTAGGCTGTAGCTATTTTCCAGGGCTTAGATGTAATTGACTATTTTTCTGAATATTTTCTAATGCACTTTTTACCAAAATTGCGCAGAAAAACTGACATGAATATCACTGAATCAAAATAGCATATTATATTATCACGAAGACGAAATTAACTACACCATTAACTGATTTACAAGGAACTTCATTAGCTAACGCAACTTACTAGGACTGAAAAGACTGCCCCGACTGAAGAGACTTGGGTCTTTTATATATTCGGGGAAATCGGGAATTTGCATAATACAGAAAGTTAGAATAATATAAATTCGCATACAGTAGGAATTAATAGGTTACAAAAACCAAGGGTAATATTTTTACAATGAGTTTAAAATGAGTTGGGAGAAACTGCCAGGTTGGGATTCGAAACCTCAAAGTCTCGTTCCGCAGGCTCGCGCTGTGTCAACCAAGCTGTGGCGATTGCCAGCTTTTCTTCTTGCGGCATTTCCCCTTCCTTAACGGGACAGCAGCCCGATATGCCGATCAAGAACTTTTCTTCGGGAGCGGGTCATGGGCCCCTCGAAGCCATATTGCTTTCGTGTGTCTTCAACTTTAGTTTTGGTATCTTCAATTTTAGTTTGAGTGGCAGGATCATAATATGGCTTCATTCGTAATACATGAACATCTGACGGAATCTCTTCTGGATTTTTCTTCTTCGGGACGCCTGATCGAAATCTCATTCCTCATAGGTTACATCTGATAAACGAAACAACACCTGATAGTATCCAAAATACCGTCGTAACAGTTTCTCGGAAAGACCGACTTTTCGGACAACAGTATAAACCCATACGTGATCACCAGGCGCATAAGACATGATTCGGTATTTTGAGTCATAACTTCGACGTTCTTTATCCGGAGCTTTCAAGATTCGCGTCAGGACCGGCTGTCTTGATTCTTTGCCCTGGCAATCACACGAAAGATATAATTGCCGTCTACATCATCAGGACAGAATGGAAACATCGTGTCCAGCGTTGTTTCGGCCTTACATCCATAAAGTAAACATAAGGGTATAAAGTCAGTCGTCTCCTGCTTGGCGGTATTATAAGCGAACGTCACAATGGTAGAATTTCGTCCCAATTTTTCTACTCAGTATTAACACATGGACAGCATTTCTTCCAATGTCTTATCGAAGCGCTCCGTCAAATCATTTGCTTGGGGGTGATACGCTGTTGTCAGGCGATGATCGATGTTACACAGTCTGACTATTTCAGAAACAAGTTGATATTGGAAGACGGCCCCACGGTCTGTGATAATTATTCGGGGTGCTCCATGTTTTAGGAGAATTTTCTTGAGCACGAACCTCATGAGCATCATCAGTTGTTAAGGCTTTATGTCATGGAGTAACGTGCCAAATAATCCGTGCAGACTATGATCCACTTGTTTCCGTGAGCAGATTTTGGAAACTCCCAAGAAGATCGATCTCGATGCGATGGTGAGGGATATGGCTGGGGGGGATAGAGACCAAGCGTCCCTGTGGTTGTTGATTAACTGGTTTAATTCTTTGGCGCTTCCGGCAGTGCATAACATATCGAACAACATCGCTGTATAGTCCTGGCCAATGAAATCTTTTCCGGATTCTGTCATAAGTTTTCGCAAAGCCAAGATGTCGTGCAGTGGGGGAATCGTGGATATGTGTAAGTATTTCTGCTCGTAATGTTTAGGGATAACCATGTCTTTCCGTCCGGGTCAAAATTCTTACTGCACAGGACTCCATCAATTAGTTCAAATTACTCCTTCCTTGGTGATGAGCCAAATTTTCAGAAGATCTGGGTCTTTCTTTTGTTCGATAGCCAGATCTATATTCGTAGTAATAGCTAGACATTTACCTGGTGTCTGAATTTCTTCTTCTACTAGATCCCTTGCGAGCGCGTCTGCATCGTTACTTACCGGTTTTATATCTCATTGAAAAATCATGCTCTTGAAGTCGAATCTCCCATCCGACCAATCTTCCCGTAAAATCCTTTAGATTCATGAACCAGTCCAGTGAATGATGATCTGTCACAACAGTAAAAGGTTTTCCAAATAAGTATGGCCAAAATATGTTAGTGCACCATACAGCGGCGAGGCATTCAAGCTCTGTCGTGGAATGATTCTTTTCAGCTTTCGTCAAGGTTCTAGAAGGGTAGGTGTGAGGGAGTTGTGAACTTCGTCAGAGTAGGCTATAACATTTTCGACGTCATTCTGAATTTGAACCGGTACTGCTCCAATACCATATCTACTGGCATCCGTATGGATTTCTGTAGGGCAACTTTCCTCGTACATACCCAAAACTAGATCAGAAGTCAGGTAGTTAAACATCTTAGCTTCTCTGGGACCCCACTGAAATCTTGCATAGCCTTTTAACAGCAACTGCAAAGGTTCGACGAGGTAACAAAAGCCTTTAATAAACTTTCGGAAGTATGAGGAAAGCCCACGAACACTCCGCACGTCATGTACATTATTTGGAGTTGAAAAATTGCTTACAGGTTTCACTTTGTCGAGATCTCGACGTACGCCTCCCCACATATGTGATGGCCCAGTAATTTTACCTGTCGGGCCGCAAAAAGGCACTTAAGTTAAGGGCACATAGGGTTAAGTACCAACCCAGCTTTCTGAATGCTTTCCAGAACAACACTAAGTCACGTAAGATGGTCTTCGAAAGTTTAAGAGAACAATATGATGTCGTCCAGGTAGGAGAGGCATATACCCGGCAAACACACACCTGCTGGCGGAGTACCTTGCCAGCGCCTTTCTGCCTTTACGTCCAGAACCGGCCCGGCACTGCAAAAAGTAACTGAATCGTACCAAAAGTGGTCGCCCGAGAAGTACCTTGCCAGAAGCCCGGGAAGGCAACGGCACTCTGCTGGCATATTGCATTTGCCGGCCGTTACTCACAATAAAGGCACTGGCCCATTAAGTTTATAATGCCCAAAATGAAACGGCCGGGTGCCGGCAATTATTAAAAATAAAGGTAATGGCCTGGCACCTTAACAGTGACTACAATGTAATGGCACGGTACCGGATTAGTGCCTATTTACAGTAATGCTGGCATAATTAAAATACGAGCCAGTGCGGATTCGGGGTAGGGGACTTATTCATCAACCCCCACCCCCACCCCGCAATAAATAAATAAATAAATAAATAAAAACATTCCTTAAGGGTAACATTTTGAAAGATAAAAAACAACATAAATGAAAGATAAACAGCAAAATCCGTTGGTCAATCGTTTGCAAATTATGTGCGCCTATCATTAGTGAATTATGTGCAGTTTTCAGAAACTGCAATTTTCTTACAAATTTGCAGTCGCAAAAGATTTTTTTGTGAGAAAGTCGGTAACACATTTCAGAACCAACATAAAATCACCTATAAACAGTTTAATTTCAATATTTCAGTGTTAGAGATTTTATAAATGAGTTATAACACTTTATGGTTGATATATATATGTGTGTATGTACTAAACAAAATCTTACAGGAAGTAATAATAAATAAAATTGTACTATGGGAACAAATATCTTTAGGGTAACATTTTGCTTTATTGTACATTTTGTTTAGATAAAATTATTTTTTAAATGTTAGCTATTCTGAAAAGAAATTTTCTGTATCTATACCTGTTGTATACTACATGATTCAAATTTTATGGAGGAAAGTACTTTTATACACTAAAATAAGTATCTTTAGTAACCTCACCGACTTAAAAAATGTCACCAGTTTAGTAGCCATTTTCTCAATTTTAGCAACATTTAAACATTTTTTTCGGAACATTTAACATTCGGAACATTCGGAACATTTAACATAACATTTAAACAGTTTCGCAACATTTTAACATTTTTAAAATTTTTTAATAATTTTGTAGTTAAGAAATAAACATGCTTAATTTAGCTTCATTTAAGGATTGAATAAAATGATAAATTTAAAAACTTCATGCGTTATATATATAACAGAACATATAATACATTTATTTTTATACCACAATTAAAAAAACAGATTAGAATGTTTGCTGAAAGCTCAACAGCAACTTTAAAAAAAAGGGAGTTGACAAAAACCAACACCAGATTTTCAAATTAGTCGCCTGGAGTAAGGTACAAGTAGCCAAAACTTGAAAACAGTATGAAAATGACGTTTTTTTGTTAAACAGTCGCGTAATCTTTAAATTAGTTGCAAAAGTTAACGGTGTACAAAATGTTTACATTAAAAACAGTGGAAGTAAAAATTTACCTGTAATATTTTCCCGACTGTTCAAAAACTGGAAAATTGTAAATCCACTTGCTGTATATCCTTAACTAACGAGACTTCACTATCGAAGCAATTATAATTATTATCGCTCCTAACAGAGAAATCTCACTAGTCTAACACCAATAAACCTTCTCGAAAGTTCTAAAATTACGACCGGAAAAACTTTGTATCATAAAACGCGTATTCCATACGTATTTTCAGATGTAAACTGGCCTCTCGCTCAACGGTTCAAGAATTGCGAAACGAAATTAAACATAAAAAGAAAAGGGGGTTACTATACTTATTTGACCACGAAAACTCGCCACTTCCGCTTTAATGAAACTCGCCAATTTAGCTAGCAGACCACCCTCCCCCCCCCACACACACTAAT
This sequence comes from Cheiracanthium punctorium, assembly GCA_038373885.1. Taxonomy (NCBI): domain Eukaryota; kingdom Metazoa; phylum Arthropoda; class Arachnida; order Araneae; family Cheiracanthiidae; genus Cheiracanthium; species Cheiracanthium punctorium. The sequence continues at coordinate 268,000 of JAWZYV010012308.1, read as the reverse complement.
ATTAACTAGCGTTTTAGAAATATGTGCATTATACACACTCACACACACACATATATCTAATATATAAAATTCTCCTGTCACAGTGTTAGTCACCTAATTCCTCCGAAACCACTCGACCAATTTTAATGAAATTTTCTATGTATATTCGTTAGGTCATAGAATAGGTTTTTAACTATGTCTCATACCCCTAAGTCATAAGGGCGGTCCACGCCAAAATGTTTAGCCCCCGAGTGCTATTAATTTCAATCAATATTTCTGTGTAGACATTAGCGTGTCGAATCACTTTTCAAATGTGTTTGCCATATAATTTGGAGAGGGGGGGGGGAGTTAATAAAATGTTGAAAGTCGCACAAGGTTTGCAATTTTTGATAATTGATCGCTAAATGTGGTGCCAAAACGCGACAATTTATTATAAATATATTTCGCGTATAGTTAGAAAACGCCTGGCGTATATTGTAAAAGAGTTTTATTAGGCGATTTTAATATAGATTTCTATTCCGAAGAAGTGCTCTGTGGAACAAGAAAGGAAAACAAGGTACACTCATGGATTATGATGTCCATTCCAAACAGTATTTAAATGTCTTTGCGGTATAGTTGGAATATGCCTACAGGAAGAACATGCCTGGAGAAAATTCTAAACAGTTTCAGGTGGCGATTTTAAGATAGATTTCGATTCCAAAGATGTGTTTTATGGTACAAGAAAGAGTTGATTCCTATTTTAGCGCCCCCACTCTCGCCAACCTAAAAAATTCCCGTACTTTGGCGAGCTTTGCAGTCATGGGTTTCTGGGAGTTATGCACAAGTTTCAACGGTACATACGTGTTTTCCAGGCGTTACGCCAAGACAAGCAATTTTTTCACCAAGATAAATGCCGGGCACATGAAATTGTTGATGGTTTGGAATACGATTGGCAATGTATTTAAAATCTATGAAAAAGTAGTTTGGCGGAAGTGACCGCCGAGTTAATACGTAAGTACCGTTTCAACGCGCCCAAAAGAACTAGAAGGCAACTAAAGTAAACAAACTAGCGATAAACGCACCAGTTAAGGAAGTTGAAGAGCCTTAAAGTTAAAACTACATTATAATTGGCAATTCAAAATAAATAAAAATGTAACGGCATGCGTTACTTACATGTTGTTCCAAATCGCCATTTTAATTCTAAATTACGATTGCCACATAAAAGCAAAAAATCGTCAGGGTAACTGCATATGTTTAATGATCGCAAACCTTGGCGAGAGTCGAGGCGTTAAAGTAGGAATCAACCCAAGAAAGAGAAACCGATACACTCATGGATTGTGATGCACATTCGATACAATATATAAAACGATGAAGTATATTTATAATATACTTAGCGAAGATTGTAAAATAGTTTTAGTAGGCGATTTTAAGATAGATTTCAATTCCAAAGATGGGTTTTACGAAACAAGAAAGAAAAATACAGCACAGTCATGAATAATGATACACTGTCCAACTTATTGAAATATAGAAGAAAAGTAGGGACGACGCATAAATTATGATACGATTTTAATATATAGCACTATAGTGTGTATTTAAAATCTGAAAATGTTTCAGATTTTCATCGTTTTATTATTATTTTTTTTTTGGACAATATTTTTTATGGAATGACTATCAGTCAGTCTCAAGGCCAAACTATGTTTTTTTTTGTGGCTCAGATTTGAGCACACCATGTTTTTCACACGGACAGTTATACGTGGCATGCTCTCGAGTGGGCAAGCCATGCAGTTTGTTCGTGTTAGCTAAAGATGGGATAACAAAAAATATTGTTCACTCCACTCCGCTAAGGGATTGATATTATTTTTTAGTAAAATTATTGTAATTAGCGATATATATAAATATAAAGAAAAAATTACAATGAAATAAAAGTATAAATGTTTGGTATTGTGTTATTTTTACATTCCAGCATCGTTTACAGCGCTCCATGCCTCTTCCACTCATATATCACATCTTCACATACTTACAATAAGTTAGTCATTTCTTTCTACTAAAATGATCCTAGGAATAATTTATATGGCAAAACAACGTTTGCCGGGACAGCTAGTATATATATATATATATATATATATATATATATATATATATAGGCTATCTTGCAGATCTCAGATTAAAATAGACAAACGAGTTTTTATTTTCTTTCTTCAAATGCATAAAAAATTCATTTGTACTTCGTATAAATAATCTGAATTAATATAGCCAAATCCACGATGAACAGTTGGATTCTTGGTGCTTTATCTGGAAACCGTGGGAAATAAGTTGACTTAGCATTCCTTCGTAGACATATGGAGAGGCCCGTAAAAGGGTTGCGTTAATAAAACATTTGATTCCAGAGCAATGGAAACCGCATAAGGAAAATAAAATTCCTAAATGAACCCCATTCCGTATTTTTGACTATTACATGAAAATACTGGTTCATTATTGCTTAATAATTGCAGAATAACTGCAGGAGCTCTAATTTGTTTATTGTAAATTTAAGCATTAATTACCTAATTTATATTAAAAATTAAGTAATATCTTGTTTTATCACTGCTATATTTAATATAATTAAAAAAAATATCAATAGAAGCAACAGATAGTTAAACGTTACATCGAAATGCTATATCACAGTTGCAAACATGTACAGAATACAACCACTTTTTGTAAATAGTCATTTTTGTAAATATTTCTTAAAATAACAAATAATTCAAAAATTTTGGAATTTTTTAACATTAAAAATACTCTTTACAAAATGTGGTTTGCTATATTCCTATTGGTATGCTATATCGCATTATACTATAGAGCATTTCAAAGAATTAAAAATAACTTTAAATTAATTTGTACAAATGTAAATTTGAATTTTTTTCATTGTTCATACTTTATAATTAAAAAATCATTTAAGTTTTGAAATTTCTTATCCTTTGTAATTTTATTGTAAAATTATAAAAGTGTACGATGTAAGATTTTTGGGCCCTAGAATGTGTGGGCCCTGGGCAGTTGCCCCGTTTGCCCTGCCGGTAATATGGCACTTAATAGTGGGGGTTATATACTGTCATCAGAGCGGGGGTTTCACTATCGATGTAGTAAACATTTTTATAGCATACTGAACTCACTTGTATTATTTTAGTTTTTTGTACTAAAATATTTGAAGGCACAATATGAACTTCTCCGTTTACACCTCCCCCCCCTTCAAAAAAAAAATCGCAACAGTGACCCTGCCTTTGGGTGCCCGGAACTTATATCCCCTAACACTTCTACACAGTATGAATGTGAAACAATATTATTTAATTAAAATAAAGAAATTTTATGCCAACACTACGAAATACATACAGGCCCGTTACTGCTAAATAGTGCCGGCCCGGTACATTTTAAGCAGTACCACGCCGTTAACTTTTCTGTTCATGTCATTGACACATGGCCGTTCGCCGCTACTATTCATGTACTGGCGCACATGCACTTTTCCGACACTGTTACTCCAGTGACTTCCAGGCGATGGCAATCTACCTTGCTCCCGGTATACGGCACTTTGCCAGCACGACGGGTACCCGGCCGTCATTTTGCGGGCAGTAGTGTGTTTGCTGGGTAGTCCATCTGAAATTTCGTAGCAAGTTATCCGCCATTCCCTCGAAAGTTGCGGGAGCATTACAGAGCCCGAAAGGCAAGATCTTCAACTGGTACAGTCTCTCCGGCTTAATGAAGGCTGTCTTTTCACAGTCTGCTTCGTTCACCTTGACCTGCCAGTAACCAGATCGTAGGTCAATAGAAGAGAAAACCTTGGCGCCCTACACGCAGTCCATAGATATCTTTGTGACATTATTGAGCTTGCATTAGTCTACGCATAAACGCCAAATTCCGCTTTTTTTTTCTCACTAGCACGACAGGTGACGACCAAGGACTCTCCGATGGCTGGACTATACCTTTATCAATCCTTTTTCGCACTTCGACAAGAATGATTTCTCTCTCGGTCGCAGAAACTCTGTACGCTCTTTGGTGAATTGGAGCATGATTATCTGTATTAATTTTGTGCTTCGCATTCGTCCATGCAGATGCCGAATTTACAATCTTCGTGAAAACTTTAGAAAAGTACAGAGTAGCTCCGGTAGTTTGTCTTTTCGATCCTTGCTCAACTGAGGGGATAACATCCGATAAAAATCTATAAGGTTATTTGACGTCTCGAGTTGTATAGCCAGACCAGTTGCGTACCCCGTTGCCAGGACGATTGCAGTGGAAACAAACGGGCCTACTGTCAACTGTTCTCCAAAGATCAGTTTCCCTTGGAGATGTCGATGCACTCTGGCCAGTACTAGGGAATTTCCTTGTCACAGCGACATATGTCTCTCGTTGACGAGTTTATCTAGGTCTTGTTGAAACTGGTGCTAACGCCTTTTCAACTTCACCCTGGGCAATTTTTTCCAGCGAGTTTGAATAAGGACTTGAAGATTCTTGGTTCTTGTTGACCCATCAATGAACCTCCTCTTGTACAATTCTACGAATAAGAGTCACAAGACCTGTCTCGTCCTCCATCGACGTTGGGAAGCCTTTCAAACCTTCTTTGCCCAATTCTTTTTTCCTTCATATCATCGACATAGTTACACCATGTAATAAAATCAGCTGTAGTGTTAACTTTTTGATTAAAAAAGGCCTGGTATATATCCACCACAACCTCTCTTTCATCAAGTGGAACACTTTTCCTTCCTCGGTCATCGAGGGTTCAACTTCTTGTCAGAGACCTATGACACTCTGTGTGTATGACTGCGTGCTTTCCTCAGGGCGTTGTGCTCTGCATTTAGTTGTTCCTTTGCTTTAAGGGTGTACTTTTGACGATCGCAAAAAAGTCCGTTTAGTCCAATTTCTACCTCCTCTCATGACTGCAGGGCGCCTTCGTTGTTGATGTGCCTTACAGTGTTACAGTGGCACATCAACACTGGGCTGTACCTTCACGGTTGAAATAAATATTCGCTAGACACACCATTTCTTCCCAGTTGTTGAACTTGGCAACTCGATTGCATTCTTGCCATTTTAAAGGATCGTCTCCCGACTCTCCTCGGAATACAGATGGGCTTATAAGTAGGAGGCACTATAAATGGTTTGTATCCGTCCTTCATTTTCTTTCTGTGTCTCCTCTCCTTGAGGTAAAATCCAAATTCGGAAGGTATTCCTCTTAAACGAAGGCTTCTACGAATTCCGTTACTATTATTCACCGTCACCGGATTCAAAAGCCAGCACCTCCACCAGATTGTCACGAAGACGAAGTTAACTACATCATTAAATGAATAAACGAGGAACTTTATTAGCTAACGTAACAAACTAGGACTGAAAAGACTGTCCTGACTGAAGAGACTTAAATGTTCGAGACCGGTAATTTACAAAATACAGAAAGTTAGAATAACATAAATTTTATATACAGGAGTTAAGAGGTTAGGAAAACCATGGATAATATTTTTACAATAAATTTAGTATGAGTTGAGAGAAACTGTCAGGCATGAATTCAAACCGAGAATCGCGTTCCGCAGGCTCGCGCTTCATCAACCAAGCTGATGCGACTGCCGGCTTTTCTTCTTGCGGCAAATGTAATTCGATATATTTAAATTATAAAGGCGATATATCCGATGTTACAAAGGGCACTTCGTTTGCAGCTATAAAAAGTTCCTCCTTCTAAATAGTCAGAAAGTGAGAGAAGCTTTAAACATAATTTTTAAAACTTTCTTATTAAAAAAGGGATTTATTTTACTCACTAAATTCACTCAATGAGGAAATGTATTTCATTTTTTATTAATTAATAACAATACTTCAAAGACTTTTGACAAATGCTTTTTAACAATTTCATAGCACAAGAAGTCTTCCATTATTTATATAAAAATATTAACAACGTTTTCCCCATTATCTTTCTTTATAGATCAGAATGAAACATATAATCCGAACTGCACGTCGTAAATCGAATAAGAAAAACAATCCTGTACAGAATATCTGGCAAAACAGAAACTTTTGACCTATAATTTCTTGTAACAGCTGCAGTCTATCTCAGCTTCTACAGCTAAATTATAACAGTTCCAAATCAAGTATTGCGTGAGATAATGCTTAGTAGAATTAAAACGTCTGAAAGTAGGCATTATGAACACCTTTCATGTGTTACAAGAGAATGTTCAAATTGAGAAACCTATTTGTGACTGCTGCAGCTGAACTTGTGTGTTTATAAATTTAGAAGTTCAAAGAATTAATTTGATTTGAAATGCTTCTCGAACTGTGTGTTTTGTTTAGTTACTTGTGGTTTTTACATGGCATGCTGATTTAAAGTTTCCAGTAAAAGAGAATGAACAAGAAATTTTTACTCTTTAACCCTTTAAGACCTGATTAAATAATTTCTTTTTGAATAAAAGAATTTTTCTTTTGATAATGGAGATTAAAATTTTAAATGAAAAAATAAAATAAAAAATGCTGGCTATAAAATTGTCGAAAAAAAATTTATTATTTTGCACAAATTCATCCATCCTGTAGGATAGTAAAGGTAATTTTGGTTTTCTCAATTATGGACGTAGAGTCTGAAAGGATTAACATCATTAATAATTATTCCCGGATAAAGATCTTGTGGCAAAGATTTATTACTCAAACAAATTTCCACTTTTATGTTTCCCCTTATTAACATTTTGTGATGTTCTAAGAATGTAGTTAATTTAAATTTACTAAAATAAAAAAAAACAGGACGTAAGTTTGCTACAAAATGTGATGGCTTCGCTAAATTAAATTCTGTTAGACGATATGTATTGAAAAATAAAAGAATGTACAAATTAGTTCGATATTTTGAGGTATATGCAATTCTTTTTTAACTGTCTCCAGAAAATAATAAAGCTAATCAAGTGTACATGTATTTGAATATACTGTTTAGTATTAGTTAAAAATCAGATGTTTTATAACCTCTAAACTTTAGAAACATTCATCATTCTTTTAGTATATAATTAAACCAGGGAAAAATAATGTACTAGACAAGAGAACACCTTGATAAAACCTAATCTCTACGTCGACAAATCTAATTAAGTCCATAGGGTTTTGCGAGACTTGTTTTTCGAGTATTGTGTAGGTTGAGATATATTATCATCAGATCCCGCCGTCAAAGATAAGGAACTAATTTTCTAATTTGAATAATACCTTCTCTTTTAGTAAACAAAAAGTGACATGTTAATGAAGTTTCTGCTTTTTGAAGAGAGGGATTTTTAGCGAACATGCTTCTAGTTTTTATTGGAAAGCTAATTAACTGGTTGAGTTTCACTGTTTACGAACATGCTCAAATTTGTACGCGTCTTTCAGTAAAAGCAAGTAATTAAAACAGAAATTGCCTTTAACATTTAAAACAGAGTCGTTAGATATTAATGATTTTGAACATGTGCCGTTGTTTTATACAGGGTATCCCAAGAAGGTGATAACGGACTTTAATTCTTTAGAGATCTATTAGAGATATAGAGATCTATTAGAGATTTAATCTATTAGAGATAAGTGAGCAGTGTAAATTGAAAAAAAAATGTTCAAAATAAGGTCGGAAATTAGATAAAAAAAAAATTCCTCCAGTTCATTTACAAAAAGTTAGACTTTTTATATTTGTATACGACCCCCGTACAAAACTATTACCAATCAGTAAAATGTATCCCATACCTCATGGGGTGAATTACAAAATTTGAGCCTTTCATCGTACAACGTCGCAGAAATATCTTTAAAGAAAGATGATCGGGGACTATACATGATTTTCAATATAAACGTTTATTAAATGGGGAAAAAAATGTTTCGTAATTTCTGTACGACCCCTGAAATGCCATCATTCGACGGGATTGTTTCCCTTCGAGAGCCATGGAAAAGTGGTTTAAGTCAGCGTTATATTTATCTTCATATCTCTGACACTTTTTAAGGTATATTTCTCAAATGTTGTACAGCAACTTACTTGTATGGCACCACCCATTAAAATTTGCCACAATCATTATGGGACACCCCGTATAATTAAAAAAAAATTAATATCCATACACCAACGTGTTGTGTATTTGACAGTTTAAGTATGACTGTAAAGCCAAAATTCTTAACAAGAAACATGGTTTTATGCACTAAATAAAAGTAATTTGAAAAAATGCATGTGAACATTAGAGGATATAATATGAAAAGATATGCCGAAAAATAAACCGAAGTTATTAATACTATAATGTTGTAAATTATTAAAATATAAGCTATGTATCTGAAAGCATATTTAGCATAAATCTTCCATATAAAATATTCTTAGTTTTTAAACATCTCAGTAAGAGCAAGTTTAACATTCTGCCTACGTTCATTTGCATGGCAATATATACGTAAAAGAATTATGCTTGCAGCTTGCTTAATTAGACATTATTTGTCAGTGCCTTTTAAACTAAACCTCTTAGCAGTCATTGATTATTTTTGACAGCCTGATAAATGGGTTTATTCTCTTTTTTCACTCCGAGATAATTAAAATTAACAGTTTTCTGATAATTTGAAGAGATCTCATAAATATCCGTGTTCACGTAATAATTCCCAGGAGTAAAACTTTAATCATTTCAATATTAAAAAAAAATTGCGTAAACATAAAAAGTTGGTTTTTTTCATTTACACAAACGAAAAAATGATAAATGACTTTTAAGCGTTATTTGTTTTATTATTTGACCCTAATAATGAAAAAATAAATTGAATAAATTATCCTTATCAATTAAAATCTTATTTTTTTAGTTAGGATATAGTGAGATTGCATTTGTGAATGTATTACTTGTTGTTGTAATTCGTCTTTTTGGTTTGGTCTGGGACTAAGAATTACAGCCAATATGAATAAAAATTATTTCATATTTCATATTTCACCTAAAATCGTGATAAATTTACTGTACCCTTTCTCTGAAGAAGGGTTTCTGAATGATTTGGCTAAATTTATCGGTTTAATCTCTAAAACACGTACTAAAATTTCCACGTATGAAGGTTACAACCAATTTAATACTAATAAGAGCACTCGATAAAATCTACTTTAGAGCAGCCAGTGGACTTCTGCATCCAACTAGCTGTTATAATCTCCTTTCAAAGTATTTTGCGCCACCCCTCGTCAATTTACACATGTGCGACGTTCTGTGACGTGCCTCATACTCAGTTAAAATTTCGATTGATTTTCTTTGATAACCCTAGTGCTTGTTTTTGTAGTTTGCCAATTTTTTGATATTTTCGAAGTCTATACCACTTGCAATGGAGGTATTTTGGATCAGATTTTGAAAGTATAATCTGGCCGAAAACCCCACGATCGCAAGACTTTGAAAGTATCAGAAAACTGGCAAAATATAAAAATATGCATTAGGATTATCAAAGAGGCAATCAAAATTACGATTTAAGTGAAAGACGTTACTCGTGCGCATATTGACGAGGGGTAGCACAGAATACTTCGGTACAATCGCAGAGCAGTTCCAAGAAAATGGAAATGAAATAATCCTAAAGAAGTTACTAAAGCCAAGGGCACTGGAAACTGCAACAATCAAGAAACATTTCTCTTTCGATGGTAAAGCGATTCAACACATCCGTTAATGTCACGTAGAGTAGTTACATCAGTTAATATTGATTTAAAACAATGCATCAGTTAATTTTAATTGTTGCGTAATACATGAGTCATGTCAGTTTGATCTTTTTTGTTTAGACATAGAGCCCGTTCTGGTGAACTTAATTCGTTGAAACTTAGCAGACATACCATGTACCATGGGCAAAAGTTATCTACAATTGAAAGAAAATTTCAAATTTTACCCCGATAGATGGCGCTTTTCACGTAGAAAGGATATTATGCAAGTTTTTAGTTTTGAAAAGCCAGTAAGCAATGCCGGGTAATCATCAAGTTGGTTTATAAGACTTGAGGTAATTTATCAACAGCATTGCGAGAATATGGACACATGAAAGACAGAAAATGCTGCACTCCAAAATTCCACGACGTCCTGGCTACGTGAAAAGCACCATCTACCGGTCGAAATGTGGATTATTTTTTTAATGCAGATTTCTTTTCTTCACGGTATATGTAATGTATCAATTTCTTTTCTTTACAGTATAGGTAATGTATCTATCTACAAAATTTCAACGAAATAAGTCTACTGCCAGAATGGACTTTACATAGATTTAAACAACCTATCTTCCATTATAACATACTAATAGGTATGCACAGTTACGAGTGATATTTATTTTGAATAGATCTCTTGATATAGGCTTGAACACTATAATTTTAATTACAAAATATTTCACTAAAATTTAAAACATGCAAGGTTTTGATATATAGTTCACTAATACTTTTCCACTAAATACTTTTCTAAAAATTTCTACTAGTCATTTCAAATAGCTCAGTATCAGTGGCGTAGCCAGGATTTTCTTTCGGGGGGGGTCCAAAATTTTTCCTTCGAATATCATGTAGTTAAGATGAGCGGGGGGGGGGGAGTTTGTATTAAAAAATGAGTTTTGACACTAAATTGAATTTGATGTTTGAAAAGCTTTAAAATTGTTCGATATGATTTCTCAATAATCAATTAAGACTAAACAGGAATTTATTTTAATTATCTCGCTTTCTATCAAAACTAGGAACATAAAATAACTATCATTAGATTCATCCTATAAAACTATTTCAGAATGATTGTACGTCTAGGATTGTTTTTATATTTCAGTTTTTATTCTATATTCTAAATTTTATATTTAATATTTTACACTATCTAATGAGCTATTTACACAGAATTTACAAACTTAGGGAGCTTGCTTATTAATGCCAATAAAGAACGCACGCGATGGCTATAATAAACCTATACGAGGAATACCTTGTGTGGAGGTCTTTCTAAAGGTACCTATTATGTATTTATGCTATATTCGAAGAAAACTACACGATATTCGAAGAAAACCACACTTCTAAATCATTTTTATCTTAACTATAAAAATGTTTCTCTACTAGTACAAATATAAAATAATAAAGAATGAAGATATAAATGTGGACAATCCTCAATTAAGATTTTTTGACATAGATAAAATTTATTAAATTTTAACTCATGGTGTAGCCTCAATTGTCCGTATGATTATTTTAATTATTGGTATTTCATACAAAAAAATAAATAAATAAGAACAAATAAGTAAAAAATAATTAAATAAATACATAAAGAAACTTACCTTAGTCTTCTTTTGTGTGATGTTGAATTCTCTCGACAGCAAGAATGTAAAAATTCTATAAAAAGAAATTCGTCTCAAAGCACACGGAGTTCAACCTCTATGCCGAATTCTACTGTCTCGTAGCAAAAGTTTCATTCCTCGGCAGAACACATGCAGTTGTTCTCAAATAATTAGTTTCGCTGATAGCAACATACTCAAGCATACACGACACCAGCGACCAGCGTACGGTGGGTCTTGTAACATATTTGTTAACAGGCATTCAGATTTTGTTGTGTGGATCCTATCCCATACAGATCAAAGAATATACAGATGCTTAAAACTGAGATTGCATCCCAGCATGCCCTGGAGGCATAATAACTACCTTTACTCTCTGTTGGGAACGGGGGAACTTGAAGCCTTCTTATTGGCTGCTTTCTCAGAGCATCTTAAAATTTCAATATATGTGGTGGTGCCATCTATATTTTTATTGTTAAACTCATGAATGTCTCGCCTTAATTAAATTAACAACATAAAAAACATCAGAATGATTTGTTTTGGTGTATATTTAATTTTTAAAAAAAATTCCTCCCATTTAACAGCATTCCTTTAAACATATTTTTCTTTAGTTAATTTGTTCTCTCTCTTAATCAGATACTTAAATGTTATGAATAGTAAATACTACTAATTTTAAATGACAAAAATTGAACCCTGTTTTTCAAAGGAAATAAAGTTTAACAATGCCTACATATGTGTGACAAGAATATTCTAAGGATAGAGCATCTTTTTTTTTTTTTTTTTTTAATTATAGCAAAGAAAAGTACTAGGTATTACTATAAAATGAAATTCATTTTTCATTGTAAGAAAGATACAGTTACCTTTTAGAATGACAATATTTTTATCAAAAGAGTATTCTGAATGATAAATTAAACATAATAGGATATATAAGAGGATTTTGTTAAATTTTAAATTTGTTTGTTTGATTAAAGATTTTGTTAAGTGATAATATTTTAAAACCTCAAATATTAGGAAAGTATATTATAAATTGATACAAATGCATTTATAATATACTTTTCTTTAAAAAATATTTAGAAATTTAAATGTTTTTAGAAATTAGAAAAGTATTTTTTTAATGCTACTATATTCATAGAAAAATATGCGAAACAAAAAATGTCCTTGAACTGGTAAAGACACTTACCTATGTATTTAGAATACTCTAATATAAACAATAAATTTCTCATTCAATATTTATTGCTGTAGTTTTTGAGTATACACAATTCTCAGTTAATTCTCTATAAGGCATTTCTTAAAATTATTCACATATATAGAGAGAGGCATATTATAGAATAAAACTTTATTAGCTTATAAACTTTCATTTATTTCTTGCTAGTTTTACATGTACGGTCACTTTTATGAATTGAATCTTTTTCACTGATGAAACAAAAAATTTTAATAGATAAAAATATTTTTCAATTCCAAGAATTATTTCATTATGTAACTTTTTCAACAAAACTTTTAGTACTTAATAAAAGTTCTTAATTTTCCTCTTTCACAAAGCGTCTTTTTTTTTTTTTTTTTTTTTTTTTTTTTTTAAATGGTTGGTTACGTTTCAAATGCTCCCAACTTTCTTATAATTGTTGGAATATAAACCCCAGAACTTAGAAAGAGAAAGTAAATAACACAAATTCTTTTAATTTTATTTTCAGATTCAGACACGTTAAGATAGAAAGAATTATTTGGGGATGGTAGTATTCGAATAATTTTTCATATGTATTCTTTTCCTTTAATATCCAAAAATTATAAATTAAATTTTTGAGGTTACAATTGAATAATAAGAAATGCAAGAAATATGGAAAATAAGTAAAATTATATCTTTAATATATATGTATTGTACAAAAAATCACAATTTAATGCAGTTTTGCATTTGGTTGATTCCTTTTTATATTTACAGAAAGTGAATGTTTCCTTTTTTTGCTGGGAAGTTTTTTTTTCTGGAAAAACAGACATTGAAACAACTGATAAACTACATAAGAATAAGCTAATAAGATTATATCGAGCGCTGGGCTAAGAACAAAGTTAAAATAAAGAAGGAGCGGTAAGGCATCATGACGTCATGCATCAATCTGAGATAGCAGCCAATCAGAAGGCTTCAAGATCCGCCGTTTCCAACAGAGAGTAAAGGTAGTTAATATGCGCCCTGGAGATGCCATTAATCTTATAACTCTTTTGTAAGTTCAGGAAATGATCTGTGAGTGGACAATGTCTAGTCTATTCGAAGGCTCCTGGATGTCTGGTTTATAGTTTGAGCTTTAGTTTAGTCTAGGTGAAAACCGGAATCATTTTTGTTCCAATAAGCTAAGCGGTTCCTTTTCCCGCGGCTTTTGACCTTCTGGTTTCAAAACTGTATTCCGCAGGGAGGGAGGGGTGAAAAGATTATTTCATTCTTAAAAGCGGAAAGAAAAAGTTGTCGTCAAATTTATTTGGGTTTCTTTCTATGATGACTAGTGCCCACCCAGCTCCTCAAAACATCATAATACAACAAATGACAGTGCAGGTAACTGATTGCCCTGTATATGGTGTGTACTGGTTTTCCCACTAGAGACTAGAGAGTAACTTATCACTGAGAAGTTTCACGGTATATATACCATTTAAGAAAATAGGGATAAGCTCCTTTTTCCTCTGTCTGTCTCTTTCATTTCGGGGGGGGTCTGGACCCCCCAAACCCCCCCCTTGGCTACGCCACTGCTCAGTATCCTTGCTGTTTGGTCTAAGTGTAGTAAAACTCCTTTAAAATGAAACCAGAGCTTTACCGTTAGCAAGTCTCAAGCAATCATAAAGCAAATGATCACATATCGCACATGTTACATATCTAAGTTGGAACTAACATGAAATTTAAAATCAAAAGTCATGAAAGAAGTCATATACCGACTTAGTATTTTTATTACAAGAATAATTGAGTGCTCGGGTGTACTTAAGCAATAAGAAATATCCGTACATCATCGTTATTTTTTAGAAACGAAACAAAATGCAGGCACAAGCAGTAGTTTAATAACACTGGGGAACGTTCTGATAGATCTCGTAAAACGGAAGAACTATTCACATTTAACGGGTCGTAAAAACTTTTCGCAATCAAACGCATGTTTTATAGCCGATGTTTATGACTAGTTGACTTTCAATTTTGATTATGTCAGGGTACATCGTCAGTTTTAGTTTAGGTGAGTCTGAATTTTGCTTTGAGTTTTATTATACATTGAAAACTTTGATGAACAGTGTTTAATGTCATTTATTATGGGTGATTTCCTGTAAAAGTTATTTCTTTCTAGCGAGAAATTAAATGGACGAATCATTTCAGATAGTTGAAGAGAGAGAGAAGTTTGGTTCTATGGAAGTATTATCTTATTTTCTGCTTCAGTGAAGTTGATTTTCACAAGCGATTAAGCAATTTGAGAATGGTGATACAAAATAAAATTTGTACTCAGACATGGTATTAAAACATTTGTTAGGAATAATTTTAAAACAAACACAAATAACGTTAACGGTAGCTCTACTTTAAGAAAAATATTCAGCAATTCTGTAAATCAGTTCAAATATTTATATCTTTATACAAAGCATTTCAGTAGTTTTAAGCAAAGTACCATGTATGTAAAAGATTGCTAAGCAGTCCAAAGAATTGTGTTAAATATCAAACAACATATGATGCTATAAATTTCGGCTTTCAGAGATAAAACAAAATTTCAGCAACGATGTTACAAAGTCAATGAACCTAAAAAAAGTTTCAGTTGTTTTCACAAGGAGAATCAGAGCTATGTTTCTAAGCAAGAAACTTCTAGATAACACTTATGAATGCTAGCCGCCATTCGACAAATGGCGATTAAGAAAACCTCATTGGCTGGAAAAAATTCATGCCCGATTGCCACAACGGCGTGGGGGACAGCAAGGCATATTCAGAATTTAATTCTTGGTTCAGCTACTATAAGTACAACTTTGTGTGCACGCAGATTTTCTGCAATGAATAGAATTACAACTGTTTTTCGTTCATGAGTTCAAGAAGTATCATGAGAGATCTAATAATGGTGAAATGTAATGGAGTGTCCATTGACGAATATGACCCAGATGCATCTTGAACTCTAGGGTGTAATGATACAAAAAAGACAAATACATATACCCGATAATGAGTGACATTTAGTAATTGTCTTGAAGTAAACAAAATGAAACTGAATGTATTAATTACCCGAATTCCTCATGGTTTTTATATTACGTCACAAATATTTTCGATGTTTCGCTTCAATACAAAACTATGCTATTCAAATGAAACTGCTTTTTATCTCTTTATTACGAATTTCTTTTGTAGATAATTTTAAGAACCTCTTAAAAAGTTAGTTTTACTGTACACTATGGCTGATGGAAATTTGTCAATTTGGAGAGAGTTGCTTATTTCCACATATTTTAGAATCTCTCGGAACTTTAATTCTAATTTCTTTTTTCGGTTTCCTTAAGCAAAAATGTAATCTTAAACTCATTCTTCAACCAAATTTGACACTTGTTGGAATATTGTTCCTTTACCTAGACGTTATGTTTGTTTATTAATGGTGACTTTTCGATTCCCTCAAAATATGTTGTTTGGAAACAATGACTGCATCTTCATTTTATCTCTTTTAACCTCCTTGCTTCTGTCTCTCAATCTCTTTCCATAACTTTTCATTTATTTTTCTTGGAAGTTTTGCAAGTAAATAAACCGTAAGAACAGCCAAATTAAAAAATATTTTTGTTAACACTGATTTGAAAATACTCAGATTCAAGTAGAAATGGTATTATGTAAATTTTAATTACATATTTCAATATAGTGCATTCCTATTTTTCGTCTAAAGTAAGCATTATTTTAGGTAAACCAACCATTTTTCTAATCCAGTAAAGTTGAAACCAATTCCTTCAAAACATAAAGATTATATTTCTAGAATGCATTTATAATGTTCAGTGGATAAATTCTAAAAATTTTATTATAAATACTTTTTATGTGTAAAATTATTGATAATTATTTTTTATGAAGTAACATTCTTTAATAAAATTAAAGGTTCAAAATATTAACATTTAATTTTAATATTTTGTTATGTGTTTTAATTTACGGAAATTAAATTATTATGCAACTGTTTTTCTTAAGATAAAAACAATATACTCTTGTAAGGACTTCGGGCCATGTTGTATAACAAAAGACTATGCATTCCGTCGCATGTCATCAACATGCCTCCAGGCAGTCGTAACTCTTCTATTACAAGTACCTAAAAAAAGCACTATCGACAAACTCGAAGCAACAAAAGCCTGCTTATAACAAAAATTCGTTTTTATTTCTGAGAAAAGTTTTTATAAATTTCCTTTTCTTTTTCTTTCTTTTTTTTTTTTTTTTTTTGTTTCATGCAAGCGAATCATTATTTTGTCTTCTATGTAGTACGTTAAGCTTTCTTGTAAAATTTTAGTTTTATATTTTATTCTCTTAAATAAATATTAATAGTGAAATATGTTTCTTATTTTAAAAGAAAACCTATATAAAAAGGTATGTATGCAAGGATGATTATAATAAAAGTTTCAAAACGCTATAAAAAAGAACCACTGATCAGAATGACGTCAAATTTGAACTGAATATTATCGAAGACGGGGGAAGACGTATAGCATTAAAAAAATGGTTCCAAATTTAGCAACAGATGGCACTGTAAGGGTCAGAATATGCAAATTAAAATAAGTCAGAATATTTAAATTAAAATAAGGCACGCATTGCTCAACATATTCTGAAAGTGACCCTGGAGACACTGCGATCAGTTGTGGAACATTCTGTTTCTTGATTTCTAACTTATTGCATAAAATGGTGGAGAGCATATTAAACATGTTTTGCACCATTCTCACGAAATTTAAAAACGAATTCGATGGATGCTTTTTTGTGCGGTTTTTGGCCTCGGGACAATTAAAAACCTATTTTTCCCATCCGTTGAGATAGACCTTGTCGTGGTGGATGGGCTTACGTAACTAACAGTATCACACATGTACAGTCAAGAACATTGAACCGTATAGCCAGTTCAACGTGTAACTTGCACCTTAGCCATTAATTTACGATTCATTTGTCATTTGTAGTCGAACTCTTTTAAATTCGGATGATGCGTACAGCGTCATCTGCTGCTAAAATTCGGAATTATTTTTTCTCTTATACCAAATGCTTTCCCCTTCTTCAATAATAACTCCGTTTAAATTTGGAGTCATTCTGATCAGTGTTTCTTTTTTTATACCGTTTTGAAACTTTAATTATAATCACCCTGTATATTCAAAATTTACTTCTATACTGATGGATCAATCTTTTTGAAATTTTGTACACATATAAAGACAAATATATTACACAATATGATCGATTTTAAAGATTAAAAAATTCAACAATTACCTTTTCTTTTCTTTTTTATTTTAAGATATTTTTAGCTCCATTAAGCTTTCCCAACATATAAAATGCAAAAATAAACAGAGTAAGATTATTATTGCATATATTTTTTTTCACTTTCGATGAATTATTCAAGTTTGATATCGCAATTGAGATTGGCTTAATTTTGATGCCATGAGTTCAAAAAGGCATTAAATGGCTCAGTTAGATTAAATGGCTTGGATAGATAAAATTACGTCATTTGAATAAAAAATCTAGAAATTTCTTTCAATCCAATTAGCGAAGAATATCTTATCCGCAACACTTTTTCTAAGTGAACCATAAATATAGCAAGCTACAATTAACATTTAAATTTCAAGTAAGTTTACAAATTTTGTACCTCACGATTAAATTAAAGATCAGCTGTACTTTACTCGCATATAGCAAAGATACTCGAAAATAGTTAATAAGTCCGCAATTTAGTCGCAAACACTGAAACGTTGCCTGCGGAAATCAAAGTCGGCCAAAAATTCATGTTTTATTTTCCTTTTGTTGCTGGCGTACTTTAACCCTCTCGTCACCGAATTATGAAAAATCAGAGAAAACAAATCTGTCTAGCATTTAATGCATCTGAAATACTATTACAAATCACGCAGAAAAATATTTTTTTTAATGTCGATTAATATTTGTCGATTAATGTCGATAATAATAATTTTTCTAATAATAATTTCTGCATTTTCGAAGTATTTTGTTATGCTAAAATTAATTTAAAAGGATGCACATATTAGGTAAAGGTTGAGGAATAAGAAAAAAACCATAATTACCTTAAAAAGAAAAAAAAAACGGTAAAAATGCAGCGAAAATACTTTCTTAATTTTTCTCCTGAAACAACGAAGCGAAAACTGTAAAAAAAGATCTAAATTGACTAGTACTGCAATCTAGGCACGATTTGTGCATCTAGTTAAGAGCCTCATATACTTTTTACATGAATTAATGATATTGATATCACTGAAAGAAAAAAATACTAAATTCAATTGTTTTCTCTCTAAATATTGCTATTTGAAATAGGAGCCTCATATGAGGTTCAGGGTGACGGGAGGGTTAATTTTATTTTATGGCTGGAATCTAGCCACTACGAAAATGCTTTTATCTTTTATTGGCACCAAATCGACCCCCGGATTACTATTGTTACAAATTTAAGGGTTTTTCTGCCTTTCAAAGATTAAATACAGTCTAAAATTAGTATTCTGGGCGTCAAATAAATAAATGCGTTAAGGTGCCTGTAATGTTTGCTTCCTTGCATTAGCATAACTTAGCCTAGTATTACCCAATTACATTTCTATTACACAATCAAAATCCATGATATATCGGGATTTTCCGGAGCTCTTTCTCTGGAATTTTCTCCTAATGATGGCATAAAGTACAGTGGCGGACAAAAAAACTGCATCACCTGTCAAAAAGAGGAAAACTGTGCAAAAAGTGTGTTTTATGTATATGTTTGGTATGAATATGATGCTGTTACAATAGAATGAAGTAGTGGGCTTTATATGAAATAATTATAATTATATATGATGAATAAGTAAATAGCACTTTTTTACTCTAAAAAATGAAAAAAGGTGAAAAACGCTGTATGTAACCCAAACGTGGAACACAGTAACGGAAACACAAAATACTTCGGATAATGTAAAGTTTACATAAAGCCGTCATATTATAGATTGTAAGATCGGATTATGTGCAAAAGATCACTTCAATACTTTGTTGATCCTCCACGAGCCGCGATTACAGACTTACAGCGGTCCGGCATAGATGATATCAAACGTTGAATGTAGTCCTGGCCAAGTTCATGATGCCAAACCCTAATAATAGCTTCCTGGAGTGTAAGCTTAGTAGATGGCTTCTTTTCCGGAATTTTTTTTACCCATTATGTGCCAACAATTTTCAATAGGATTAAGGTCGGGACTATCCCCGGCCAGTCCAAAACTTTAATACCACATGTTTTTAAATAGGTCTGCACCTAAATGAGGGAAATATTTTGTTTAAATATCGGTTTTGTTGTGGGTATGAAAACATGTAAATGAGGCAAAAAATTGTGCAGGAAAAAATGAAATTCCGCTTACCGATTTCGCTGTATGACAGGTCATGTTGAAATATGCAATGTCTTGCTCCTTTAAAATGATCCCGAATAACTGGTTTTAAGCACTCTTCCAAGATGCCACTGTAAATTGAGGCATTTACAGTTCCTGTAATAAATTTGAGACGTCCAACTCTTTTGCACTATATGCTTCCCCAGACCATTTCGCCCGCTGAGAATTTCACAGTAGGCGATATGCAATCTGGATGAAATGTTTCGTTCTTTCATCGCCGAACATACCACTTATCATCAGATCCCTATAGGTTGAATTTTGATTCATCCCAGAAAATTACTGAGTTCCATTGATCCATTGTCCATGAAACATGTTGTTTTGCCCATGAAAGTCGTTTCTGCTTCATTTTTTTTTGTAAGTAACGGCTTTACAAAAGGCAAGCAGACCACATTCAACAAGCCGTCTTCGTACAGTTCGTGCGCTTACACTAACACCACAGGCATTCTCAAATTGAACTTTTAAGTCAGGAGCACTTGCATGACGATTTTTGACAGACATCCGTTTCAAATATCGATCCTGACACTTTGTGGTTATCCTTTTTTTCCTGATCCAGCTCTTCTTTGAACATCGCCAGTTTCACGTTCCAATTTAAGCACTCTTGAAACAGTAGATTGATTACAACTTAATTTTTAACAATCACACGTGTAGAATATCCTTCTTTAGCTAAAGCAATTGCAAACGCTTTCCTAACCTTTGGCGAGCTTTTTATATCTTTCGGATGACGCAATACGCGGGAAGCAGTGCATGATGCAATCGGGATGTGAAATTACCTCATATGTTGCTTTCCAACAAATAAGAATTTTATGTACACAAAATCATGTCGTAACACTACAGAATGTTTGTTTTTCTAGGTGATGCAGTTTTTTTGTCCGCCACTGTATATAAAGAAGCAGGACAGGCAGGGACTTTAGTTTTAGTGAATACTCGTAACCATTTTACTGCATTCTGCTGAGAGCACTAGGCTTTCTGTTATGTGCGCTTTCAGAAGCGATATTTTGCTTGTTTTGTGAAGCTTGTTATTGCATTCTGTAATGAATTCTTCATTGTTGGATTCCGAGGAACTGATTATGATTTTCCTCTAGAATTGTAATTGATTTTCGTCCTGTGGCACTATTTTGTAGCAGTATTTGTGAAATACGGCATCTGGGAAGCTTCTATGTTAAGCTGACTGTCATAAATCCAATTGCTACTTATTAATACTTCTAGAAGCAATAAAATTCGTGTTCCATCCTGACAAGCGGACTGTTTACTAAAACTTTCCACTTAAACTGGACTTTCAAACAACGGACCCGAAAACTAAGCAGAGTTTTCTGCAACACTATTTAAAAGCAACAGTGACTTAGCCACAGGAGAGGGGAATTAGGGGGGGGGTTAGAACTCCCCCCCCCAACCCATGATAATTTTTTTTATTATACAAAATGTATTTTCTTCATTCTCTAATCACGCACACGTATACGTATATATGAGTTGCAGTAGTCGTAACCCCCCCCCCATCCAAATGAAAGATTTCTGGCTACGCCTCTGAAAAGCGTTCATCATTTATGAGGCTGAAGAGCTCAAGATGTCATGGATTCATGTTTCGCAATACCAGACGTCGCTGCATCAGACAAGGAAAAATATTGGTCTTGTTGTTATTGAGAGTTTTTTCTTGAGGTTTTGACTACAGTCTCGAAGAAGTCTAATTGCAGCTACTGGTAGTAATTTCAAACATGTGATGCCACACAAAAACGAATGATATAAAATGCAAAATAACTATAACAGCATTTAAAGTTGGAGTATTTTTAAAGTATATGTGAGTTTATGTTATAACCCATGGAGTTAATTCTTTAAGTAGATGAAGATGAAATTAATAGCATTAATTTCTTATTGATATAAATAAGAATTATTTTTGTGCCAGAAGATTGCCTGTAACAAATGCTCAGAAAAAAGAACTGTTATTCTCGAGATTGTTCCATAAACAAACTCGAGACTTTTTATAAAAAAAAAAATCGAAAAATTTAAAGAAAAAGCTAATAAAATATAAAATAGCTTAACAGTTTCCTAAAAGAGAAACAAAGACAGTGAGTAAATAAAAAAAATATTGATAAAACCTTTTACTAGATTAAAAATATCCGTGACAAGTTTTAAACGTGCCAGAAGAATGCTATAGTAGAAAATAAAGAGTTCGAGTACTGAATAAACATTACTTGTATGTTGGACAATTTGAAAATATAAACATTTTTATCGAAAGAAAAATTAGAAGCAGATGTAATATACTAGTACAAGCTGCACGCGTAATATTTGGACGTTAGTTGATACACGAAAGTAAATCGTATTGTTAAAAAGTCAATTAAAATGTCTTCCTTAATTTTTACAGGAAAAAAAAAGAAATAGGCGTAATTACAGTAACTATATGAGCTAGGTTAAGACAATACATTTGTAAATGAACAAAAATACTCATAAAATTGGTTTAAAAAAGAATTCTTTTATAAAGTAGAAGATAATAAATAATACATACACCAATATCAAGGTAATCTTTTTGAAAATTTACTGTTACATATAAAATAGAGATAAAAATAAAATACTAAGAGCTAGTTTTTTTTTGGATATACGTATAGCTATTTTTGTAATAGTCTGATAAAACTATCACACACTATGGGCACCCATACCTATTGGCAAGGGGGGTCATGCCCCCTCCTAGCTCAAATATTGCCATTATGATTTATGTACTGGTGTAACGAATAAAAGTTTCAACACTAAAATATTGCATCTTCTGGGGCAGGACCTTTGACTTGCCCTTTTCCCCTGCAAACAATCATATGGGCACCCATGTCATACACGGATGGTTTTGTTATTAATTTCAGTTACCAAACGCATTTCTCTAAATATCCATAAGTGAATGTACATCAAGCTTAACAATCCAGAAGAACACACACAAAAAAAACTCAATTTTGCAGAATATCTATTATAGTGCATTAAAGCAGCATATAGAAGACCCTCAATTGAGTATGAGTAATATAAAATGTTAATACAAAAGGACTTTATGTCCAGTGTTTGCTGAGAATTCTACTGTATTATTAGCTAATGGTCCGACGAATTGCGCTAAAAGTCACCAGACCTAGGCTAGTTTATGTCGATAAATGCGGTGCCAGAAATAAGTTTCCAAAAATGAAGCCAACTCGGTAACGTTTTCAATATCCGGGTCGAAACCGAAAAGCCATAACGATGAATCATAAAGACTGAAAATTCCAATGGGAATTTTAAAAGTTCGTAATTCGAGTTCTAATGAGACAGGCAAACTAAAATCATAATACCTTAACCTTGTTGGACAATGTGTTAATAGAATAAGTATTCCTCTTATACAACGTAACCATATCTCACGGACAGGGAGAGGTTTTAATTTGCTTTTTTAATGTTGTTAGCAGTCTAGAGTTTATGTTCTACACACTAAAAAGTCAAACATTGCACTTTTGTTGCACGTAAATCGGTTGATTAGAGCCAGATTTCTGCTTTCTCAAAATTTCCATTGAAATCACTACCTTAATGTTATCAGAGTTTTTTAATTTCATGCTCCATAATGCAAATATCGCCACGTTGGGTTCATTTTTGGAAACATTGTTTTCGCACCATATTTGGCCATTTATTGTCAAAAACTGCCAAGCTTTTGGTGCAATTTTTGATGAAGGCACACGACTGTTAGCTAATTAGGATGGTTTTTATGTTTAAAAAGTGTGAATGTCTGTAAACTGCCACTGGCTGTAATGTGTTTTAATTCTTTTGAATGCTCCTGTAGAAACACTATAAATAATTCAAACACTGTTTTCGATGGAAATCTTTATCTTGTAGTCCTTAACAACTGTACCATGTTAAGGAACATGTTCAGTTGATGATGAACAAAATTCCATGATGGAATTTTGTTCAGTTTGTAATATCCTAATCTCCGTAAAATGCTGTTTAAAGAATGACTGCTTGTAGAGAGTAATGAACCGGAAATCTTTCCGGTGCTACTGTAATAAAAACTATACACCAATTTGTACACCTTTTTCAATAGGTACATGGTACAGTACATAGGAACAACATAAATAAAAATTCATTGTAATCCATGCATATTTACGGCTATGGTTACGAGTACGGACGGACGGACAAAATGCAGACAAACCGAAACACATGTCATCCTTGTCGGAAAGTGCTATAAAAAAATCACAAGTTAACGGCTGTGACGTGTGAGCCACGTGATGTTTCGAGGGTTTATATCTGCCTTTTTAGCTAAAGAAAGGGGAAATTAAGCAGGGTGTTTAATGTTCGTAAAAGAGGTACTGTTCGTAAGCAGGGTGTTTAATGTTCGTTTAATGACCTAGGTGTGTAATCTACACTCACTTCCTAAAGTTATACACGAAGCGGTAAAATGCAATTAAAAAAATAGTCAAGTACTGCTTGATAGACACGA
Organism: Cheiracanthium punctorium; assembly: GCA_038373885.1. Classification (NCBI taxonomy): domain Eukaryota; kingdom Metazoa; phylum Arthropoda; class Arachnida; order Araneae; family Cheiracanthiidae; genus Cheiracanthium; species Cheiracanthium punctorium. The sequence goes on along the minus strand of JAWZYV010012308.1, from coordinate 243,918 downwards.
AATGCTTAATACGTAGCTCTATGTTTATTCATGAAACAAAATAAAGAATTACATGCATAGATTAAAAAAATATTGAATTTTCATAAAAGATGAAGCCATATTTACATCATAAACAAAATGATGTTTAAATGTAAAGCGAACAACAAAACCCCACATTAATAGGGTATATGAGCACCCTCCCCTACCTTTACACAAAGTGTGCAGCGTGTGATAATGATTGTTATGAGGTGGTCAGCCACCGAAGTGTCTAGTAATCGCCATCCGTCTTGTAGGGCAGTTTCTAAATCTCTGAGAATGGTTGGAAGTGGGAAACGTCTACATACAGCACGACCGAGGGCATCCAAAGATTTTTAAATTGGATTAAGGTTTGGCGAATAAGCCGGCCACTCCATACGTGCAATCCCCTCACTCTCCCGAAAGTCGTCAACGATGGCAGCTCTAGGGGACGCGCTTTATCGGTTTCCACGGTTATCGTGGGTTCTCAGACAAATCTGGACTCATCAGTGAACATAACGTTGTCTCAATCAGAAACAGTCCAAATCACATGCTGACGGCACCATTTTAATCGTTCACCTCTGGATTCGACGGATAAAGGGAAAACAAACTCGTCGTATCCGGGCGTATAGACCATTCATGTGTAGCCTTTGACGAACAGTTGTGGCAGATATTATCTTTACAATGCCCGTTGCAACCATAGATGTCACACGTGTGAAATTCGATCTCCGATTCCGCTACAACAGCAATATATCGATCATCCACGGGAGTTGTAACCCTTGGACGGCTGGCTACAGATCTTTGGACAACTACTCGGACAACTGTTTGGCACGTTTGGAGTTATTTTCAAAATCGTGAAATGACAGAATGAGGGACGCCGAAGAAAAAAAGAAACATATGTGATAGACTGTCCTGCTTCAATGCCCAACAGCCCGCTAGAACTCAGAATCTTCCATTCATCTTCTGGAAGCCATCTGAACACGTCTAGCTTGAAAACATATCGTACGAATGTTCTAAACACCTTTCACCAGCATACATGCAACTCATGTAACTCACCTCCACAATGACGGCTTCTTTCTTATACGACTGCCTGTTTTGAATACTTTTCGACGCTGTTACTTAACATATTTGCATACTTCCTTCTACCTTTACAGGAAATTTCAGCTTCTTTATTTCAGATTAGCTTACTGAATCCTCTCCGTGCTTAACTTTCGGAAGTGAGTGTAAATTGACTTCTCAATTTTTACTTTATTAAGTTCAGCAGAAATAAACTCTCAAAATACCACCTAAGTCATTCATCACAGCAGCCAACTCCTGATGGATTAATAATAACCCTACCTCTCTCATAGATATTTTGAATCTCGTGCTGATACAATCTCTTAACTTTTTAAATGATTGTAAAATCTAAATAAAAGGGAGAAAAGTTTAGCAAGAAAAGTTTCCTACTTAAAAATAATAATCAGGAGAAAAAAGTAAAATAAATAAAATAAAAATAGAATCCTACCAGAAAGGCTATATGCATTGAAGAACAACGTTGTTATCTATTAAATGGAAAACACCACTAAAACCTAGAAAAGTATGTCTTTTTATTCCGGTTGTACAAGACATTTAGTCTTCGCATCCCTTAGGGGCACACGTAATGAAACAGAACAAACTTTTTCTTTTCTTCGTTGCAAACATTCCTACAGCAAGTCTATATTGTCTACTACACAACGAGTAAGAATGAAAGCCCTATCAAATGCTGAAGAGTAAAATACGACAAGGTGCCTCTCAGGGTAAATATAACTTTTACTTTTAACTCAGAGAACATTTAATGGCCTGTTCTCTATGGAAAAAAAATACCTTTCATTTTTTGTTCGTGATTTAGAGACCTACGCATTTATTTGATTATTTTACACATGTAGTATTTTTGCAATTAAGATTTGGTTGGTATTTCCCTTACGTAAAGGCTGGCTATTTTTACAGCTGGAATACAGAAAAAGAAACATTCAGAAAGATTCTTCAAAATGTAAGATTTAGGAAATCCTTTCAAAAAGTTTTCAGTATTTCGTAAAATATCTGAACATGAAATGTGACATATTGTGATGGACTTAAATAGCTATCCATCGAAAAGACATGCGACATCACAGATTTAACACTTTGAGGCGCAACCCTTTCCCAATGCTGAAAAGAGGGCAGCCGTTGCCATCGCTCGACTTAACTGCCAGCAAGATAGCGGACGATCGAAACGTTCATCGCGTGCCACAGATCTAGAGACCCTCTTTTGACGACAGCTGGCTGTGCGCGAGCACAGCCAGCAACTGATTCAACAATAATGTGCTGAATTTGAGGTTTTTAGAGCATTAAGACTGCCTTGCTCTAATTTGAAATTTAAAAGTTTAATTTTAGAAGTATCAAAATTATCAAGCAATCTGCGTTTGACTTAAGTTTGCTTCAGATAAATTATTTCATTTGAATTTAGTTAAGCATTAAAATCATCCCTTGGGATGTATAGAACATTTTATGAAAGATTATTCTTAGAAGCTGAATTTAATTCACGTTAATTTATCAGGTGTAAGCAAATGTAGTTGACACTGATTAGCAGATATTTTACTCCAGTTGCATAATTTGGCTTAGAGTCAATGAATGTTAATATTTATTTTTCGTTACTTAATAGCTTGAGTAATTAACTTCAAAATTTATTTTTTATGGAAAAGTTTTCTTTTGAAAAAAGTTTTCTTTGAAAGGAAAAAGTTTTCTTTTTGTGAGGTTTTACGCATTTTGAAGTATCACCCTAAATGGGCATGTAAATGTTACTACCACGATTTCTTCCATACATAGTTATTTTATGGATATTTCAAGAATATTTTCACATGTTTAAAGTTATTTCGCGTTCATTTATTTTAAAAGTGCAATATTCCATTGAAATTTTAACTTCAGTGAACTTTTTTAATATGCTCGATTAAATTAGTTTTTTACCTTATATTTTACTGTCAAAAATAATCACGTAAAAATTAGAAAATATTTCTTTATTAAGCATTTTTAGATTTTTTTGCGATAAAAAATTGAATATTTTCGATCAGACATGGCTCAGAATCATAAACTATTTATTACGGGATTATCTACTATATTTACGGGATTATGGTCAGCATACCCTTTACGATGAGACCGACGAAATATCAATAATTTATGAATAAGAATCAAATAAAAGTTTTCGAGAAGTAAATACCGAGTTATTTCGACGTTTAGAACACTTTTTCTTGAAATTCTGTTATCGCAAATAAATTCTCTTTAAGGTAAAAGTACCAATGTTTGACACGTCAACGATTTTTTCCCCTTCTCCTTCGCATAGCTCAGACCCAGTTCTTTTTAGGGAAATTTGATGATTAGATATAAATATAGCATTGTTTTTATTGCTCACGGCTACTATAAACCATAAAAATAAAAATATTCAAAGGAAAGTTCATTAAATAGTTGACACCTAACGGAAACAAAAAATACAATAGTTGACACCTTTTTGTTTCAATAGTTGACAACTTTTTGTTTCAATAGTTGACACAGGGAGATAAAGCTATTGGTTAACTAGTCTTGGTTCTGTATGAGCAGGAAATGAACTGAACATTTAAAAAATTATTATTTTCGAATAAATTTATATAGAATATTTTATAATTAAATTTTATTTGAAAGAAATATCGAATTTAGTTGGCAACCTTCTCCGAAATTCTTTTAGAAAATCTCACCTATCACTTGACTGTCTCTGTTTTAAGTTTTTCTACATTAGCCTTTTCTTTTCTTTTTCAGCAGCACTTTCTAATTTTCGTTTTTCTAATTTTTCTTTTTTTGGATACTTTTTTTAAAAATAAAAATAGCGTTGGCATAAAAAACCTGAAATAAAAGAAGGTATTTTTCTTTAAAGTCTTGTTTCAGATTCAGCTCTCCGCATATTCTTTGATAGAACAAGTGCCTTTTAAATGGGCTTGGACTTTTTGCAGAGGCTAAAGAAGATACGGCTACACGTAAATCAGCAACAGGCTCATCGATTGCAACAGCGGCTGAGTTCGAACACTATCCATATTCCTGTAGTTCCAATCGAGAGACTCATCAGCAAGTTCAGATGACGTTTCCGTACAGTCCGAAGAAAGTCCTGGTGTACAAGAATCAGAAATCGGAGAAATAGAAAGAAACTTAGGTTCGCAAGATGTTAACAAACCGTCAACACTTTGTTTTGTCTTTTGCCAAAATTGAAATAGCAATGAATCCCTTTCTTCTAACTTATTTGGATTGTCCTTCTGAAGTATATTCAGTTTCTTCTAGTTAATCGTTTTGTTAAGTAGAATGTCCCTTTGATTTTCTTCTGTGTTAGCGATTGTACATAAGCTTCAAAAGGAAGTTGCTGAGTATTCGGGGGTTCCGTGGATAAAACTCATACTTCCTAAAGCCGTTTTCTAGAATAATTGGATGTAGAACATCATTAATCCCTTTTAACAATTTTGAAAAATCATTTTTCTTCAAAAACGGGTTCTCCAAACTCGCCGGCCTCCACGAATACTTTTTTTCTTACAGTGCTCTTTTACAACTCGAAAGGCTGCGACATCCACCCTATGTCAACATCTGAGTAATTGAAAATTTTAAGGATGTTCAGTCGACACGAAATGAACTTCAACAATTCAATAAACAAAAACTTCAACAATTTCTTGTCACTTTTGATAAATAAACCCTTTAGAAGCTTAAAAAAGACAAATGAATGCCTTTTCGAGCGCAATGATTAAATTACAATACTTACGTTTACAATACTTACGTTTTACTCAGCCCTTAGCAATTTGAATTACAAAACGTGGAAAAATCACAAGAGTCGAAATCTAACTTATTTAAATTTTGACCACAACAATACTGATCTTTGGAAAATTCTCATTGTTTTTCAGTTCTGTCGTTAGAAGGCATCATTATATAGATTAACATAGTTCGAAACATTGTAGCTTTCGATTTTCTTATACTTTTACTTTTTTTGAAAAAGTGTCAACTATTGGCACACTGTAAACTACTGATACGTTTATCCTACTTAAGTATTTTTATTAAACAAAGCATGCATGAATCTTTATTATATATTGTTTTCTTTGATAAATAATTCAGGTTTACAATTTTCCATGCAAAATTTGAAATTCAGAAAAATTCCAATTAAAAATTTTATGAGTTAAAGTTTCATGTGCAATAAGGTATACGGATTTCTTTCAAGTTCCAAATGCAAACAGTTTAATACAGTTTAAACAAAATTAAAGATTTTATTATGAAATTTGTAAATATGTGGCATGAAACAAACAGTTTGATACAGTTTGAACAAAATTAAAGATTTTCTTAAGGAATTCGTATATATGTGGCATGAAGCAAACTAATTTTTTTCATTACATAATAAATTTTCAGAACGTTCATCTTAAAATAATTTAATTAAATAGTTTTTAAAAAATTTTAAAGGAAACATAACTAACCCATAGAAATAAAATCATAACTTCGAATAAAGCAGGGGAAAAATGATATTCTAAAATAATATGAAAAAGAACATACCATCAGTGTGGACCGTCGAAACGTATGTCCAGTTATAGTGCCGGACCACATCCACCATCACTTGAGCTTGATAGAAATCCGATGGCACCACACGGAGAAAGTACTTGTAGAAACTTTTATCACTCAAATCCCTGCTGGTTGCAGAGTAACCGATCTGTGGAATGTTGAACAGCTGGAGTAAGTTCTGCACTTGGATAGTCACCGTGCTTGAACCGGGACCCACCACGCCTACTAGATTTTTCAGCTGCTTTATAGGTTTCGTGGGGCATTCGGGGATGTGTTCGACTGCCACAGCAGAGGCATTTGTATCTGGAAAATCATCGTTCAGCTTGATGGCGTCCCTGATGAATTCGATACTCTGGTCTAGAGCGATCGGCGAATACCAACACGAGTCCCGTATTTCTATGCCCAAGGTGATGTTGGGGAGTAAGGTCTTGTTCTTGTTGATTTCGTCGATGGTCTGGAACGAGGCTTCGACTCTCTGAATCCCGTACTGCTCTCGGACCTCACCGCATGTCCTCGTCTGAGCCTGCTTCTGTACGGGAGCGTGGTGAACGGAGAACAGAGCCCCGATCATTATGTCGCCTGGAATGATAGCTGTCCTCTTAGTCCTCCTCTGGCATCCAACTGACTGCATTAGCAGCAGGATCGCCATAACAGAGGTCACGATGTTTCTGATACAGAGCTTAGCCATTGTGGGCTGCTTTATGAAGAAAATTGCTAGTTGCTGTTCAGATTAGCATAATGTCGAAGAATTGAATCAACTACCAACTGTATTTTACCAAACAAATTGACCGTCACTCGTAGAACACCACAGGATATGTTTTTTTCTAATTTTTGTTCTTCCGCCATTTCTGACATTACAGATTAATATCAAAAACTATTTCTTCCTTCCGTTTAAAAAATACCGCTTCAGCTCAGCGAAAGGGGAAGAGCTTAATTGGCCTGCGTTTTGCACATGTCAAAACATTTTGAGCATATTCATACGTTTACATTCTTACGAATTATTATACATTCAAAATACTTATAAATACTTCAGCTAAAATATAAAGGTTCCTGTACATTCTAAATTATTTTAGTTGACCGGTAGTTAACTTAATGACATTTTCTTGGAATATCGTTGTAGAAACTATGCAAAAAAGTCCACTTTTCAGGAGAGTACCTGAAATAAAAATATAAAATAATTATATGTTTCGCACATGGAAAAATGTTTAAAAAATTTCAGACAATACTTAAGAAGATATTTTAATTGTATAGTGATAAAAATCTGCACAGTAGTACTAAATAAATAAATAAATCTTCCGAATATATCACAAAACATTGTTTTTATTCTAAGTAGTATGCATATGAATATAGATATATAGATAGTAATGTATATATAACTTTAAACCTGCAGAATGCAAACAGCTTTAATTAACTTTTATTAGAAATATTTAAAAACGTATGCTGAAGCTGAAATCAAACTCCAGTTTTACCAAAAATTACTCTTTTTAAGAATGACATTACTTAATATTACTAGACACTTCGTTCTAGCAGTAACGTTGTTTTCGTTGAATTTTTCAATTGGGTTGCAAGATTGCACGGAGGGGGTGGGATAAAATGGCGCGAGTTGACAAGATTTGCAAATCTTTATGATTTATCGCCAAGTTTCGAACGGAAAAATAAGTAGCGAAAGCTAAACCTAACTTGGCGATATCTCCCATATTTGGGAAGACACTGTCAAACGCTGCAACTTATTACAAAGGAGAAGTACAGTTAGAATATTCCGGACGGAGATTGTTAAAAATTTTTAGTATGCGAGTTTCGTATAGGTTTTAATTCTGAAGCGTGTTTTATGTAGCAAGAAAGACAAACACAGCACACTCTTAATTATGATTATGATGAATATTCGAAACAGTATTTATAAAGTGAAGTATAGATATAATATGCTTAGAAGAGATTGTAAAACAGTTTTAGTAGAAGTAAAATACGGAATATTCAAGAATAATGATACACCTTTCAACTTAATGGAAGTAAAATAGGGACGAGGCATGGATTATGATACGCTTCTAAAATATTTAAAATATCAAAGTTTTTCATTTTTTTTCATTTAAATATTACCACGTGAAAGTTTACTTTCTGTGATGAGAATTTTTTTTAAACATTTTCAGTTATTTTCCCTGAGGAAAAGTTTTATGGCAATGTTATTTTAAAATCACGAAATCAAGTTTAATTAATCTAAAATTACAAATTATTCATAATAAACTGCTGAAGCAAAATAATTCTTACCGTTTTTCTGAATGCGCCGATTCTTTTGACTTATCATGTAAATGCAAGATGTAAATGCAAGATATGCATTTACATATCCTGTAAATGCAAGATGTGCTTTTATCCTTTCCTTTTTATTTAACCAGTAATATGTTTCATAAAGCATGAAAATTTGGAAAATATGCTTTGCTGCTTCGTGAGCAAAATATCAAAAAGTATCTATCACTGAAGAAACATTTATCGATGTCAGTAAAAGTATCTGAAAACTTTAGTGCTTTGTTTCAATCGTGATCAGAAACTTAAACGATACAGTCCATGCACACAGTAATGTATAAGGTATACTGTAATGTATAAGGTATACACAATACATGGCACAAAATATGAAATAAATTTGAGGATTTACTTTGCTGAAAGCAAAGCAAAGAGTATTGATTTTCGTGTATAAGAAGAGAGACATTTGAAATAATTCATTCCAAAATAAATAAATAATCACCCCACTGAAAAGTAAAAAGGCAACTTTAGTTTTCTTTCAGAATATTTTTTAAACGAATTTAATATGTGAAAAACAATTTTACAAAATGAACATTATTTTAAGTAAATGAAGATCTAAAAATTTGAAAAATGTTTCTTCAATGCTTATTTTCAAAACTTTAGGCAGATTTTAATATGTATTTTTAAAGTGTGTTCATATATATATATTTTTTATTTATTACAATTTCTAATTTGAAAATGAACAAGCTGAAGTACGTTATGTTAAAAGTGCTTTTTGAATTTTTATACAACTTTAATTGCAAGTTTTTAGGTTTTTCTAAAAAGATCTGAAAATATAACACGGTTAATAGTATATTTAGCTGTATTTAGTAGTTCTAGCATGCATTTAAAAAGTGCGGTTTCTTTTATATTACTTTCCAAACTTTAAGGCAGATAACATTAAATTAAGCGTTAATAACGCTAAACAACGAGCATATCATTATTAGCACCAATATAGAAACAAAATTTTCTGAAAAACATCCATTTAAAAACCTGATTAATTATTTAAAATTCATTAGCTCATTTAAGAAAATGAAATTTAAATTCATAAAATATTAAACAGCATGAAAAGTACGTAAAAGCTACATGAAACATTAGATACATATATCTATCAAACTAAAAAGGATATTTTGTTTTAATAAAGAATTAGGATTTATTTCAAACGCAGTTGAAAGGTATTAACTATTTTAGACTAAAAATATCTCAAAGCTTAAAAAAAGTAAAATATCCTAATCGTAGGAATAATTTGAATTCTTTGGATGAACATTCTTCTGAAAATGCTATGGTGAGAGAAAACATACGCAATTCTTTACGCCCACGCATTTAAACTATTCAATTTGATATGTATTTTGAAAAAAAAAAGGAACTTTACTCTTGAATTATGCCATTAGTATAATATAAAGTTATAAAAAGAGGTATTTTTTTCTGTTCTGTGTATTTTTCATAACACAAATATGTTTTGTATATTACTTTTTAAATTTAACAGGATAAAAGCCAGGCAAAGTTAATAACTGGAAAGTTTTTTCGTTTAAGTGATTTTTAATATTTGGTGCGTTTATGTTTTCACAGTTTCAACTCCTTTTTTTTAAAGATTCAAATTCACATCAACGACAAACACTGTTTAGTGAGAGGGTAAAGGTTATTTGAGCGCAAACAACTAAAGGAATTGAAAAAACATTACAATTCATAATATTCATAATATACCATAATTGGAAAATCGATGAAAATTTTTATATTGAATGATTTAATATTATATTCAATGGTATATTGTTTACTCTGAGTAACTGCATTTCATGTTACTAAATTCATACCATTTTCTTGGATCTCTTTTAAATGTTGCGCTAACAAAAAACAATTTTTATAAAATCTCAAAATTTATTCACTAAAAATTCTGAATTTCATTCTACTCACTTTAATTCTTTTTGAGTTATGGACGAATATTCATAACAACAAGACCAATAATAATAATAATAATAATAATAATAATAATAATAATAATAATAATAATAAATGTAAACATTGCGGACAGAAATACAGACAATTTTCTCAATCTGTAGGTCGGTAATTGACTATTGAAAATAGTGAACAGGAAGCTATTGCAAAGTTTTCAATTGCAGGAAATATAGGGACAAACTTTTATTTGACTATTATAAATATGCATTCTACTTAATATTATTTTTTTAACCAGAGAGTTTCATACTTTGTGCTTTTTAAAGCACAAGATATCACCGTATTTTTGCGTATGATCGATCAACAATTTTGGAAAAAGTTATTTTTATCACCTGTGCTTGAACTACACAAATTCGTTGCTAGAAATCCTTTAGTGCCCCGCCTTTGCACTATCTGTGTGGAAATTAATATTTTATTCACACATTTTTTCTTTTACTAAACTGTTTTAGATATCAAAAATGCATATCTGTATTCATTCAATTATAATATTTTTATTATTCATTGCGATTAATTTTCAGTCTTAAAACAGAATAAATTTGCATTACAGCTAATGCACAACAAAACTGAGATAATTAGAATATACAGGTTTTGTACCTGCATGTATGTTTTCGAGTAACTATTATCTTCTTATAAATAAAAATGAAATTCTGTTTGTTTGTTTGTTTGTTTGTTTGTTTGTTTGTTTGTTTGTTTGTTTGTTGATTTGATTCGTATACAAATCCACAAAAATGAACCTATCGGCCTGAAGTTTAGCACAGATATGTAAAATAATATAGAATAAATCACAGTCCACTTTAAAACTTTGAAAGTCCACCCGTTCCCGGAATTTAAGAGATTTTTTATGCTCTTCACGCAAAAATCTTTCCGTAATTGTAACCCCTGTAGTGAAAAAAGTGTGAAATAAGGATCGTGGTTACCATGTGTGGCGATTTTGCCGAATAAAATGTCGTTCGTATACAAATCCACAAAAATGGACCTATCGGCCTGAAATTTAGCACAGATATGTAAAATAATATAGAATAAATCGTAGTCCACTTTAAAACTTTGAAAGTCCACCCGTTCCCGGAATTTAAGAGAATTTTTTATGCTCTTCACGCAAAAAGCTTTCCGTAATTGTAACCCCTGTAGTGAAAAAAAGTATATAAAAAAAGAATAGAACTATGAGAAATTGCTTCATTTAAATTAAAAATTAGTATATTGAAATCCAATAATATTGCAAATTACACATTTATAATATAATTTTTATAAATCAATATGCTGGAAATAAAATGATCGCAACATTTACATAAATGCCATTAAAGAGTGGACTATTTACTGATTTACTGAAGTGAACTTTAGTTATCTGCAACGGAAATAAAAAACTTTCTTTTTCATGTAATTAAGAATTCTTTCGCGAATCAGTCTTATCTTGAAGATCAAGAATTTCTATTCTTTTGTTGACTAAAAAACGAAAAGATTTATTAAAATTCTAGTCAAATAACAGCAAAGATGTAAGATTTTCACCAAGGATACATTTTCAAGATTAAAATAGGAAACTTTATGTTTACAAAGTCCATATAATTTTTTCGTGAAAAGTCAGTATTCTAAAGTTTATGTTAATGCGGGACTACTATCATAACTTATGTTTTAAGAAGGAAAAAAAGAAAAACAGGAGCGCCGCCAACGGTGTTTCAAAAATACTCACGGAGTTGCTTTGAATAGTTAAACGAGAACAATTTTCTCTTGCTATTGGAAAAAACTTAGTACTAGCGTTTTTCAAAATCAAATTCCATATTCTTTTCAGTAGTAGTAAACTTGAAAAAATACCTAATGCGTAAGGTGCTGAATATAAATTAGAATTTTACAGATTTCAGTTCACATAACTTTTTTTGTCTTGAGCTCCTTGAACAAATATCAAGTAAGAGAAAAATGAATAACATCACCCCCGCAATATCAAAAAAAAAATATATTAATTTAAAAGTAATAATCAGTATTTAATTATTTATTTACAATATTTGAATTATATAATGCATCGTTTGAGTTCTTGTCAGTAACATTTAATCTTCTGAGTACTTTTGTCTTTAAAATAGAGTTTAGGTACTCTGAATTTACTGTAAAAATGTCTCTGTGTGGTTTTTTTTTACCCTATCACACGATATTTTCAACTATCTTAATTTGCCAATTCCTTAAATTTAAATATCCACTTAATCCACTTAAGAATAAACCGCACTTTAAAGTTTACAAATGCCTTTTAGTTCAAAGGAATAGGAAATAAATACTTAAAAATATTTTCAGTTGATCGTCTTACAGAAGAGATTTCTTTCCTTTCGTCAGCTGTTGATTGTTTCCTAATCCGAATTCATCCAAAGAGCTTGTAATTGATAGCTATTTTGAATTGATCTAGAGTCTGCCTTGCTCACCAAATCTAATTTATTTCGCAAAATCGTGCTAAGATATGAATTAGAAGTGTTTAAAATTTTCATTTCTTCATAACTGAAGTTTTCATACTATTCACAGTATGATTACTTGTTTAACCAATATTCCTTTTATGTATATAGTACATTCTACATTCAATATATTTCATAAATTTTTGTCAGTATCGAGCTGACCAAACATATCTTTGGATCCATTAATCTAACTGGGCTGACGATTACCAATAGCAATTTTCTATTTTCCTTTACTCTATGCTTCCATTTTCTTGTCGTTAGACCTCCATAAAAAAATAATAATTGCAGGAAAGCAGATTTGTTCCCCAAAAATTTATCCAAATGTAAGAAGTCACATTTTCCACCATGTATTGGGTTGGCAACAAAGTAATTTCGTTTTTCCGTATGTCAATATTTCACCTGAACAAAACTACTGAAGCTAATGATACGAAATTTGGCACATACGTGAGTTCATTAAGATAGATGCTAATTTAGAGAGCATTTTCTAAAATTCGTAAACTTAGGGGGAGTAGATAGCCAAAAAATTCTTTTGACACATCCCACGTGATCTCTAAGAAAAATATAGATATCCGTGAAATTCTTGCTGTAAAATACTGCAGGCACGAATATCGAAAAATCAATTCAGGGAATTTTGAATATTATCCTCCAAGGAGGATAGACGTCATTTTTCATGGACCAAAAAATGTGTTACCAGTTAAACTCTTGATTTAAAATGGAGCAAATATGAAACCTATGTTTAGGTACGGCTTGCTTTTAGTTAAAAACTTGTTGAAAATGTATTTGTTTGAATTTTATGTAAAAGAACGTACTTACTTTGTTTCCAACCCAATATTTATCATGCATTAATTACATTCTCTTGACAGCAAGTGCACTGTAAAAAAAATAAATAAATAAAATCGGAAACGGTATTTTAAAATATACGGCAGCAATTGTACTTTAAAATTCTAGGAACGTTTGGCATCGTACGGAAAAAATATTGATGAAAGTGGCCGTATCTGACATAAAAATATTCACTAATGCTTCCGCATGTGGCGAAAAACGTATTTAGAAACGACCCCGTATATTTCGGAAGGATGTTCAGATACTTTCCTTCTGCCTCTTTGACGGACTTCTTTGGTGGTTTCGAAATGAATAATACACTTTAATGGTAAAATAGAATCCACTTGATTAAGGTTACTAATATGTTGAAGTGATTGCTAAAACGACTCATTGAAATTTTAGTGGCGCCCTTTACGAAAAGAAACCATACAAATCAAGAACGTAAAAGTATTCAAACACTCATGTACAGAATGTACGTTCTTGCCGCCGTGAATATTTTACTTCGAAATGCAGGTAATATTTCCGAATTCGAAAGTCCAAATTGAGCATTGGTAGTTTATGCTATATTTGAATAAATTTTTCTACAATAAATGAGTAACGTTTTTCAGTTCATTTACAATGCATTTCATCAATTTTAAATCGAAAAAAGTGACTTCTTGCTTTGAATTATGTTTTCTGATAATGTTTATCCATTACTGCTGTTCATGCCATTTTTGTTACTTTACAAAATTTTAATAAAAATGAAGTAAATGTGTGAAATATAAACTATAATTGTCAAATACAAATACACATCCTTAGCACTACATTCATGTCAAAATATATTATTCAGTCATAATGATGTAATAGAAAAACTCTAAAGCTTAAACATTTCTCCATTGTTCGCTTTTTAACCCTTTAACGTGCAGTGATCCCGCTCTGGTAACACCAAACTCTGACGTTTAAACTGTTGCCAGTCACGAAGAATAGATTTGATTTCTATAAAAATAGTTGCGGGTGACATAGCTCCACGAGAATAGTTTTCTTTTTAGCACGTCATTTCCCATAAAAAATGGTCACGATTATTTTTAACAGCACTGAATTCTGCTGAAAAATGGAAGAATGCGAGAACAGCTGGATAGATTGCCCAATGCTGAAAAAAGGGCAGCCGTTGCCATCGCTCGACTTAACTACCAGCAAGATGGCGAACGATCGAAACGTTCATCACGTGCCACAGATCCAGAGACCCTTTTTTGACGACAGCCGGCAACGGCTGCCCTTTTTTCAGCCTTGGGAAAGGGCTGCGCCTCAAAGGGTTAATGTATCGAATTCCTTCGAAGCTAACTGGCGGTACTTTACACAAACATACACAAGCAATGCGCTAAGAAAAACCTTTGCTGCAAAAGGAAGTAAGTAAATAAAAATTAAACCACTCTGCATATCTTAGCGTCTCTTTGGCAGCTTAAACTGCACGAAAGGTATGTGAAACGCTTGAATGTTTATCGGTTTAAATTTTTGTAGAAACATACATATAAATATCGAGTACCTTGTTAGCAAGATCTGTAGATATGTAGTGAAAAGTAGAATTAAACAATTTGTATAAAATATTTTTAGAAGTCGTATGCATGTACAAGGAAGTTTCCTTCGTACAGTTTATTTATTTATATATTTTTTGTACATATCTCAGATTTAAAGAAAAAACTATATAACTCAATTTCTATGGACATGTTATTCTTTTAGAATGTGAAAATACATTATAAATATATTTTACTAGCCGCCTCCGGCAACCAGTTGGTTCGCTATCTTAATAAATCTTGTTCGGAGAGAAATTGTTTCTTGCCGACTTTCTTGGCACTGAAATCTCAGATTCTGAATGGAATTTAAAATTGAGATGATTACAAACAGGGACGGCCCTAGGGTGAGTGGCGCCCCCTACTAACGTAAAAAAGATGCCCCCTATTATGCTCTACTTAGTTTCTGAGTTCGAAATGACACCCCTTCGTAGCCGACGCCCCGAAGCGATGCTTGCCTTGCTTGCCGTGTCGGGCCGCCCCTGTTACAAAAATAAGATGGTTTAGTGATAAAAACCTACAAAAAGGTAGACATTATTTTCGTCCTATATTAATTTCAAAGAACTTCTAGATATACGGGCCTTTATCAAAAAACGGAAAGGGAAAAAAAAGCAAGAAAATCTGAAACACTTTCAGATTTTAAATACGCATTAAAGTGCTATATATTAAAAGCGTATCATAATCCATGTCTCTTCCTTATTTTCTTTCCTGATTCCATTAAGTTGTAATGTGTATCATTCTTCATCAGTGTGATTAACAAAATTAAAATTGATATTTCTAACATCCTTTTTCTGGATGTAATACAATAGTAATATAATGAGAAAGAAGGTTCGCAGAAAAAAATGCACAATTCAAGCTGAATGAAAGTTTGAAAAACTTTTTTTTTTAATTTTTTTGTTTCTGTAACATGTATTTCGGATTTGTGTGCTAGGCCAGGAGTCCGCTTATAAGTCCACGTCAGAAGGAAAAACTTATTTAGGTGTATTCTTTATCCCAGCTTAGCAGACGATCAAATGAATTTATTCATTAAAAATGTGTATTCTATAAGTTTGCGCCATCTGTCGACTACTCTGTAAAACAAAAACTGAATTGTATTCTTTTTTTTATTAAAGAAAACTTTTTTGTATATTATAGGAGTATTGTTTTTTTTTGCGCGATAAAAAGTAGCCTATATGCTAATCTAGGACTTTAACTGCTTTTATTCCGAATTTCATCCAAATCCGTCAAACCGCTTCAGCGTAAAAAGTAATAAACCTACACATTGGCATTTATAATATTAGTAGGATTCATGGAATAAATTGTATTAAGAAAAAACTACAGAGCAGAAAATTGTATTTCACAACCTCTTCAGAGTAAACGTTCTTCGAAGTAAGATCTATCGTACATTTTATTAATACACAACACCAACTCTGTCTCACGGGGGGAAAAAATACTAACTCAACAAAAACGGCAAAAGTTTGAAAATCGTATTTATTTATTTTTATTTGCTTTCGTATTAAAGAAAACTTCTATTTTCTTTTTCTGCTAGATGTTTTTGGGGATATATTCGGCTCATAGCAAACGAAAATTGTTCAACGCGTGAATTATTAATGGTTTCCATTCTCGGTCTTATTGCTTGTCTGAAAAAGAAACAAGCTCAACGGTGGCATATCTTGTTTCGAAAGTACATTTCTCGATCCTGATGCAATTTTACATTTCTTTGGTGTGTGTGTGTTTACCTCATATTTCTTTTATCCATTTCTGCTGTCGGCTTTAGCTGCAATTGTTACTTTCCTTATAGATTTATTCTTTTGTGTAAATCTGAAAATGAGTTTGTGTAAAGCGTACTTTAAGTTACAAATGAAAGGAAGTTTTTAGAGCAGACGTAGAATAGAAATAATTTATAACCGAAATTCAAAGCGCTTAAAAAATTGTTATGGCATTGTTTGATGCGTGAAACGTATAAGGTACGTTACGCAGAAGGTATAATTTACCTTGTCAAAACTCATTCTAAATGTAAAAAATGACTACTTTCATTTTTCAAATTTAAGGTGAGTATATACAATTTAGCATCTGGATCTTAAATAAATAAATAACATCATCAGTATTTGATTTTGAACGAATTTATTGATAGTTTTAAACAAATTAAATTTTACCCCTCGTTTTTACTGCTCTATATTATACAATGCTTTACCATGCATTAACAATCTGATACATAAAATTTTCTTTAGTTTACAAAGAAAAAACATACTTATGTTTTCGAAATAAAGCATGTCATTAAAACTGAAAACAATATTTTATGACTGTTTTAAATAATTATACTTACAGTGGTGAGATGTAATTTGTTCGTTTATTTACTCAATATAGGATTATTGAGAGAAAAGTGGGTAGTGTGAATTCCAAAAATGTGCAAAAGAAGTTGGGAAGTAAGTGTTAAGAAAAAATTCCCCTCGTTCATTCTCAAAAATTGACACTTTTTAAATTTGTATACGACCTGTGTACAAAAAAATTCCCAAGTAGTAGACTGTGCGCCATACACTAATTAGGTGACATACAAAGTTTGAGAACTATATCTTAAAAAGTATCAGAGATATGAAGATAAATATAACGACGACTTAAACCACTTTTCAATGGCTCTCTAAGGGAAAAAAATCCCGTCGAATTATTGCATTTCAGGGGTCGTACAGAAATTACGAAAGAAATTTTTTTTTTTTCCACTCCAGCAATAAACGTTTATATTCAAAATCATGTTTAGTCCCGATCATCTTTCTTTAAAGATATCTCTTTGGCGTTGTATGATAAAAGGCTCAAATTGGGTACATCAACTCATGAGTTCATGGGGTGCATTTTACTAATTCGGAATGTTTTTGTACGGAGGTCGTATGCAAATTAAAAAAGTGTAACTTTTCGAGAATTAACGAGAAGAATTTTTTCTGAATGGAGCCTTATTTCTGACCTTATTTTGAACATTTTTTAAAATTATTTACACTGCCCACTTATCTCAAATAGATAAAGGATTAAAGCCCGTTACTACCTTTTTGTGACACCCTGTATATTCCTACTTTGACTTGAAGATGTTTCATGCTGGTGCAATAAAACACATTGTGTTTGTAACACTTAATAAAATACATCGATTTATTGAGATAAGTGTGAAAGTGGTCTAGAATAGGAACGGCTGAAAAGATTTCCAAAAATCACTTGCAGTAATGGACAACCATCATCATATATGTATACATGGAAAATAGAATTTATTGGAATCTAAATAGCAACTAGTAGCAAAAATATACCAACACATAATAACTCACAGGAAGATTGAATGTATGGTTTATTTTCTATACCACTATGCTACAGAGAGTTAATTGATGAAAGCTGAAAGAAGAAATCTTCGAAACAAAGTAAATTAGACATAACATAAATTTAGATGAAAATGCTACCAGCAATGAGATAATGGTTTCTGGATATACATAACGACGTAAGGCTGACAAGATTCTGTGTCATGATTTCTTTAAAATACGATGATATAGCCCTTTAACCATATTATAGGATTGCAACACATTAGGACTTAAGCTTACATTTTAACATAAGAACGTTATCATAGGTATCCCTTTACACCCTCCTTCGAGTATTTATATATGATTAAGTACTTGTTCTTTGATGTCAGAGGACGGCATAACAATTTCTCAATAAACTTTTGTTAAGCTATCTAGAATTACTGTTTATTGAAACGTATGGTACTTTATACGTACTTTTCCGATCATTTTTTAAGTCAATTGTACACATTTTTTATATTACCTACTTTATGACAGTACCACAGCCAGGTTTTAATGAAAAAAACTGTCAATTATTTGTAAATTATTCATTACTATATAGTAGGATTCGTCGTGTTTATACAAAAATGATATAATTCTAAACATAAGTATGAAGCATTGGAGGATCTGATACTTTTATATACAATTTTCAAACTGAATTAAAAACTCCAATATGGGTTAGAAAATATCTTTCCAGCTTTCTTGTTTCCATTAAAAATAGTTTTGAATATGGTTTTATTTTTAAAATAGAATCACAATATTCTTATATCTTTATCAAGAGTTTTATTTTAAACCTTTTTTAAGTATGTATTTCGGCAAAAATTTCAAGCTGATGGCCTTAACATTGTAGATCTATAATAGAAACGAATAATTTTTGCAGCTTTACACTTATAGTTATAATTATGATTATAGTTCTGCTCCATGTTATTTATACTAGTACAAACAGAGAATTCGTTCTCCCTATTACGATAAGTGTATTTAAAAATTTCTTCTTTTCTACCGAAAAGCCTTAGGTGGCACTTTTTTTCCATCAACGATCATTCTTTTAATCAAATTTCAGCTCAGTAAATATTCCAACTGAAGACTGGGAAATTATCGTGAAAAAGAACATTTCTTAAGCAATCGTTAAACATTTTTCTACATTTGCTTTAAGTGCTGTTTCATTTAATATTACATTTCAGCATTTGTCTCAATGCGCAAGACATCTCATGTTAAGTTCTTTTCCTTCATACATAATTTAATTCTCATTCTTTCTTCAAATTAACTGCTGAAGTACTTTGAGCATTTGTCTTGTTCGACAGAAGTTCTATGAAACATTAATAATGGAGGATGTTCCGAGTTTTAATTCGATAATTACGATCTTGTGAAAATTACAAATGAATTATCTGTGTTTGAGGGGAATTTATTGTAGTCATAATCTGTTAAAAATATCCTCGTTAAAAAATGTATTATAAACTTTTTGACATTCAACTGCATATATTTGCGGAATATTTTTGTTTTAATATAAGGGGATTTATTATTTTCAATATCTTCTTCATCTCATAAAATTGCAATCGGTATATTGACATTGCTCTTTAAATACAGGACGATCATAATTAAAGATTAACTATTTATAGCAGTGCAGTTCGAAAAATACTCTTCAGAATAGTACCAAATTTACAGGAAACCTTAATGCAACGATGGGAAAGATATTTTCTTGGAAAAAATAGTACCAAAAATCACAAGGAGCTGGCGTTCTGCAGTGCTTCACTTGCTGATATGCAAAGTTTTCTCACCGCCCAGAGGTATAAAAATCAGCTTCACAATTCACAACATCAGCTTCACAAATCAGCTCTTCAGCTTTTCTTCATTTGTGGATAGTTCTTTTCCTGTTTTACCCCCCCCCCCACTAAAACATTGTTAAACAGCATCTGGTGGGGATTTAAAAATAATTATTCTTTAAAAGCAAATTTCTTTTCCCTGGTTTCATAAAATCATCCTATAAATTTAGTCACATCCTGTTCAGTAGTTTTCGCTGAACACTGCTCTGAACAGAGAAACTTCAATTATGAACACACTGTACTGAATGCAATATTTGTGTTACATTTTACTGGAAATTGTAAACTGTTTAATATTTATGTATATTTTTTTAAATGTACTGTGGTGTTTTTCATTTATATTAAAGTATCATTTATATATTACTTGCATCTCTTTGAAAAGAAACATTTCCTTTAAACAACAATTATAAAAAAATTAAGTTAAAAAATTCTTTTCTCAATCTCAAAGAATATATTTTTTTGCAAATAGGCATGCACAAGAAATTTATTAAACGTTCAATTTTATTGGAACAATTGAATACATTTGAAGTACAAATGTTATATTTTCCGTTTTCCTTTTTCGTAATGCTTTTGTAAATTTGCATTGTTCCTATATATTTTATCCTTTATATATTTTTCGATCTTAATTTTATGATCATATTCACATTTTAATTTTTAGTTACATGGTATTTCGTAATCGTATAGCAGAATCATTAGCCTAGCTAATTGACAATGTGCGTAGTTTTCCTAAAATGTGCATAGTACAGAAATTTTTCAACATATTATCCACATTATGGCATATTACACATATTTATCAAATTTCTATAGTGAAAAAGATTAAATAAACGAAAAATTAATATTGATATTAGCTGGAAATGTAGTTGAGACAGTGTTCAATTGGTTTGAAAGGAAATATTTTCCACAATGATTTATAAAAGAGTAAGGTGGTTAAGAATAATTTTTAAAGTACAATGTCTGGTACAATAAAACCACTAAAATGACCCAATTTTGATGAATAACTAATTCAAGTATACTCCAAAGGGTGTCCCATGCGATATAAGAGCAACAGGACAGATGCCCTAGAAGGGTGGCTCCAGAAATTGAGAAAAAAAAGTCCCTTGAGACGTATACTTGTTCATACGGACGTGTCTGTACTTGTTCGTTCCAAATGGGAAAGACTACAAACATATCACTAAAACTACTGTCTGGCTCTGATAACTTGGCACTCAGGTCATGTGTTTTCATACGCGGCTATTGTAGAAATTAGGCCAGATGAAAGGGAGGGAGGATACGTCCGGCATGCAATCAGAACTTTAGAGCACCCGGCGACTATCAAAATTACTGTGACAGTAAAAAACTGCAGAGTTGACTAGGGGAACAATGGCCACAATGACCACGAAATTCCATCCTCTTGGTGAAAATGGCAATCTCCAATCGACCACTGGGAAATAGGTAGAATATTAACCTTTAATCTGTGGTCCCGAACGGGGAATGGAGTCGTCCAAATTACGAGTATTACTAGTAACGGGTATTATTCTCTTTGGCTTGAAGTAACGAATTGTCGCTTTTGAATATGGCTTGTTACTGGATCTTCAGATGCAGGAACTTTGACCCAAACAGAAGGTTTCATATTTGCATTCATATGTCTGATTTATTTACATGTATACATGATCCATATCATAGTACGAGTCAAAATACATGCGATTTAGGATTCGTATAGTGCCTTCATCATTTGAGTCTCAGATTCGCATTCGTATTTCTAGGTTCTCGTATGATCTGCAGAGTGGCTTCACATTCGTTAAGTGTCTGCAACAGTTGAGTATCTTTTATGATCCGGAAGGAGACTTTTTATGATCCGGAAGGAAGCTATGACCCGTGAGCCAGACGCTGATTCACAACTAAAATGGTCTGATTCACAAGGCGAAAACGTTCCCTGATTTTTTAATATTTTTAAGAAATTCCTTGACTGTTCCAAGATTTTTCCAGATGGGTAAATTCCCTGAGTTTTGCATGATTTCCATGGTTTTCCTGATCCGTCGCCATCCTGACCTTAGTTAAAAAGGTCATTGATGAGAAAAATTTGACACTGCTAATGTATATCAGACCGAGAATTCGCATAAAACAAGACAAAACTTTAAAATATCAATTTATGACTACACGAATGATAAGAGTGTTATACAAAATTCAGCATATTTAAATGTGTGCAAGGAATATTGCTGCGTATTTTCACATTGCAGCAATAACTATAAATTATATTTCGAAAAATTCGAGTTTTAAATTATAATACGTAAACAAATATGTGATTTAAAAACATCATATGCTTAGATTTTTTCAATTTCTTTTCTTTATTTTATTCAAATTTCGTAAAAATTATAAAAAGCTTACAAGGATACAGATTGCAAAAGTATAATTTGTAACACTAATCCAATAAAATATGCCTGTTTAAAACTTCTACTTAATCTTGGTATAAACATATGTACAGCATAAAACAACATATTTAAATGTCTGCAAGAAATCAAGCTGTAATATTATACATTAACTAGCTGAAGTGCCCGTCGATGACGGGTTAGTACGTAATGCAAATTTCCAAAAAGCCTGAATTTTCATCAGCACTGTAGGTGTACAAAGAATGGGAGTATAGGAAATTTAATTTCAGAAGTTTTCGTCGTTAATACATGATGCGCAACAAATGCTTACACATTTTGGAACGATTTAATAAAATCTCAGAATTTAATTAAACTTTTTTTGAAATGTCAATACCTACAATTAAATCGAGTGACCACCTATCATGCATTTAATTTCATTTCATTCGCTTTAGATGCTAGAAAAATTACATAAGTTTCGCAAAATCTCAAAATACAATTTAAAATGTTTGAAAAGTTCGACGACTATGGTTTAAGTTGAGTGACCACCTATCACGTCACCAAATTTCCTTTCGTTCCCTGTAGTCTTTATTTAGTGATACTCGGACAATTACGCATTTAAAAATCTCGGCACGCATTTAAATAATTCTCAAAATCTAATCAAAATATTTTTAAATTTTGACGCCTATAGTTTAAGTTTAGCAACCTACTATCATGTCACCAAATTGCATTTCAGTCATTTTAGTCGTTATTTCGTAATGTGCGGACAAAGATTCACACAGTTTTAAACAATTTTCTAAAAAGCTCAAAATTTCACCAAGATTTATTTAAAATTAGATGCCTACAGTTTAAGCTAAGTGACCACCTATTATGTCACTAAATTTCACCAAGATTTATTTAAAATTAGATGCCTACAGTTTAAGCTAAGTGACCACCAATCATGTCACTAAATTTAATTTCATTCGCTTTCGTTGTTATTAACATAAATATGTATGCAGTCATAAATAGGTATGCAGTTAGAAACAGTTTTCGCAAAATCTCAAAATCTAATAAGCATTTTCACAAAATTCGACGTCCATGTTTTAAGTTTAGTGACCGCTTATTATGTCACCAAATTTCATTTCATTCGGTTAAGTCGTTATTACGTGATGCTCAAACAAAGTTTCATACAGTTTGATACAATTTTCGCAAAACTCCCAAAATCTAATCAAATTTTTAAAAAATTCGAAGCCTATAGTTTAAGTTGATGGACCAAATATCATGTCGCCAAATATCATTTCATTCGCTTCCGTTGTTATTACGTGATGCGCGAACATAAATGTAGCAGTTTATATCTTGAGATTTTCCGAAAACCGTTTCAATTTCTTTTTAATTCGAAGCCTAAAGTTTAAGTTGAGTGACCACCTATCATGTCACCAAGTTTCATTTTATTTCCTTCAGTCATTTTTACGTGAAGCGCGAACAAAAAAAAGCGGATCGGACAGAACGACAGAATGGCAGAGTGATAAAGCAACCGAATGACCGGCAGACAAACTTATTTTGGCTGTCGTACTGAATTCTCAAGTGCTTGAAACAGATAGAAATCGCAAAAATTTGAATTCCAAGTAATTTACAGACAAATGTTTAATTTTTTTTATCTAGATACAGGGAATCTTCGAATTGCATTTCGTAAATGAATGTGTGATTTATAAATATTGCCTGCGCAGATATTATTTTTATATAGGGTAAGTTTGGCCAAAATGATCTTAGCGGGCAAAACAATCCACATATGGTTTCTTGCAAACAGGCAGCGCTATCTACCAGGTAACAGATAAAACTAAGAAACAATGGCGGTATTTAAGCGATCGGTTATTTCGTGTCTGAGTGAAATTAAAAAAGAAAATGGGTTTTTAATATCTCTTATAAGATAAGCACTAACTTTCCTATTTATTTAGAAATACAGTCTTTAATGTATAGAAATATGACTTGGTTTACTGAATACTATTTTCAGATGTGAATTACACTTGCTACGTTTGTTATGTTTCTCGGCGTATTCCAGTAGTATGGCCTAAGGGGGGCAGCCATATTGCCGGGTAAAATAATCTATCAACTGAAGAAACTTCAGTGCTGGGTCCTAGCAAGGCCGTAGCCAAGGGGGGGTTTTGGGGGTTCAACCCCCCCCCCCGAAATTTTCAGTCATATAACTTACTGTTCGTAGAAAAAAAAATTATCTTTTGTATCGCCAACTACAATTATTGCACTTCAGTTCATTCAAACCGCATGTAATTTTTTACTTGTGTTTCTCTGAGGGTCGCAAAGTGATAAATTTCACTTAAATATGCTTCTCCACATTGGTTCTCTCTCTTCTTCTTTCACCCCCCCCCTTACACGTAGAGAGAGACAAAAAAAGAAATATCGTAACTAAAAAAATTTCTCTTTCCACAAAAAATAGTGAGTCATCTCTCGATTCCATCGGAGATCGAAACACGAAACAGTTTCACAGTATCGTGTTTATGACCTCTATAAATAAAAAAGTCAGAGTGATAAGTTTGTGGTTTTTGGAGTTTGGGACATGTAGGCTCCAGTCTCGACCCATGTGGAACGGGAGGGAGATCCTACGTTGCATTATTCACCTAACCAGTCCGCTACTCCTAAGAATAAAAAGAGAGTGACATTGCTTACATATAATTATATTGCTTACATAGCACTGTTTCAATTTGGATGCATTATTTTCGCGTTTTAAATAAAAATGAAAAAACACAAAGCTGGAGATCATACTTTGTTTAATTTTAATTTCAAGCGCATAAAGTCTTCTGCTTCTGAAGAGAATACCGATATTTGTGCTTCTACCTCATCAAAAAATTCAGTGAATGATGTGTCTGCAATTAACACAGCATCTGAAGCTGCTGATACCATTGATGAATGCACACTTGTAAAACAAGTTGAAAATATCTGTGAGGTGAATACCCTTGATATAGGCTCTTATTTAAACAAAAAAATTGATGATTGCGTGAAATATAAATTGTTAGATTCTCCATGGATGCCGGATGAAGACTTTAAATTTCCTATTTTAACTAGCAGGAAATTAAAATTTCAGCAAAACTGGATAAAGCGCTTCCTATGGCTCGCATACACACAAGAACACGGTCACGGTGCATTATGCCGCTATTGTGTAGTTTTCAAACCTGAGTGTGCTGGGAAAGGTGATCATCAAAAATTAGGATATTTGGTAACAAAACCATTCAACAGATGGAAAGATGCCATAGAAGTCTTTTCGAATCATTCTCAAAGCCAATACCACCGAACAAATACATTGTATGCTGAAAACTTTTTGAAAACATGATCAAAAGATGCTGATATAGGGATGCAACTGGACTCTACTCGGGCAAATCAAATTTCCGAAAACAGAAGGAAACTTGTGCCAATAATAGAGACTATCATATTATGTGGTCGTCAAGAGCTACCTCTTCGTGGATCTTCTGACTCTGGACCCCTGCATATTGGAAGTCAAGAGCCAGAAATAAATGATGGAAATTTCCGTTCTTTGTTGCGAATGCGTATTTCATGTGGCGATCAGAATTTAAAAGAACACTATGAAAAATCAAAGCTTAATGCAATGTATATTAGTCCGCAAATTCAAAATAACATCATTGAAATTTGCGGGAAAATTATACAAGAGCAATTAGTGGAGAAAGTTAACAAAGCAAACTGCTTCTCTGATTTAGTTGATGAAACTAGTGACATTTCACGAAAGGAACAATTATCTCTTTGTGTGCGTTATATTATAGAAAACTGCAGTTCTTCATTTTCTGTAAGAGAGGATTTCTTACAATTTATAGAAGTTAAGGACATGACCGGAAAAAATTTAGCAAGTGTAATATTAGATTCGCTAAAATTTCTTGGGATCAATTTAAAATATTTGTTTGGGCAGGGATATGATGGTGCAACTGCCATGAGTGGTAGTTTTAAAGGTGTACAAGCAGTAATAAGGCAAACACACCCGGCTGCTATATATGTTCACTGCAGCTCTCATTCCCTAAATTTAGCCCTTGCTCATTCATGCGGCGTACAAGAAGTTCGGAATTGCATTGGTACAGTCAAAGCAATTGGAACTTTCATCAAATTCTCTTCAAAACGTTCCGAAATATTGAAAAATAAAATAAAAGCCCATTATCCGAATACTAAATGGCAAAAATTAACAGCCATGTGTGAAACAAGATTTGTAGAAAACCATGATGGCCTTTTGAGATTCCAAGAAATATACATAGCAATATTGGAAACTTTAGAAGAACTGGAAGGCGTACCAGATATCGAAACGTCCTCAAAGGCAAGTCAGTTTTTAAAATCTATTACAAATGGCTCGTTTGTTATCAGTTTAGTATCAGCATCCACTCTTTTTTCATACACACTGCCTTTGTGCAAATCCTTGCAGTCTCCTAACTGCGATTTGACTGCCGCGTTGAAACACATTGAAAATGTGCATATGACAGTTCAACACATGAGAGACAACATGGACGAAACTTTTTCAGATATCTTAAAACAAGTAGAAGAACTGTTAAATTCAATTGGGGAAACAGTTAAAATTCCTAGAATAGCTTCTAGACAGAAAAATAGATTCAATTTCGATACTACAAGACGCGAGCAATACTTTAGAGCTTCGATTGCTATTCCCATGTTCGATGATTTTCTCAGCCAGTTAGAAATTCGATTCAAGAATCACAAATCATGCATTTCCAGCCTTTACAAACTCCTTCCTACAAACTGTATCAATTCAGTTTTTGAAGAAAAGGATTTTGAAATGTACTCAGATTATTTAGATAAAGACACACTTTTGCCAGAATTAAATTTGTGGAAATTAAAGTGGAATAAACTGAAGGAAGATCAGCGCCCTTCTATAATTATTGATGCATTATCTGAATGCAAAGAAGAATTTTTCCCAAATGTTCATTTTTTAGTGAAAGTGGAACTAGTGAACTAGTGTGGTGGTAGTGGAAGTGGAACTAGTGAAAGTGAAACTGGAAACTACGTTACCAGTTTCAACCTGCACTCCCGAAAGAACATTTTCTTCACTTAAGCGTCTAAAAAACTATTTAAGGAATTCTACCGGACAGGAAAGACTGACGGGCTTGGCTCTTATGAGCATTCACAGAGACATTTACATAAACCCAGAAGATGTGATTAACAGGTTCTCAGCTGAAAAAGATCGGCGTTTAGAATTCGTTCTATAAAAACATGTTTAATTGTATTTAATGTAAAAATATTCAGAGTGCAGATAAAAAATAATAATGTGGAATAAGTAAATCAAGTTTTATTTCTCTTATAATATTTGTAGACATTTTAAAGGAATTTTTTGCTTTATAAAATCGGATTAATTAGAGAGATCGCGAAATTTATTGTGAATTTCAGATGATAAATGAGATCTCTTTCACTTTTTTATGTGTGAATTCAAGTATTTTACCTTCCGTTAGTTTGAGAGACACTGTGCAAAAATTTAATTATAGTGATAAAATTTCTCCATTATGCTGTTTTCTTAAAATGCACGGATCATCCGAAGTCATCTGGATAAGGTAATATAACTTTATGTTATAATATTTTTGTTTTTATTTTGTCATTTAACGGTGGTCAAATACTTTCCAAATTGGTTTGGTTCCTTACTAAAAATCAGGTTTTTAGAAAATTAGAGGTATTTTGAAGATTGTAAAATAATTTTTAAAAAATCCAATATTTTCAACATACTTTTTTGGAGACAACATTATTACGAAATGTGAAGAATATGCTATTGATGTACATCAATAGGTAATTTGCATTCAGAGGAGCACTACCCCGTCTATAAATAAATAAATAAATAAAATAAAATAATGTGTTTGTATTGAGTATTAACAATACAACTCCGATTTTATTTGATCTCTTTTATTTGATCTTAAAAAATGTTCTTTGTTTCCCAAAGCCTCTGAAATTTTAAAATATTGGTGGTAATGTTAAATATATATATATATATATATATATATATCCCCCCCCAAAGGTCGGACCTGAGCGGCAAGTTCAGAAAATATGTACATGCTTTGATTTAAAAAATATTTCCTTGATAGTTATTACTCTTACTTTCGGTTCTTTAAATGCATATATCGACAGTATTTTATAAAACTTGGAATTATTTTTTTTTAAATTGCAATGTTTGGAGTATTGTATTTCTTAGTATGTTAACATGTATGTTCTTAGTGAGGAAATGTGTTTTTGAAACAGCAAATTAAAAAAAGTTTTTAATGGAAAGCTTTTTATTTCCTCCAGGCAGTTATTTTAATCCTCTTCTCACCCACCTTTCCCGGAAATTGCTTTCTATTGTGATTACTTGTAGATTATTCAGGCATTTGTAATATAAATGCAGTGTGCTGAAAGAAGTACCATATTAAAACATAAAACTTGAAACCCCCCCCGAAAAATTTTCATGGCTACGGCCTTGGGTCCTAGCATCATGGCAGCACTTCAAACGTTCTCAGAAATGTGATTCCCATTACACTATTTGATTTATTTCTGCGTTATTATAGGCCATAATTTTTGAACTATAAATTTGAAATATTCCATTTTATTCCTTATGACCTTTTTTACTTTAAAATTTTCATAAAATAAATTATGCGTACTATATAATTTTAAAATTTATCTCCTATCATTATGTGCAGGCATAATTACTTTTTTAACTTTTATTTTGCCGATAAAAAACAAATTTACGATTATTTTGAGATAAAGGATCATTTTGCCCTTGAGGGGCGGGTAAAATGAACCGTGGACACTTTCTC
Source organism: Cheiracanthium punctorium (assembly GCA_038373885.1). Lineage (NCBI taxonomy): Eukaryota > Metazoa > Arthropoda > Arachnida > Araneae > Cheiracanthiidae > Cheiracanthium > Cheiracanthium punctorium. The sequence continues at coordinate 215,148 of JAWZYV010012308.1, read as the reverse complement.
AATATTCTATTTTTTTCATTACTAAATGTACTTTTAAAATATTTTTAAAATATTTTTCTGATGCAAAATATAGTGTAAAATGTGCTAGCAAAAGGTAGAAGTTTTATTTGAACATTAATATTACTTTATAGAAGTTTTTCTTTAGGGGATCATTTGGGGGGGGGGACCTTCCTCTATATTATTTTCTGTCTTTAATGCAAATTTCCCAAAGGCAAAGTTAAGGTGTTTGAAAACAAATAAAAAAGAATTCTGTTTGAAAAAAGAACTTAACAATGAGTTCAAAAATAAAAATTATTATTTCTATTTACTTTCACTGACTGTTTAACGAACATAACGTTACTTCGTAAATTGATTGGAAGAAGTGAAACATTTGAATAAATTAACTCGATAAAAAAAAAATTATGCGATAAATTTCCTTTGTATCTAATTCAAAAGATGCTCTTTCATTGGATCTTGTGCGTCTGATTTATTTTTTTAAAATCTAACTTTTCATTACTTTTTTCTATTTTTTCTTTTTACTTTTTCAAAACAACGAACTTCAAAAGCTGTTTCACTCTTTTCTTTGATTTTAAATAAAAATGTTACCGATGTAAAAAAATATACCCCTGACCTAGTTTCTTTTCGTAAAATTCCCTTAAAACCTGTTTCATTTTTAGGATGTTTTTCTTTCTTTCTTTTTTGGCCTTGAAAGAAAAAAAGCATTTTAACTATAATTTTTTATTTAAATTTATTACGCTATAACTTGCGCTTTTTCTTATTTCAACAGTGCATTTTGCATTCTACTTGATAGGATTTTAAAAACATTTTATTGATTTTATCACTTTCAAATTCGTACACAAAATATAGTGTATTTCTAATATAATTTATTTTTATCAAGGTATTGTTTTAATATGATACTTAATTATTATTATTATATTACCATACTTAACTCATGAATACACGATTATTTATGTGAAATACTTAATGCATATTTCATCTCCTTCAAACATTATTAATCATAATAAACCAGCTTTAATGCCCTTTGGCATCGAATAAGGTAACAAATAACATTACCGCTGTATCCATAAATGCCAATAATGCTTTTATATTTTCTCGGCAGATGGTTTTGACCTCAAGATTTCCTCCAGTGAGGTGCAGTATAACGCATTTTTTTTTCTTTTTAGTGGAGGTTTGTGTTTATATTAAATGTGTTATGATTTATTTCTGTTGCACATAACAAACAATTGCTTAATGAAATAAAATTAAAAGTTTCTCTGATAAGTAATGCAGGAAAATCTCTGCTCACTTCGCAAATTAGAAAATTCTCGATAAATGCATGAAAATATCTTATTATTGTCAGGATTATTTGATCTAAAGTTAATACAATGTTGGTCAATTTATTTCAAAGCCCTGATGAGAAATCTACTCGAGGAGTATAAATTACTCGAGGAGTCTGAATTTATAGATGTTAATTTTGTTAAAAATTAAGTTAATTACAATATAGAATATAAATCATTAATATTTATGTTTTCATTGTACAGAAATCTAATGTTACATTAAATGAACCATAATTTTTGCCTCTAAATCACAGTAAAAAATATGCCAGTGGCATTTTAAAAGTAGACTAATATAGGGATATCTGATCTAAAATGTAATTTAGGAGAGGATTTTTAGTTTTTTTCTGCAATACTTTTAAATACTTAAATATCTATTTACATTACATTAGATATTATACAATATATATAAAAAAATTAAAAAAAGTATGTTAAAAAAATAAAAAAATAAAAATGCTATTAAAAGTGTACTAGAGGCATTTCAAAAGTAGCCTAACCAAGGGATGCTTTACCCAGTTTTTCGTTCACGAGAGAGTTTTAGTGGGCTTTTCCCCCTTTACTACGCAATATTTATAGGTAACAAAATCTCAGCTGTTTAATTCCATTAGGTACTTATTATACACTATACATTAAAATACTTTTGAAATATAAAGTGAGTTGAAACATAAAAACTTCCCAGTTTGAATTAAGTATCATATAAAACATTGGAAAAGTTTAACCGCTTTGAAATTAATACAATTTAAAATTTTAGATTGAACAATTTTATTTAACAACATAACATTTCAGTACAAATCTAGAAATTATAAAATTCTGTGAATTATAGATCACTTTTGCGCCTATTTAAATTTTAGTTTAATGATAATTTATCACATTTTGCTTTAAAATGAAAATATAGTGCAATAATAGTTTATTTAAAACTGAGTAATTATGTAGTGTTTTTCTTGCATGTTTGCAATAATACAAGTTTTTAATATTACTTTTTTTTATTATATGCTCAAAGAATATAGTGCAACTATTACTATTTTGATATCTGAAAGAAATATATAAGAAGAAGTAATTTACAAAATGTAACTTAAACATAAATCTATAAATATTAATCTCTTGATAACTATAATTCTCTAACTTCTTAATGTTGCTTATTAACTTAATGTCCTCTTAAATTCTAGCTAAAGACTATCTTTTTAAATTTTTTTTAAAAATACACTCACATCATTTTCCGTTAGTTTAATTAATATTTAATATATTAATCATAATTCTTCTTGATTACTTAGAATATTGAATATTAAATTTGAGAAAGTTATATTATCGTTAGCTTGGATTAAGCATTCCTTGCTGGTTTGGGTCAGGTTTCCTTAATTCTACGTTACTGCATTACCCCAAATGATAAAAATTTGCACATAAGCAATGTTGATATGTTATTATAGCTCAAATTTTGCACTTGTCAAAGAATAAACAACTTAAAAATGTCTGATGATTAAACAAAAAAATTTTAACTATGATAGTCTGCAGCACCAAAAGATTTTGCAGTATGAAAATATAATTTGCTTTATAGTTTGATAACAGATGCAAATATTTTTCTCTTATTTTCACATTGTCAACGACTCACAAAACAGACGGCATCTGTCGTCAAAAAAGGGTCTCTAGATCTGTGGCACACGATGAACGTTTCGATCGTCCGCCATCTTGCTGGTAGTTAAGTCGAGCGATGGCAACGGCTGCCCCTTTTTCAGCATTGGGCAATCTATCCAGCTGTTCTCACACTCTTCTATTTTTCAGCAGATGTCAGTGCTGTTATAAATAATCGTGACAATTTTTCTACAGGAAATGACGTGCTAAAAAGCAAAGGATTCTCGTGGAGCTATGTCACCTGCAACTTTTTTTATAGAAATCAAATCTATTCTTCGTGACTGGCATCATTCAAAACGTCAGAGTTCCGTGTTCCCAGAGCGGGAACACTGCGCGTTAAAGGGTTAAAGGCAATCTTCTCATTGGCTTTTGCTACAGAATGCTGTTTGTAGGGTAGCTTAATTTTAACACCCTGTATATAAGTATATGGTCATGATTTGCTTCAGTTTTATATGCACCAATAAAAAAAATAAAACATTTCCCGGGATACTTTTTTACCTTAGAAAAAAAATCATTAAAATATTAGTACATTTTAGAGTAAAAATTCACGGGGCTAAGTGTAATCTTATTAGGCATAATTCTATTATCAATCTCAGGCGAGAATTATCATCCACCAGGCTCAATTAAGTGAAAATCAATTCTCCCAATGGATAATCTTCTCTTTCTATCTTGGAGTATGCCACCGCTTTAATGGTGGCTAGTCTTTAATTTCATCTTCTCCTTAGTTCTTTCTGCGTGTCAGAAAACTAGACTTTAAAAAACTTTCATCGGGCTAATTTTAATTCTGAAATATTTCAAAGCATTTTGATATGAGAATATCCCTTCTAAACCAGACACCGTCTCACGTAACTGAAAAGTATCAGTTTTAGTTTTCGCTTCCGGTCATACACACAAGGAAAAGAAAAAAATAATTCAGCATACATATTTTTGAAATTTTTTCTCGTGCTGTTTAGTGTTATGATGATAAAATGTCCATTAATAAGTTTGTATTTTCTCAAGATAATAAACATGACACAACATAAGTACCAAAATAGCCTTTCTGACAAAAAAAAAATGTTTAAACTCATGTTTATATATATATATATATATATATATATTAACTTCTTCTTTTTCTTCATTCTTTATTTTATCTGGATTATCAAACATACTATACGAATTATAGCACACTTTCAAGCTCTTGTATAAATATAATCATCTGTCGCACCTTTTCACTAATGGTTCTATACTTTTTAAATTTAAGAAAACACACCATTTAAAAATATGTTTAAAATAACAGCATTTTATGTAGATATTTTTTCTCGTGTATCAGAAAAGTTAACAATCAATAGACTTTTAGAAGTTAAACTTCAGGCAAGACTTATTAGAAATGATGCCATTATAAATCTTAGGCCAGACTGATCATCCACAGGATCAATTAAGTGAAAATCAATTTCTCTAATGGATAACTTTCTCTTTTGATTCGAAAGCATGCAACTGCTGTGATGGTGGATGGTCTTTAATTTCAATTTCTTCTTAGTTCTTTCTGCATGATAGATTTTAGATTCAAGAGTCTTTCATCTTGGTTTTAATTCCAACTTTGAAATACCACCGCAACTGATTAAAGATCATTAACTCTAATTTCAGTACCCCTTTTAACACGTTCTAACATGGTTGAAAAGTATTTATGATTTTGGTTTGTCTCTCTGTCCGACCTTTCTGTATCTTCACATAAGTTTGCACAATATATTTTCATACATTTTTTTTTAATTTTTAAATTTATTTTTTTCGAAAATGAAACATGATAATTTCGTGGAAATTTCTGAAACAATCATGTGTGCTGCCTGTAATAAAAAATTCTATTTAACATATCAAAATTTTAATTCACCTGTTTCATCCGAATATTATTATAAATGTCAACATAAATATTTATCGATATATCCCTTTAATTCTAAATAAGTATTTAAAAGTGATATTAGTCTTACGTTTCTATTCGCAAAAAATAAATAAATAAAATAAATAAATAAATAAATAAATAAACTGGTATTGATCTGTATTGGTTGTAATGTTTCTGACAGAAGTTCCGATAAATAATCTTGAGGAATATATTTCGAAAAAAAAAACTCTTATTTAAAAAAAAAAAATCTTTCAGGGACGGTAAAAGATAGATAAGACTCAATACAGTAAGAGATACTTTTGAACATTTTCATCTTTACAAAGTTTTCTTACATAACATTGCTTATCTCACAGTATTAATTTTCTGCACCATTATACGGCACTTCTATGTCATGAGCGTATGTTTATCTTATTTATTTTCTATCAAGAATAACTATACTTTTCATGTGGTATTTCTGTTATTTCTATTTTGATTCAGTAAACAAATAATTACAAGAACAGACATTTATTTTTGTCGGTGCTTTAGAGAATCTAAATGAGTTACAGTTCTACTAAAAATATTTTCGGCAGTTTTATTATTTTTTTTACTTTTATTATATTTATAATGCGTTATATTATGTGTAATAATAAACGTTAAATGTCTTATAATTTCGCATATTTCAAGTGTTTAATTGAAAAAAATGTTTAAAAGGGTCTAAGACTTAGTGCGAAGGATAGCAGTTTTATTCAAGGTGGATTAAAGGACATTGTCTTATGTGGCGAAAACGATTGTTATATCTATGGTATGTGAAGTTCCTTGAGTTAATTCTGTCACTTCTATACTTTTGATGCACCGTTAATACGCCATTTCCTTCCTTTAATTTTATATATACTCTGCATTCTGAAGTGATTTGCAATATGTCTGATAAGTGATTTAAAAAATGTGAGATGACGCATAGTGTATGTGATTCCATACTGTGGAAGACTTCTCGGAGGCAGATAAAAAATGTTATTCTGCCACATCTGGGAAATGCTTATGCACAATCGTGACAATCCTTCTACTAGATGCACATTTTAGCACACAGGTACCTAGAAATAATTTTGAATATACTAAACCGACAGTTAATTTAGAAATACTGTTTCTTCACTGACACACTGACAAGAGAAATAGGAACATTACTTTTAGTAAGCATCAAAACAAAGTGGCGATATGAAAGATCTGAAATACAGAATATTTGATTTACAAGCATGGAAGGATATTATTTTAGAAATGAAAGGATATGCGATTTGTATCACGCAAACAATGTCTATTCCAACTTTCAGGAGGAATAGATCGTTCAAAGATGAATCGGAGTAACACAGCGATATGAGGTTGCAAACATCATCTTCATAAAATTGTTAAAAATAACTTTGGAAGAAGTGTTGAAGTGTTAGTCTAACGTGTTTTCTGGGTTTCAAAAACACTGGGCTTGATTTCTAGAATGTCGTCAATAAACGATATAGAATTTTTAAGTTTATAAGAAGTAATAAGTTTAATCAGAGCTTTGCTTTATGCAAAAGATCATCCTCACGATGGCCAAGTGGACACACGAAAATGGTAGATTGCTGAAGTGTGAAGGTCCAGGGTTTTCCCTTACTTTGAGTCCATCGATCTAACTTCTTCAGTTTTAGGAGTTTCCTCCGGATGCAACGTAAAATGCACTTCAGAACCCCTTAAAGTGTCCTCCACCCAAGCAGTATTCTAGGAAAATAGCCCTCGTGTATCTTTGACAAAGTACGTAAAAAATATGCAAATGATAAATTAACTTTTCATGAACCATGGTCAAAAAGTTGATGATTATTTCAGCACATTTTTCATAAGGGTATATATTAACAGGCACACTAAAGCTTTCATCACCATATTATTCTGTTTCTTGTCTTTGAGTAATCATCTGATCCCAGGACTCTCTCTTTCTCTCTCTCTCTCTCTATATATATATATATATCTATATATATATATATATACACATATATATACCGATATACAGGGTGCTACGGTTAGGACACAAATGATTGCTTAAGCACTTTCTTATAATAATAGAAAAAACTACGAAATATAATTACTTTGCTAAAAATATTTCTTTTTATTTCGGCTCAGTGAAAAGTATATGCAAGTTAACCCTGAACCATTCATAAAAAATGCGCAGTAATATTTTTCAGTTAAGAAATCTGGAAAATATTCTATGAATATAAAATAATATTTTTTATTGAAATCCTGATCAAAAACTAGAATGATTGATTTTCAGCGATACGTAAATGGTATTATTCTACGTATAAGACACTTTCAGATACAATTTGAAAGAAGTACACTCTGCAAAACCGTGAATAAATCGTTCAACGAAATTATTTGCGAAATTTTCTATATGCGATGATGTACGTAACTTTTTAAATGGCATCCAAATTTATGAACCAATTGAATCCCGACAAGCTTCCTTAATCTACATGTATTACTCATAATGTAGAAGCCGAAGCATGCATTCAACAAAACATAATGGTTTATGTGTGCAATTCTAATCATGTTGTAAAGTTAGTATATTATTTATATTTACTAGCATAAAGGCATTTCCATCCGACTCCAATGCAACGAAACGGAAAACATTCTGAAATGTAACGCATCTGCAGCTTCCGGAAACTGTTACATCAAAACATTCTGCTGTTGAAATCATTAATTGAAATCCTGGAATTTGCGTCAACTAAACGCTGTGCACAGTCATATTTCCAGTCTCGTGTGGGAAGCGATGGAAAGTCGAAAACTGCATGGACTTGTCTAGTCATAATGAACACAGAATATTTTTAATGATCATAGATGAAGCATAAATGGAAAAAAAAATTCATGTAATGCGTGGTGTAATTGCGATAACTCAAAATTTTAATGATTGAAGGAATCGATCGTAAAATTGAAACAACAGAAGTATTAATTTAATGTGTATGTAATGTATCACAGAAATACGCAATAAAATTATACATTCTTGTGTTTGCAGTGCTTACAATACTAATGGTTCTAATTCAACCATTTTCAGAAAATATTCATTTTTAAGAAAATTACTGCGTGCCCAAGTAAATGAAGTTAGAAAATCTAACATCACCCATCCATTTACTTAGTTATAATCCCTAGTAACATCATGTTGCATTCTAAAAATATGCTTGAAACAAGTACTACTTTTTAAAGTATTGAGTTATTCATATCACCGTGTTCGCCTTTTTAAGGCAAATCGAACTGTTGTAGTGATGTTATGGCTGGAAAAAATAGAAAAATCTCGTTTTCAGGAATAACTCGCATTATCTAAAAATTATTTTGGAGCAAAAATTACTCTCCAATTTGAAGCAGTCAGGTAGGGGCTTGCAAAGGACCATGCGCTTGTTTTCTTAACATCTGTGCATATTTTTAAAGAATAATAAAGATACATTTTTAATAAATGTTTTTGTGTGCTGATTATTTTGTTTATTACCCTTCAAAATAACATAATAAAAAGGAATGTTCAGATATTTATCTTTTGTTGGTTTTTGTCTTAAACTCATAAATATTTTAGTTTATAGATAGCATTCATTACCCATAAAATTTTACTGCAAACCTCACATTTTCAATATTTAAATTTAAATTCTAACTTTACCAGAATTATTACAGCTTTAGGGGTATGTGCAAGTAGCTTTTATAGCAACAAATATATCGCACAAAAAACTTGAACAAATATATTATGTTTCTTAATACTAATGAGCTTTTGCTTTTTTTTAAGAACTTGAAAAATGAGAGTGAATTTTGCATTTACACCGTTCATATCGTTTTTAGTAGTTTTATTTATTTCAACTCTTTGAGGCTTTGTAAATGTCTCGAAATCTACCACTAATTTTCATTTAAAGCTTTAAGAAATCTGTCGTCCTACTTCAGTAGTAAACTATTTCAAAAGGCAACGCGGGCTGAACGGCTTTGAAACTATAGCTGTACAACCATGGTTAGTGATGATTTCGTTTTAAACAAAAAAAATCATTTAAAAGTTATCTACCATAAAAGAGTCATATGGTATGGAAATAGTCAGGGGTAGGGGATGTCGGGATATGTCCCCCGAGGTTTTCGGATTAGTTAGCGTAAGCTGCAAGTCGTGTAGCAACTACGTTTATTTACACATAATCTATTTCATATCCCATCATCCCAAATATTTTCTTGAACACGCCTCTGTTATACGCCATGACAATTTTGTGTGGTAACTTTTTTTATTCGTCCGAAAAATAAAAAATGTTACATGTTGGAGTTCAATAAAACGAATAAAGAGAAGGTAAATAGTATAAACAATTTGCGCTTTTGAGGACACATAGACATACCTTAACACTTTTTAAATATTTCCAAACCTTTTTAAAAATCATCAAATCTTAAAGCAATTTCAAACAGTAAAAAAGAAAAGAGAATCTACGAAATAATGCATAATGCACATGTATAAGTTAATTAAGCATATACTCCTGAAATGCAAGATTTAGGAATTCCAACATGCATTCTCTTTCTTCCAGAACCACAAATTTATGACTCAATTAAATTCTTAAAGCTAATTATTTCACTACGGAGCCAGCCTCTCAAATTCATACGCTGGCTGGAGAAACACTCATTCAATGAGACATAAATTAAATATTTTAGGGCGCAATCCTGAACATGCACCGAAGTTAGCAAATTTACTGTCACAGCAGCAATTCCTTTTCAACTTCCACGAAGTGAAATAGAAAACTCGCTGAAGTGTAGCGCATCTGGAATATTCGGGAAGCGCGTTATCTCAAAACATCCTTCAATCGGAATGATTAATTGAAAAGGTGGAAAATGAGGAAAGTAAACTTGATGCTGGCTATCATGTTCGTAGTAGTGAACCGGAAAAGCTGAATAGTCAATCATTGTTTGGACTCTCTTCGTAATTTAACAAAATGGATGAATTTTAAGGGTAAGCTTTAATTGAAAAGGCACATGGAATTGATTTTGGATGATGCAGAAATATCTAAAGTGTTAAAATACGAAAAGAGAAGGGGTCGTTACAAGTTTTTTTCAGAAATAATTTATCCGTGCGCACTTTTAAGCATAACACAAAAAATTTGAAATGTGTATTCTTGAGATAAAACAACGGCGCAAAATTATTAAATGCACTATAAAAGCAAAAAATTATAAATAAATAAAATAAAATAAATAAATAAAAAAAAATTCTAAGACAACAATTGCTAAGGAATCTATACTTGTTGATTCTTTACGCACACCCTATAATAAGTAAATAAATAAATAAAATAATTGCATACGAACCACTTCATCTATGGATCACTATCAGTTGTAAGCGAAAATGTCTCATAACACTGGTTTCTAAAAATAAAGCAAAAAATCGCAAAAAATTGCAATACGCATTGCAATAATAAGGCAAACCGTGTGAAAATTTAATATGTTGCTCAGTAAGTGTTGCGGAGTGCATCTGCAATATGAAAATTACTGACACTGCAGCCAGAATAAGTAACTATCTATGAGCATAATTGCATGTCTTAAATAAAACTTTCAATTTTTACAGTGATTGTAAGATAAGAGGTACGGATACATTTTTTGCCAGAATTATGATCGCCTGTTAGTGGAATACTATGGGCAGGAAAAAGTCCGTCATAACTGCCCAGATGGTTAAACGTCAGTCCTGGTTCATTGACTTTGACAACAATTTTTAACTACAGATCCGATATCCAAGAGGATCAGTCAAGGGCAGCCAACTTCTATGATCAGCGCCGATAACTGATATTTTTCGTTATAGGCACGAAGGAATAGAACAGCAACTCTGACTCAACTCGGATACTTCCTTGAAGCAGCTACAAGAAGGGTAATGCCAAGGTCAACCGTGCATAGAAGGCTTGACGAAGGTGGTCTGTACTGAAGGCGACTAGCCATTTGCGCATCATTCACGTCACGCGACAGAATGGAACGTTTGAGGTAGGCACATCAGCATGCCTACTAGACGGCTAATCAGTAGAGGACTGTTATTTTTACCCATGAGTCCAGGTTTAGAATCCAAAGCAATAGTGGGCGATGTTTGATTTGGAGAGAACCTGGAACCTGTGACCATCCATCAAACCTCCGTGAAAGATAGGGATACGCAAGAGGTAGTGTTTGTGTTTGTGGTAGAATATCTTTGGATGGATTCACAAACCTCCATGTCTTTCCTTGTGGAACCGTGAATATTCAAACCTATAGAGATGGCATTCTTGATGCTTAGGTGCGCATATACCAGGGCAATGTGTGATGATTTTCTGCTTTAGGATGACAATCCTAGACCGCAAAGATCTGGTATCGAGAGTGATTATCTTCAGTGACAAACAATTTTATGAAGTGTGCCTTTGGAAGGGAAATAATGCATCACATAATTGACAACATCCTGCTGACAATGATTCTGCTGAATAAGCAAAATGTTATCAAAATCCAAATTATTTATTCCTTTAGATCAAATATAAATAAATAAGCATACGTTTCCTAACTGTGCGGTTAATCGAATAAAAACCCAACAAATCATATTTAAGTGCTCTTGCGAATAAAAAGCCATAGAAAGAAAAATTATGCAATCTGATTCAAATAAAACTTGCTGTAGATTAATTAAAGACACATTACTGAAAACTAGACTAATAAAGGATTTCCTGAATAATTATTAACAAATATGGCGTTAAATGCATTATTTTTATATAACATCACGCCGTTCTTTACGGTATGGGAAATGGAGTAAGTCAATGCCAAACGAATAGCTTAATACGTACAATATAACCTTTAATACTCTACAAATGTATTTTTCAGAATTACAACAAAAAGGCAACAGTATAATAAGAAAATAAGTAGAATTAATAAATACAAAATAAAATGTAGTGTGCATTGAAGCACATAATCAAGGATTTTTATACGAATATTCATTTTGAAATAATAATGTACTTTCAGAAAGTTTTCCTGCAGCAGTTATTTCAGTTTCACGCATACAAAGCGTTGTTAATGATAATGACATGTTACAATGACACTAATTACACTCGATAATAATTGAATAAATATAAAAATACTATTTTGGCACTTACATTAATATTAATGTCGTGCAACAGAACTTGCTTGGTATGGTAACTAAACTATCTTTCAGAAAATAAAGCTCAGTACAGCGAAAATGTAAAATGTGTTTACCTTTATGATTCGTTTATCATAACAAATGTTTAAAGTGAGTATTAATAAAGGAAATGATTATTTATATCAGTACTTAAAGGTAATAACTAACATCAGTTTATATATAAATTAATACTTTATATAAAATACAATACTAAAATAGTAAAATTAAGTCTTATTTAATAAAATGCGAGAAACTCGATTTTCATGCACATATTCACATTAAACTTTGTAATAAAGAAGTTTGTTAGAAACATGTAAAAGTAAATATAACGACTGTAAAAAAATAAATTTAATTTTATAATCTACTTCACTATCATCAAATGGTAGAATTAAAAGTTTTGGTAAATTAAATTATAAACATATTAGGCACAGAATAAAAATTCAGATATTTTAAGTTTCCTATGCACTCATTATACTAAAAATTTTATTTTTAAAACAAAGGTGAAACATTTATTCAAGTTCTTTTCAGTTTCTAGGACATAGTAGTTTTCCCCATTGATGAAAAACAAACACACTTAATTAATAGCGATTTCGAAAAAAAAGTGTCAGTGATTGTACATTAAGAATCTAAAGCACCTAACATATTTCTAAATTCATCGTAACCAATAAATAGCAACACACGCTTATTAAAAAAATATAAATAAAAATATAAATATAAATATAAAACTGTAACTAAAAACAAACCAGCCAATACATACATGCATGCACATACACACAGGATATATTAGTTATCAGGAAGTATCATAAAAAGTTTATCAAAAAAGTTCCAACCACTTTTTAGTCATAATAAATTACATTTAAGTTTAATTCAAAATTTTTTAAAGTCTTGTTCAAATCAGATCTGAAGAAAAAAGCAAACAGCAGAACTATAGGCTGATGAAATATCATTAATTTGCAAGCAGTTGAATCCTAAAATTAATGGAGAAAATAAGTATTTATTATGAAAAAGGGCAGCGAATTGTTACGTTTTCGATATTTGTTATTAACCGAGTTTGTGGTGAATTGTTTTTTGCATCACAGGAACTTCATTCAAACTGTTAATATTTACTGCAGAAAAAAACTTAGATACTCGCTAGCATTGCAGTAAATGAGTTTACTATTAGAAAGTTGACAAGAAATAGGTCACAAATCGATAATAAGTATTCTAAGGACAAAAATATTGCTTACGCAACCTCGCCACAATGTTTTTTCTAGAATTTAATTTAACATATGCATTAATAATGCGTATTGTTTGTGGAACATCAGTACTGAGAGAAAAGAAATCCATTCCTTTATTTATTTTTTTTTTTCAAATAAAACTATGGATTGTTGCAAAAAACTCTATGGATAACTTTTCAATCTCAATTCAGTAAATCTTAAATTAAATAGACAATGAAGCAAGTGAAAATAAATAAGGAAATAAATTAAAACAAAAAACTATATTTTGGTTCATTTTCATTTCATATGCAATTTTTAGATATGCTGTCTTGAATTTATCATCTATACGTGCGTACATATGATATTTTTATGCGTTTATTTTTCTGTTTTCCATATACATAAAATAAAGTTTACTTCCATTGTTTGAAACTAATAACGTACTGTTAAGAAATCACGTAAATTTTGAATACACAAATTATAACCTAACGATTACGGTATTCTTTTTTATTATTTCAAAAATTCCTGGACTTATCCATGCCTCTATCGTTTTTCAACGGTACTTCAAACAGTGCGATATCTTTTGTTACGCAATTTATAAATGGCCCCACCCACACTAACTTACAAACAAGGAAACTTGTAGAAACTTCCATAATCGATAATTTTTCATCTTTAAAAGAATAATGCTTGGAGTTTTGTCCATAAAAGTCATCTCATAAAGAATCCAGGGAAAAGTATTGCTCTAAAAGAAAGCATGGCCGAAGTCGAAATAAACCAAATTTTATTATTTTTTGGAGGTATTAAAAAGGCATAAATGGAGTATGGTGAGGAAATTCTTCCACAAACGACCAAAATATAATATTGGATTACGGAGTCCTGGAGAAGAAATAAAATATATTGAAGTTTGATAATTCAAATCCCATAAATACTCCAAGTTAAGCCAGTAAAATATATGGCGGGGTGATTTGTGAAATCTCTAAAGTTCTGAATGCTGCACTTTTCTTTTCCTTGGGTTGCGCTACAAATTTCCGTGTAATACAATGAAGAAAGAAATGTAGTAGTAAATCTATTTGGTGGATAAGGAAATTGTAGACCGTTATATTGTAAATTGTTGAAAGCGTGATTATCCATTTTTAAAAATAATAAATTAGTCTAGTATATAGAAAATCATGGTTTTTAGTGTGGTGAGAAGAGCATGAAATAGCAAAATATACTCTGAAGAAGTAATTGAAAAAATTTGAACTGCAGGAAATTTTTACATTCGTACACTATAAAAACTTAACCCTTTCGATAAGGTGTAGCGGGCCGCGGAAATATATTAGAGGTACAAGGGCATTTTCGACAAGCGTCTTTGCACTGTGCGGAAGCGCAAGCCGCGAAAACGTGTTTTATAGCATTCATCGATGAACCCGAATTTTTGCGACATTCTAACACAAAAATTACTGTTTGCAAAAAGTGGTTAATTATATTCAGGAATTGTTGACAGCCATGGTATCCATATTCACATAACTTTTAGGTGTAGTGGCTGTACTACTCTGAAAACTCGTGTCGTGGATGTCACCATTGGGCGGCGTAGTACCCAGAGAACGTTCCATGGTTGCCGCCAATGGGCGGCGGTAGTGACGAAAGTGTTAATAAATTTTAAAAAAACTGAGTAACATATATTACACAGAAAAAGAAGGACAAAATATGAACATTCGGAAGTTCAATAAATAAATAAATAAATATTTAAACAAGAAAGAACGATTATAAAACTCATTCCAGCAATAACTTTGCTCCAAATTCGGCGATGTATTGTCCTTTATATCTGGCCAAATTTTAGAGATATTTTTTAATAGCTGTTTATCAGTATTAATGCAATTTTGCTGGAAATGTAAAGAGAAATTTAGAGTTTATTTGCACTTTGTAATGAAGAATAAACTGTTATAAACGTTTATATACTTGCTGTACTGCGTTTAATGACTCCAACTGTCTTAGACTGCAAAGCATTCGAATTATTTTGAATGTAGAAGAACAATAAATGCTACAGACACTGATTTCGATGAAGATCATTATTTTGATATCCTCATTACCATATATCAATTTTTTTATCTAGCCCAAAATATGTATATTACCCTTTAAAGAATCATCACCCATAATGCATTATAATAAATTATTTTAGGTGCTCCTGTAGAATAACCACAATTGCAACATACACCTTTTCTAATAAGTCACATGTTGTTGTACATAGGAATAAAACATATACTAAATCTCGTAGTAATAGATGAACAGGGGACAGGGAGGGCTGGAAATTTGCAATTTAATGTTTAGCAGTCTAAAATTAATGTACCATGCACAAGAAAATCAGATTGTAGTTTTCTTGCATGTAAATCAGTTAATTAGAGCAAGAGATCCGCATTTTCAAAATTAACACTAAAATCATAATAGCTTAATGTTGTCAGTTTAGAGATTTTTAATTTCTTGCCAAATAATGAAAATATTGCCAAACTGCGTGCATTTTTGAAACACTTTTTTCGCGCCATATTTGGCCATTTATTGTCAATAATTGCCATGTTTTTCAACTTTTGGCGCATTTTTTTTATGGAGACACGTGACCGCTTTAGAACCATTAGCTAATTAGGATGGCTTCTATGCTTAAAATGTATGAATGTCAGCAAACTGACATTGAACGTAATGTATTTTAATTCTTGGAGAACTTTATCTTGTGATTTTCAGCAATATGTATCACTGTTGTATCAACATGTACTGTTTAATTTTGCTTTCTTTGAAATAAAAATCTTTTGGGTGTTTCTGAAAAAAATAAATAAATAAATCTATAAATGCTACATAAACCCTTTTTTTTCAAAAAGGTTTAAGGCACAGTACATTGGAATAAGATATATAAATTTCGTAGTAATCGATGCATATTTACTGCATTTAGAGTACGGACTAATGGAGAGACAAACAGAAATCATCAACACTTTTCCAACAATAAAAATGATTATGATATAAATTAATGCAATATAAAAATCAACTGTTAGATGCATAAAAATACTTTATATGTATCACGGCTGTTCATCAGCTTCAATAATCAAATCCCCATACACCTGTTTCTCTCTATTCTAAAAAAAAAGTAAGGGCCTCTGTCGACGGCGCTGTCAAAAGCTTGTTCGCCTATCTTGTCCTAAACCGTGGGGATTTGAATTTCGACTAAGGTTCCCACAGATTCGAAAAATTCCGAGGAACCTGCTAAGCTGAATTAAATTTCGAAAATCGAATTATTTTAGAAGATATTAATAAAAAACTGAAAAAATAAACCGAATGGTTGCCAGATTTGGCATAAAATCATTCATTCCTTTGCAACAAAGCGTTTCCAAGTATCTAGAATCGCGTGAAATTTACAAACATGAGTTAGAATTACGCCTTTTTTAAGCCAAAATAAAAACTATATGAAATAAGTAACTCAAAATGTGTTACACAAAGTTGACAATTTTCAAATAGTAAGTTCGCTTAGACAACAGGAGTTTAGAATTAGCGATTATTCGTTTTTCCAAAACAGAATAACTAATATCTTGAGAATGAAAAATAATTAAAATGCAGATTATTTTAAAGCCGGTTCGATCCGGCTGGATTATTTGCTACCAGTAGAAATATTTGGCGGCGTTAACTATGCCATTATAGACGTTATAGTACACTTTGGATATTTGCTAGCGCGACGAGATGGTATAATTCGTGGTGCTAAGTACGACAATCTGCAAAGGATTATGTAAATGAAAATATGGATAACGGTTTTCCGGTAACCTTAAATGAACAGTAATTATAGGTTGTGAGCATGTGTAAATCGCCAAATAATGAAAAGTCGCCATTGGTGGCAAGCTATCCTATCTGTTCCGTAGCTTTTATTAACTTTACATGTACGCAAGTCGCCAAATAATGAATAATCGCCATGGGTGGCAAATTCGATAGGTGTTCAATAGGTTTTACATTATTAAAAATACAGCTGAAACAGATGTTCTGATTTTATTACGCTTTAGCTCCTAATTAATATAAATTTGAATGGCAACATTAAATATCATTGTGTTTCTGAGGAGTGCAAATAATTTTTCCAGCGATTATAAGCGGAGTCCGCAATCCAGGTGGAGTATAGCTCAGGACCCGTAGAACACGGATTCCCATAACAAAATATCTTCCTGTTATGAGGGGTAGGGGGTGTATTGTAGCGCAAAGTTTAAATTTTTATGTACCAATGAAGATGCAAGAACCAAGCAATGTATAGCTTAGCTCAGTAACATTCTATCTGATCCAATCTTCGGGTTTTGTCTGTTGAAATTATGTCTTTTTTACGAATAAGCCTTATTAGGGGCCGAATGCCTCATACGAAAAGCGAGCGTAGCGAGTTTGGGTGCCTTGGCCCCGTAGTCCTAATTAAAAAAAAATATTTCACTTTTAACGAAACATAGTATCATTGAACATGCATTATAAGAATTCTGCTACAATGAAAATAACTACTATTTAGGAACTAATGTAAATGCTATTTTTAGGGTCTTTCCTACAGTTAAATTCTGTGGGAAATTAAAAATTTTAAGCAAGCAATAAATTTATTAAAATTTTAATACTTTTTTGAACATTATCCATTCTAGGTCGAAAGAATGAACTAATATTTTGCTTTTGAATTCGCCAGTATCACGTGCAGTAAATGAAACAATCATTTCTTTCTTTCCCTCTGGCCTAGAACAAAAATAAATAAGTGGAGAATAAATACTTCTTTCACCGAACAAAGGAGTATATTGGATTAAGTTACCCACACATAAAATGTGACAGTAAAGTGAGGTTTCAAAATTATATTTTCTCATCAGTCAGAGAAAATAACGTTTCATCTTGCAGTGATTATGCTACTTGTTTCGTTCCGTTTGGTATTTTCTAACTTAATGCAAACCATCATTTTGATTTATATCTTTAACTTATAATGAGAATTAAGGCATCTTTTTAGTCATCTATTTATATAATACGTTAAGTATGAGGCACCAAAAACGACGATATGTCCAACCTGCGAACGGCAAGTACAAGATGCAAACATTAGTACACTAACTATAACCATGTGCAAAAATCCAATTTAACAGTTCAATGACGTCCAATGGAGCAAGCATATGTCACGCAGTAGCTATTAGAAAATAGCAATAATGGATGCACAAAAATGCAAGATCTTTCGGACTCTTTCACACCTTTAAAAAATCGAATTTACAATACATGCAGCATTAATCGTCCATCTAAAAAATGCCGCCATGCATTGGGCTAAAGCTCATTTTAGCCATTTGCTGCTTTTAGCATTGGCTTTTATGTTTGCACCTAAAATGTGTAGAAACCATAAGCTAAATAAATTTACTTACAAATACTGTTAAAAGAAAGAAACATGATTTTCATTGAAATGAGTCCAGAAATTTAGTCAACTCAGTATTGAGTATAAAGAACAGTAAGCTATGGGTGGCGAAGCTGGCCACCTTGTCTGCAAGTATCTTCTTCTATACTATTAAAATCTGTGCGCGTCTGTCTGTCTGTCTGTGTGTAGCATCATCTCCTCCGAAACCGCTGGGAGTTGAGTTTCAATCGAGGTGTCCACTTATTCGAAAAATTTTGAGGAAGGTCTTCCGCTAATTTAAATTTCGAAATTCGAATTAGTTTAGGAGATATTGATAAAAAACCCCGTCAAAAACATTAATTTTTGCTCTCCGCAACTCCGCGATTGTAACACCTGTAGTGAAAATGTGAGAAATAAGCATCGAGGTTGCCATGTTTGGCGAATTTATTAAATGATTTACACTCTTGCATTAAAAATAAAGGAATAATACTTTTTTTCTGTTTCGAATATTTGCTAGGTTATTTTTTAATTAAAATATCGTCTGCGTGGGAAATCAGAGCAGGCATTCAATATTTTTTATACGCAAAAGAAAAAGGATTTGTAAATTTCAGAGACTAAAGTGTATAACCTTATAATTTGGCGAAAAAAAAAATGGCTTATATGGCGATTTTGAAAAAGTGGATTCTAGTGGTTTGCACAATTTTAGGCTTGGCGCAATTTACTGAGAGAGTAAAGAAATAGTATTTTTAAAAACAAGTGTAGGTTTTTCTAGAATTTAGCCTGAAATTTTAATTTTCTGTTCAGAAATAATGCAGTTATTAAGGCGATTTTAAATGATTTTCATCAAGTTAAGTAATTTGATTTAAGTTAGGGAAACACCGTCAAATTTCAGAAAATTAAACTTTTTCATTTGTATTGCTAATTCTATGCCCCGATTGATATGAGTTGGTGTTACGAGCGTATGAATAGACAATATTTTTTAATCCCGCCAAACAAGGTTTAATAAAATAGACTCCTACTGCATTATTCTAGACAACATTTTGCTTCCCTACATCGTGGCAATATAACGGAGTGGATCATTATTACTTACAGAATGGCAGTGTAATTGTCATGTTGCGAAGTCCACCATGGATGGGTATGATGACAATAGGGTGAACCGATTGGACTGCCTAGTTCAGAGTGTTGGATAATCCAGAAAATTAACTCCGAAAGCTATCGACAGACGGCAGCACCATTTAGAACATTCGAACTTGATTTAAGAAACAACCTGCTTCGAGGATAGGACTCTGAACTATTTCGATTTCATTCGTGGAGTGTTGCAATTCTAGCCATTTATTTTATATTCATATTCAATAATGCAAAAGCATGTTAAGACACAATTAGTTATAATCTCTTACTAATAGATGTTATAATTAAATTCATTATTCAATTTATATCAGTGTGGAAGTAAAGTAAAATTAAATCATCTTTCTAAACAAGTCATCATGTTATTCGAATTTAATTGCTTCTGGCTCTTATACAGATTTATGAAGTATCATTCATCATCAATGAAAGGTAAGCAGATACCTTATTTACTTACTGATTTCTAATATACACAATTAAGATCGATTAATTTCTTCACAATCATTAAAGAACATCATTTATTCTTAATCAACAATCCAATTCATCCAATACACAGAGTCTAGACTTGAATCCTATAGAAAACCTCTGGGAGGAGTTGGATCTCCGAATTAAGGGGTGCAGCAACCATCCAAAATCGGTGAAAAAACGTGCATGCCTTCTACACTCCCACTGAAAGAAAATAGCACTGTTCATCATCCAAATACTTCTGGCAAGCATGACTCGGAAAGTTAAGGCTATAAGTGCCTCAGGTGGAAACTCTACTAACTATTGAATATGAATAAATTATGTTTATCACTTTTATCACAGGTGTTCAGCTACTTATTGGTAGATATTGTACATACAATATGCAAATACTTGCTAAAGTTCCCGTCGTTGGCGGGTTCCGATGTAATACAAATTTCTGAAAACCCTGAATTTTTGTCAGCATTGTAGAAGTATAAAGAATGAAATTAGCATATTGGCCATTGTAGAAGGCAATAGTATGGGCAGCAAAATTATAACTTCTGTGTATTTTAAAATAGATTACGGGTTAGAAAGTAACGAAGTATTGAGTAAAATTGACAATATAGAATTTTTTTCATTTTTGAAATTAAAGTTTTATTCTTTGAGGTTGTGATAACAAGCATTTATACTATTTTCACAAAATCTCAAAATATTTTTTAAACAGTTTTGGCATCTATAGTTTAAATTAACTTGCCATCTAACATTATTCTAAATTTCATTCTATTTCATTGCCCTTTTTCAGGATTGGAACAAGTACGTAATCAATTTCCACAAATCTCAAAAGTTATAAAAAATGTTGAAGTACTCCAACGTCTCTACTTTAGGCGACCACCTGTGACGATACTAAATTTTATTTCATTCATTTCAGTGGTTTATGCGTAGTTCATTAGACATTTTTAGAGAATCTGAAAATCTAATCAATTAAAAAAAAATTCCACACCTAAGTTGAGTGACTACCTACCATGTCGCCAAATTTCATTTCATTCGCTTCAGTCGTTGATACGCGATGCGCAACAAGTATTTACACACATTGTAACAATTTTTGCAAAGTGTCAGAATCTGGTCACTTTTTTTCAAAATTTCAATTTGAGTGACCACCTGTCATGCCACCAAATTTCATTTAATTTAATACAGCGTGTAAGAGATATAACTGCATTGTACATTACGAAAAGCTACTGTATTACTCTCTCTATATATGTATGTATATATATATATATATATTAGCGATTTCTTAAATATTTTTTACAGTTAAATATTTTTTTTGTGAGTGTAAATATCGGTTTAAATTACTTAGCACAAAATAAGGATTATAATTCTGATAATCTTGCACACATAAAAAAGTTATTTTTATGAATTCTGAATGTTTAATGTGTCTGAACGTTACTAAACAGATTAGTTTTCTTTTATAAGAAATAAACCGCAAAAAATTCTTAATCACAAAAAAGAATAAAGGGAGAATATTGTCAAAAACCTTCACACCTAACCTTCTTATAGTTTCACAAATTTATTACTATAACAACGAAAAAGAATTGATCAAATAATTTTACCTATGGATAATTTTATGACGTGCATTTTTTTTTCAATATGCGTTACTTCTAAATTGCTGATAATAACTTTTAGAAAAACTCAGGAGCAAATATTTAACATCCAACTCGAAATAGGTTTAGAACTTATTTTTCAGTTTAATGCCCTAAGTTTACAACATGTCAAATTTTGAAAGGTTGAAGTTATACTCTTCTTTAAAAACTGATCTTGTTTTTCGGTGTTGCTGATAACTTTATATACCCAAAGGAGTAAACTGGATCAACAATTTTTCGGGAATACTGTACATAGTTTCCCTTTTCAAGGAATTTTGACCAGAAAGGATTTCAAGATTTACATTTCGATATTTATAAAGTTGAGAAGATCTTTTTCACATAGCTGTGCATATTTTTTAGCTTATGAAAGTATTTTTAAGTGAGAAGTTTGCTGTGCAGATTTTTTCTCAATACTGATTCTTTGACGAAACAATTCAAATGAAACTTTAAAAGACGTATTAATTTTAAACAATTTAAACACACGCCATATTGATAAAAATTTTAAACTAGAAAACAAAATGCTGGGGATAGAACAATAACATATATAAAATTGGTTTCACTTTGTAAAAAAGTATGTGTAGAGACTTACAACTAAGATGAATTCCACCAATTACAGTGCAAATGATTTAATCTAGAACTAACATGTCCATAAATGCTGCATTTAAATTCCAATGTGTACATTATCTTATCAAAAACGCAAGTAATAAGTAAACAAATTGTTCCCCAACAAATTTAACTTAAAGATATAAAAGGATTTCTTTAAATATTGATTTATTTCTTAGCCGATCCATTAATTAGAAAGGGAAAAAAATGCAAAAATTAGTTTTAAAAGGTTAAACAATTTTTAAGTTGAAGAAATCGACCAATTCTTTGCACAGATAATATTTATATATATATATTTGTTACTAAGGCAAAACTTTACGCAACATGCTGTAGGCATCTTGAAAATCTGTAAAGTATTTGGTAATTTTTAGTTAATTAGATTACATGACATTTTTATAACATAAATATTTTCTACTTTTAGGACATTCTGCTATTGCAAATAAAATTGCTCGTGAACAAATACCGGTTGAAAAAATTAAGTTTGGGTAATGACTTCTACAAACGTCCTCTGTAATCGTCGGTTATAGATAAAAATTTAAGTTAGGAGAAAAACTACTTTTCTTCAAAGGTGGGAAACTAAAGTTTTTAATAAGTAAGATTAAATTGTAAACGTTATTGAAAGAAATTTTCAGGACGTATTTTAAATATTACAGTTGCATATCTGATATTCTTTTAAATGCTGGTTCATTTATCATGTCTCTATTAAAGGTATATGCCAATGCTCTAATGCTTCAGTTAGGCATCCTAAGATGATGATTACATCGGGATATTCAGTACATGTGGCACGATGCTGCATGCCTGGAAGGCCTTTGTGGTTGCTGTCAGGATTACATATACGCGGTAATGTTAGATCATCGTAATATGTGTGACATTACGTTCTATAGAATTTAATACTAAGTACTATTGTACGTTTTCCATAGTACATAGGTTTGTCTTGCTGACGTTAATATGCGGAGTAAATAACGTAGACGCTGCCTCCTCTGTGCTACCCTGCGCAGTACACACATTATACTAAAACACTGTCTCTGCAATCCGCTGCGATTTCGGAGATCTTATCATACTAATTGCGATTCTCGGGAGTAATCTACTTACCATGTACTTTGGATCGGTTAAATTAATGTGGAGATTACTACATGTAATAGTTGTTAATGTTGATTCAAAGGGCTTAGTCGATTCAATAGCCATCAGAGAATGAGTCTAATATTACATTCTGCAACGGCCGTACATTTGATATTGTCATGGAAATGGGGCGATAGTTTAATAAGTAGCCATCTAATTGCGTATAAAGTCATGCTAGCAATTACTTATGCAATACTAGACTGAACTTAAATGTCTAAATTATATACTTTGTTTAATTAATGCTCTGAGTGGAAATTCGTACGTCAAATTAAAAAAAAAAAGCTGCATGCACATAAAAAATGAAATGTTCATTTCTAATCGTTCACAAAGGAATTTTTACAACGAAAGAAATTGTAACCCCCCCCCCGTGAAAAAAAGTAGAAAAATGCCTTATTAAAATTAGATTTTAATTATGGTTGGTTTTCGTAGCTTGCACGGGGGCATAAATAAATTTATTTTACTCATGCATTTCCAATAAATTTCGATATATGGGTTTTAACAGAAAAAGAAATCAATGAAATATTTAATTTGTTTCAATTTTTTTCTGCATAGGAATGTATGACACCAATAAAATGCTTGTGTTGGAAAGTGTTTTAGGATCTATGCATTAAAATTACTACTAAATCAACTTCAGAGTTATGATAAGGCATGAATAAATAAAAGTCACGTGACCGAGGTCCATAAGCACTGATTAAACATTGGGCTGCTAACCGGAGGATCGCACACACAATTCCCAACCTACCGCACTGTATGTAACCTTGTGCACGCTGTAACAGATCATTACTGAAATATTTCCATACTTCCGAAAGATCTTAGTACCGGATTACGAATATGAGGACTGCTATCACTTTACAAGTTTAATTAAGGATTCACCATTTCGAAAGATCGTCTTCTAATTTTTAACTAAGTCTCATGCTCCTTAACAAACAGTTACATTTTCCTATTCTTTGCTCAAATAACAGCTTTTTTTAAAGGACACTTGCACACAATACAGCGGCATTCAGCTGACGTCATATTGTGGTCTTATGGCCTTATTCACTATGAGTCTATGTTCAGAGGCCATTACTTTACATACTATTTGAACAGCACTTTTATTTGAGTAAGCGACAGACTTCAAGTTAACGTTGAGCCGTTTTTCTTAGAGCTCTTGATCTTGGAAGTCGACTCAGCCTTTCATCCCTTGAGAGGGTCGATAAAATGAGGGACAAGCTGGCTCAGGGTCAAACACTAGGGGCCTCGCGCCAGACTGACTACCGGGCTGAGGCATATGCATCCGCACCCCAGAGCCCATGATCCCGAAGGCGCGGTTGGGCAGCGCAGGCCTTGACCCCGCAGAGGGGCTGTTGTACGTTATGTTTGACATTGACTTGACCTTGTAAGATTTTACCATCCATACTCTTCTCTATTATGAGGCCGAAAGTTGATATTCGAATTCGAAACGTTCTGCTGGTAGCAGATTACGAAATGTTCTGTCCTGCTTCTTTAATAATTAAGAAGCGAGTGGTAAATTAACATTTCTCCCTATCTTCTTGCTGAAGCTAATAAAATTAATATATAAATTTTCATTTAATAAAATAGAAGCCTTAAAAACATTTAAATTTATGATATTATCTCATAACCTCTACTTTCAACTTTTAAAATTCATGATATTTTTAACATTAAAAAGTTTGGCACATATCAGTATTTGTGCACCACTAAAGATGCAAATTGCTGATTTATATCTTTAATTTTTAAATTTCTTTTTCAAAAATAGTTAGGAAGAAACACATATACTCTCTGAACTTTTGCAAGCTACAGTATATATAGTTTTTTTTATAATTTTCGGCTTATAAATACAAACCTTCGAGCAGATTGGTTGAATCTGATACGAATGGAATACTTCCATAACAATTGGTTCTATGATAGCGTTTTGTACTGAGCACAAACAAAAAACCAAGAAATAATCGGACAAACAAAGAAATTTTCTGCTTTATATATAGTTAAATATAAAATAATTCTTTTACAAATATAAAAAAATGATACACTAGAGATTAAACATCATATGTACATCGAAATCCATTTATTTGATATCTCTCAAACATAAACTGACATTATAATAGCATGAAAATGCATGTCTCCCGAGACTGAAAAAATACGAAAAATTAAAAGGAAAGTGAAGAATTTAATATATCCTAATACAAGATATGATCTAATAAAAGAACTAAACAGGTGGAAGTTCCAGCGTCGGCCCATCATATCTCAAATTCATATCCCCAGAGAGACATTACTTCGAAGACATTTAATTTAATAGCATTCATATTCTGAGGTATGTAGTTAGGAATTTTTTTCTTTTAAATTTTGCACTCTTATTATTATTGGGCGTGGAATTTCTTCACTTCTTTGATAGATTAAATAAAATAAAGAAATTGCATGAAATATTTGGACATTAATAATCCGCAAAAAAGACAGTTTTTAGTAGCTATATACGCAGGGTTTCCCAAAAAATGTGGTTAAGGGTGGTTAATAATTCTTTATCTATTAGAGATAAATGGGCAGTGTATTGAAAAAATGTTCGAAATAAGATTCCGTTAAGAAAAAATAAAATCTCTCATTAATTTTCAAAAAGTTACACTTATAAATTTGTTGACAACCCGCGTAGAAAACAATTCCCAGTTAGTGCACCAAAATGTGCATCATACACTCATAAGGTGACATACAAAATTTGAGAATTACACCTTAAAAAATGTCAGAGATATGAAGCTAAATATAACTCTGACTTAAACCACTTTTCAATGGCTCTCTACAGGGAAAAAAAATCCCGTCGAATGATCGCATTTCAGGGGTTGCACAGAAATTACGAAAGATTTTTCCCCACTCTACCAATAAACGTTTACATTCAAAATCATGTGTAGTCCCCGATCATCTTTCTTTAAACTTTCTTTAAAGATATCTCTGCGACGTTGTATAATGAAAGATTCAAGTTTGATACATCATCTCATTAGTTTATGGAGCATATTTTATTAACTCCGAATGTTTTTGTGCGGGGGTCGTAAACAAATTTAAAAAGTGTAACGTTTTGTAAATGAACGAGAAGAATTTTTTTCCTAATGCAGTCTTATTTCCGACCTTATTTTGAAAATTTTTTCAATTTACACCGCCCACTTATCTGTAATAGATAAATAATTAAAGCCCGTTACCACCTTTTTTAGCACCCTGTATATATAAATTTTCGACTTAGTCAACTTTGTCCGCTTGTACAAAACACAAGTTTAGAAATGAACGTCTGACTGAAAGGATGGACAAATTTTCTTATATGGGGTCCCGCGTTAAGCATATGTACCGGGAAAGTATGTTTACTCTCATCTTAACATTTCTGTACTTGCGTGAAGAATCCAAGACATTCGATAAAGCCGGGATCCCTGATTTTCTGTACAAATTAATCCAACTTAAATTGCCTGGCACTCTCATCAACTGGATTCATTCCTTAGTGAACGTTCGTTTACTGTCTGAATATGTTACTCGCTGTCAAACTACATTCCCATCAAAGCAGGCACCCAACAAGGGTTTTTCCTCGGCAGGATCCTTTTTATGTGTATTGTGTGCTAAGAGAAACTTGCCTTGAGGGACATTCCCATAGCGGAGAACTTTTGTACTGGGTAGTAAAGCGTACTGACGTTAAATCTGGAGAAAACCGCCAAAAACTCCAGACCACTAGACCGACAGCCACGCGGTAGGAGAAAACCCTAGACATTCACATAGTCATCTACCATATTCAGTATATTATCCACTAGGTCATGGAGTGGGCCCCGACCCTTTTTAAATATATATATCCACGATATTCAGTTCAGTAAACACACCACACTTGTCATCTACGCAGATGGTGTTGTCATGCTGTCGAGATCCTTCCACCCAGATAATATGGCTAAGCAACTACAACTACATATAGGTATTTTAGAAACTCGGTTTCAGAAATGGAAAATTATAACCCTGATAAATGTTATGCGATACATGTCGTCAAAAACAGAAGAGAGCTCAGAAACCTTTATATACAGGGTGGTTTTAATTAAACTTCACCTATAAACAGAGTTCTACAGATAAAACGGGTGAACGGATTATAATCATATTTGGTACATAGACTATACATGAGTTGCGCTTAAGGAATTTCAGAAAAAAAGAATTAGTTCAAAAAGTGTCCAGTAGGTGGTCTTTTGCGTGAAAAAACAGGAAATCTGACAATAGAAGTGGCTTAAAGAAGTGTACAAGCAATATCAGCATTTATTGATTAGTTTTTGAGCATTTATTGACTTATTTGGGTCATTTTTTGAGCTGAATTCAACATGTGAATCGCCACCTAGTGGGCTATTGTTGATTTAAACTTTCTGAAAATATCCCTTGAGCGCATCTCGTGTACTTTCCAAAAGCCAAATTTGGTGGCAATCGGCTCATCAGTTTCAGCTGTAGAATGCTGTTTATAGGGGAAGTTTAGTTATAACCACCTGGTACACTTAGCAACATAACTGACTGGACCAAGAACTTTCAAATACCTGGGAGTCTTGTTCGACTGCAGTCTTACATGGAAAGCACAGGTACTATATGCCAGAAAAAAAAATGGCTGATGCCACCAGAAAACTGGAGAAGTTTCCATTTCAAGATGGATTCAGCCGACGGAAGAAAATAAAGCTGTAGTGTTTCCTACTGTGACTAATACGTTAACAATCGTGGCATATGCCATCTGTGGCGATACTGCTAAAACAATTTTTGATATCCTATCCCACAAACACAATGCAATTCTCCAAGCACGGATACCTCGCAAACATAGTAATTTGACGTCATCTCTGTATACCTTCGTTTAGAACAACTGCTCGTAAGATTGGAGAAAGTTTGTTTGTAAACTTTGTTCCAAATGGAGTCGTAACCAAACTGCCCGCGTATGACTTTCGAGGCGGAACAAATCGTAAAAATCCCAAGGTAGTCTTATATTTTGTCAATGATTAACCGCTTCCCTTCAGTTATTGTGCATACTATTACCGTGAAATTTATACACTGCTGGCCACCCAAATT
Source organism: Cheiracanthium punctorium (assembly GCA_038373885.1). NCBI lineage: Eukaryota > Metazoa > Arthropoda > Arachnida > Araneae > Cheiracanthiidae > Cheiracanthium > Cheiracanthium punctorium. Next base: position 186,750 of record JAWZYV010012308.1, on the reverse strand, counting down.
GCAACACCAAGAAAAACAAGAGATATCACAACAAAATTTATTGTGTAGATAACATGTTGACCAAGTAACAAATGATTAAATTTACAGCATTCTATGAAGCGTGGTTCCTGCCAAAATCAGTACCCAGAGTAGCCGCCGTTGTTGGAGATCACAGCTGCCACACGCCTCGGCATTGATTCAAAGAGACTTTGAATGTGTTCTTGGGGTACAGCAGACCAAGCAGCTTCCACACGTTGCCAAAGTTGATCTGGTGTGACAGCTGGGGATGAACTCTGGGTCAGTCGTTGAGCAACCATGGACCACATGTTTTCTATCGGCGAAAGATCCGGAGAGCGCGCCGGCCAGGGAAGCAATTCAATCTGGTGATTGACGAAGAACCCTTGGACAATGCGTGCCACGTGTGGCCGTGCATTATCCTGCTGAAATATGGCTGTTGGCAAGCCCTGAAGGTAAGAAAGGACAACTGGCTCCAACACCTCGGAGATGTAGCGCTGGCTGGTTAAAGTACCGGCAATGCGTACTAGAGGAGTGCGAGAGAGATATCCGATACCGCCCCATACCATAATACCCGGTGCAGGACCAGTGTGACGGTGCATAATGCAGCTGTTCAGCATCCTCTCTCCACGGTGTCTCCAGACTCGAATCCGACCGTCGTGGTGTTGCATACAGAAGCGTGACTCGTCAGTAAAGAGAATTTCATTCCATTCTGTCGTCCACATCCTTCTTTCATCGCACCATTGGCGGCGGAGACGTCTGTGGTTCCGCGTCAGAGGTAGACAAAGCAACGGACGTCTTGCGGACAGACCATTCTGCTGTAAACGACGTCGAATGGTACGCGCAGACACTGGATGATGCGTTACAGACTGAATCTGCTGTGATATGGTTCGTGATGTGACTGAGCGGTCCGTCACTGCCATGCGTACAATCTGCCTGTCATCACGTGACGTGGTGCACTGAGGTCGATGCGGTCGATCACGTCTGTCCGTCGTACCCTCCTGCACCCAACGATCACATATCCGCATCACAGTTGTTTGGTTTCGTCCAATACGACGACCGATTTCCCTGAAAGATAACCCACAATCTCGGTATGCCACTATCCTTCTTCTGTCAAACTCGGATACTTGATCAAAAGATGATCGTTGTTTCCTACGAGGCATAATTTATCGTTTTTTTGAAAAAAAAGCAAGAAAAACACAATTGCTGTACTTGAAACCGTCGAAATCTCCAAGCCTTAAATAGCGCTTTGAGGTGGCGCCACAGGCGCGCTTGATGTGCGTCTGCGCTGAAATTCTAATCATTTGCATATCTCACCTCAGCTAATGCATGCTGTAAATTTCATATTATTTGCATGCTTCCTTCAGGGTGTTGCATTTACGATGGCCAGCAGTGTACTTCAGAAATTTCTTTATACGTTTTTTTCTATATATCGTTATTTCATTTTATACTCGTTTTTATTTTAATCTTTTCTTACTCGTACGATATATACATCTGTTTGGTTTGGTTTGGCTTGACCAATCTGCAGTGGGAGGCCCCACGTATTTAATGATTGTAAAAAAGAAAGAGTTTGTAAACTGTAAAAATGTAAATGAAGTCTCAAAGGGCCTAGGAGTTAAAAGAAATAAAATTTGTCTTATATCATGACATGAAGAAGCTTTTAAATTGCTCTCCTTCGGTAAAACGTAAAAAAAATCTTGAAATCAACACAGCAGTATCAAAATTTCCATATTAAATTTATTAAATATGGTTTTAAAATATTTATTATTTCAGTTTGTGTGTCTTGTTGCGCATTACTAAGCATTATATCTGTATACAACTACGATTCTATATCGCCACAAAGTTTATACAGAATGTCCTGAAAACATTGAATTATCAATTTCTTTTAATCACGGTTACTTCAAAGCAGCAATACCATTTATTTATAGGTGGAACATATGAAATAATATTATTTACCGTAAATCTCCGTGAATACTTTTTGTATGACAATAATTATCATTTATTATTTTTTTCTTTTAAAAGAAGTTCCTGGCTTATTATTTACAGAATGAAAATTATGCACATTTTTCTCCTTTACTGAAAGAACTCGAGATAATTTAACTGTAGTTATTCATAGCATTAATATCAAAAACTGGATTCAGTATTTTAAATATTTAAAAACCATAATCACTCAGAGTAAAGCTGTTTAAAAAATGAAACGGTTCCGAATGTCTTAGTTGAGCTTTGTTAATGCGTACAAAAAAACTTTTATCTGGAATTATTTCTAGAAATTCAAAGCATTTCATTCCTAGAAAGATTAAAAAAAATAATTACGAAAACGTTTGAAGATAATAAATTATTCGAGCTCTTCGTTAAAAAAACTCATATCCTTTGCATTGTTCTTTAAATATTTTAGTGAGTTCTGTATTGCTACACGTTTGAGGAACTTCATTAATTTTATTTTTGGATATTTGCCCCGATTGAAAAAAAAAAATCAGAAAGGCTGTAAAAGAAGAACATGTTAAAAACGGATTTGCTTTGTAAAAGGAATTTAAAGACATAGGAAATGAGAATACACAAACAGGGTGCGCAACAATTTTTGAGAGTAAAAAATACTGCTTTGGTACTTAAATTTATGCCGCTAAAGCTTTCTTCTGGCGAAAGTTAACAACAACTTTTAAAAAAATATTGAAAACAGATTTTTTCCAAATATAGCTATTAATAAAAATGCCATGCAGATACAGGTCACAGTGTCGGGCACTTCACTGTGGTTTTACTAAGAAATGGACTAACGTTAAGTCCAGCGTAATAGGCCCGCCTAAGTCAGGATTAAAGCCCGAATTTCTTGTAAGATGTGTTAACTCCCTTACAAGCCTGTGCCACTTCAGGGCCGTAGCCAGGAAAGAATTTCAGAGGGGGGAGGGGTCAAGATTGATGTTTCGATGTGTAATAGTTTTCCAGTATACCTCTACAAATAGTAGTATTTATGTGCCAGAAAAATTAGGAAGGGGGGGAGGAGTTGAACCCTTCTCCGTTGCTTGCGACCTTGGGTCATTTTGTACATTACTTCGTCTGACTAATATACCTATTCTAATCAGTCTCTCTTTCTTTACATTAGATATTTTGTAGACATACTTAATCATCTCAAGAGTGTGATGAAGATCACATATCTAATTTTAATAATCATTTAATTTGGTGTTCTTTAATGTAATCTATCTAAAATCATGTATTCTGAATCATTTCTGTTCTCATTTTTCTGCCACTTAGGAGTTTCAAATCTGTATATTCGGTTTTTCACGTATGCGTTATTCTTAGTTGTTTATTTGTCTCAGCAGACCATCTGGAGCCGTTGCTAAAAATAGATTATATTACGTCCGTTTGCTATTGCAACGTTTTTTACCTTCCCCTCTTTGGCATCTTGCTGGCGAGAGTTTTTTTTTTTTTTTTCCTTCGATGTCTTTAAAATTATTTGCTCTCGATTCCGCCATTTTAATTTTATTGGTTTAAGTCTTAAGGTTGCTTTGGGATTGGCGTTATTTTTCTCAGCCAAATTGTTGTTCTCGCCAATGTGTAATGCTCTGCTGGCGTAATTTTTAATTCATTCCATCTTTTATCACTGTCCTTATAGGACGTTATCTTATTTTCGCTGATCCACCACCAGCCGTTGTAATAACTTATTGTTTCAATAGTTTCTTTTAAATAAAACAATTTAAAGTATTCAATGTCTTTTTATTATATTGCAACTAAGTGTATCGAACCTGTATCATCGCACAACGCCTTTTAATCTTAAATTTAAGTCTGCAACTAATTTTTTCGTCATAAAGGGGGTGAGCTTTCAATGCTCTTACTTAACAGTTTTACAGAACTATTAATTTTCCTTGAAGCCTTCTTGCATTTTAACAAGTATTTCATACTTTATTTTCGTCGGTAAATGTCTTTAAAAAAAGGGCTCTGTAATTATATACCGCAAACTTACATGAGAGTTACAAACAACAATTCTACAAGTAAATTATCCTTTTCTCTTTTAGGTTGAGAATGAAAAAAAGGAAAATAAATAAATTCAAAGTACCCACATGTATCATGGTTAATAATAACAACAAGCTGCAAATAAACGATTTCTTTCTCGTCTCACGCTTTCACATCTAAACTGCGTAAAAGCTATCCGGTTCCATTAAGAAGATTAAACTGAGGTTGTTGTTTTTTTCTATCTCTGTTTGAGGTTTGTTGCAACAGAAAAGGAAATATTTAGCTACAGCAGTATGGCAACACTCATTTTTGTGACTTTATGAATCGTGTCAATTCCTGGTTAACTGATTGTTTAACGAAATGTCAGAGGAGTGGAAAGAAAAGTTTTGTTTTTTATTTCACGAAACAGGCGAAATTAATATGTGTAATTATTTTTCAAGTAAGAATTTTAAAGCTTTGAAACATGGTTGTGGTATTTTCAATTTTTATTTTATAAAATGCAGAGAATTCTTTGAACAAAATTTACTAGCGAAAAGTAATGTTATGCATTTTAGAGTCATATATTTAAAATTGTTATATAAAAAAAAAAAGCTGTAACACGTTAATTCACCAAGTATGGTTTTAGAAAAGAGTATACTTAAAAGTTATGTATCTCGTACAGATGTTAGTATAAAATATAAAAATACTGAAACGGAACTCAATGCAAATCACTACGTTTTATAAAAGAAGTAGGTGATACATATATGTATATGAATAATATTTTTAACTGAGCCGTTATGTAACATTTTCAGTGCATGTCAGTAAAATTTTTGGAATTTTTAAAGATTAAAAAAACATTTTTCTCTTTTCTCTTCTATTTTCAATGCCACAGGACGCTGCTTAATATTGACCAATAGTGATAAAAGATTTCATGAGTTCCTACTACGCCATGACATAGACATAACATCACATAAAAATACAAACAATTATGTTTGTGTGCATGATGCTTATTAATTACTTGCACGAATTAATAGGTTTGCGTCTAAGCAAAATAGTTATTATTAGTACAGTGTACTTTGTCAAAATGTTTTATATGCATTAAAAGTATAATTTCTGGAATTTTTACATTTCTTTCCGTAATTCTGCTGAGGCACTAATTTCCCAAGTTCACTTAAATTGAGAATTTTTTGCTAGAATGGAAACAGCTGTCTGCGTTTGAATGCTTTTTATTTCTACAAACCCATTCGAGGTTTATTTGTTCATTTATATCATTCCAAGTGCTGCTAGATTATCTTAAAGAAGCTAGTTGAACTTCGTCCGATTTATTCCGTCTTATGTACTGAGTGTCCAAAAAGATGGTAATATGCTTTAATTTCTTATCTATTAGGGATAAGTCGACAATATAAATTTTTACAAAAATGTTCAAAATAAGGTCGGAAATAGGTCTCCGTTAAGAATACAAAAAAGTCCTTTCGTTCATTTACAAAAATGTACACTTTTTAAATTTGTATACAACCCCCCATACAAACAAATCCCAATAAGTAAAATATGTCCATACAATAATGAGTCGATGTCCAAAATTTGAGAATTATGCCCTAAAAACTACCAGAAATATAAGATAAATATGTGCTGACTCAAACCACTTTTCAATGGTTCTCGAAGGTAAAAAACAGAACGAAGGGAACATCGGATGATTGCACTTCAGGGGTCGTACAGAAATTACGAAAAAAAATTTTTTTCACGCTAGAAATAAACGTTTACGTTCCATTCATGTACAGTACAGCCCCCGTTCATCTATGTTGAAAGAAATCTCCTGAGACGTTTAACGATGAAAGGCTGAAATTTTGTACATCACATCTTTAGTGCGTGGAACACATTTTACTAATTGGGTATTATCTTGTACGGGAGTCACATAAAAATTTAAAAAGACTAACTTTTAACGGAGTCTTATTTCCGATCTTATTTTGAATCTTTTTTTCAATTTGCATTGCTCGCCTATCTCTAATAGATAAAGAATTAAAGCCCGTTACCGTCTTTTTCGGACACCCTGTATATTAAATGTCAGTTTCACAAACAAGCAAAAATGTGCTGCAATACAAAAGATCCATTATCTTCCGATGTGTAGCACCAGCGTGACATAAAATATAAATATCCCATCAGGATTTGCTTTCCTCTTGCATTACATCGAATTTTACTGTCCATTCGTCGTTTAAATAATTTTAAATTCCTATAACAATTAACTTTTTTAAACGCAGCACAAAGAATTAATTATGTAGTAGTAGAATGCTTATCTTTTAAAAACTACCGAAGCGATTAAGTAGATTAAATCAGGATTTGGCGTCTGATAATTTGATAGTCTTTCTGAAACACAAAAAGCAGCGTAATGCCTACATAAAAATATTTTATAAGGTAAAGGATCTGTACAGTGGCATAGCTAAGGGGTGGGGGGTAGGGATTCACAACCTCCCCCACCCCCATCAAAAATTTTTTGCCATACGAAATGTATATTATTCACTCCCTTATCACACACACGTATACATATATGTGAGTTGTAGTAGTCGTAACCCCCCCCCATGAAAAATGTCTCGCTATGCCACTGGATCTATACATAATCAAAATAAATCTTATAAACTCCGGGCAGCCTGTCTGAACAACTGTAAGCTAGTTGCATCCAGCAGGTCAAATTTCCACCTCTCGATAAAATAACCAGAGTCGTTATCGTGGTCCCGCCTCCAAGGGGCTTTGGGATGGAAGCATTAAAGCTTTTTCTGAATATTGGAAATCTCTATGTTCTCAGTTACCTTAATTTGCTGCTTTCTCAGTGGCCCTCATAAAACCTTCTACTTAATCCCTGGTTTCCTATTGGTCCTCGTAAACACTATCCTGAATCCATTTTTTTTCCCCTATCAAATTTTTGCCATTCTCATTCTAGCACTGATGACGGCATGCGAAAACCGGTCTGCTATTTTAATTTTTTCTATTGGGCTCTTGTACGTTGTTTACCTTCTGTTGTTATTACCTCGTTATACTATTGTTATTACCTTCTGCACCCAGCTATGTTTTCGCGCTTATTAATGCTTTTTTGTGATTGACTGACACAGGAATAACTGGCTGGGAAATGTTGTGAAAGCAGTAATTAGGTAACTACTGAATCAGACAAGTTGAAACCGAACCACCGACTGGAGGCTTAAAACGGGGCCGTCGCTAAGCAACGGGACTGCGTATGAGTTGCCACCGCTAAAAACGAGTTAATCATTGAGGCTTGTTTTCGCCATTCGCAGTGTTCTATTTTATTATTCTAAGTATTCTAAATATTATATTATTTTATTATTTTAAAACAATTTTTTTTATAGTTTTGTCGTACTAAAGAACTTTAGATGTAGGTAATCGTTCTGTGAATCTTGCGTCGTTTTCTTTCATAAAAATTTATCATAAAATTCGAACATTTTGCTCTGAATGTAAAGGTAAGTGAACACTTTTATAATTTATTTAGAAATTCTAAAAATATGTATGTAAATCATGTTTAGTGAATAACTATTCATGTGTTATTTATAAATAAATTATTTTAATCAGAAATCGTCTGACTTGTGTAGTTTATTCTTGTAAATAAGCATGACGCTGTTACTTAACTACGTATAGTGTACGTACGCTGTAATAATTTAATTTTGCCAGTTGAAAATGTTATTTATCAGTTATATATGCCTTGATTATATGATTCAGACTTACATTTGGTACAGTGCAGAAATACAGTAAATTATAAATTATTGATTTTTGCCCGTTTATATGGAAACTTCAAATGTAGTTAATATTTTGTACAAGCGTTCATTATGCTTGATCAATTCCAAAGTTCGATTGAGAAAGCGACAAATGAATAACATAAAATACATGAAATGTCTTTATTAAAGAATAATTAATTCACGGATCGCGCTATAGAGCGTATTTTATCAATTTTATCCAATATACAGGATATCCCGAAAGGCACTGAAATGCGCTTTAATACATCATTTGTTAAGGATTAATATTAAATTGTTTAAAATAACGTAGGAAATACGACTACGTTAATGAAATATTCATTATAAAATGTATTTCTCATTTCTGTATTTAGTTATTTTAAAGTATATTAAATATCCACTTGTGAAACTAAAATAAGCAATCGTGAATCATGAGAGTAAGCGCTACTTTGTTTTTCCTTCAAATTATATGCATCTATTTTCTTAATGCCAATATGTATCATAGCAAACAAATTAATAATGAGTTCGTACTTGAATTAGTAACACAATTACTACTTAAAACTACATTAAATAACGTTTGAAAACACTGGGAAGCTTAAGAAATGCCTGATGTATACGTGGAGACTCGAGCATCCGAGCCTCTTAGGATGACTCATCAAAATACACCCGCACGCCCGTTACTAATTGCGAAGGCCCCGCTTAAAACAAGGGAATGGACTTTTTGCTAGTGACGTCACTGGCGGTATTTGATCTGCCACGTGCGTGAACTTTTAGCGGTGATCAGTTTTGGTTTAAGCTGATCTTGTTAGGATCTTGATTGTTATTCAACACTTTTTTCTAGACATTACAATTATTGCAAAAGAAGCTAGAATATTTGTCGTTAACAAATAATAACTTTTGAAACATTGATTCTGTTTTCATCGTGAGTTTTTCTTTAAAATATTCCTAATCCTTAAATACTAAAGATAAAAATAGATCCTACTTTAAAAGGTGCGGAAAGTTTTAGTAAATATTTGTATTATTTCAAATGCAAGAAAATTAAAACTAATCCTGTGAGGTACTATTTATACATTATTCGCAATAACGTAATAATTTGAGATCGCTAATATTTTTTATTAACAAAGTTTTCAGGCGAAATGCCATAGCATCTTCTTACCTACCATCTTTTAAACCTACCATTTAAATATTAGAAATCTAGTAACTCATTCCGAGTGGTCAATATAAAGAAACAGTAATCATAAAATGGATGCTCAGTGCATTTCAATGCGAGCTGGCGGGAGTAAATACCGCCAGCAGACGAATTTTAGCCTCGAACTCAGAGACCATGCAAAATGTCCATAGACTCCAAGGAGTTCTATTATTCCCTTATCTTTAAATTTTATCTCAGTCCCGCTTTAAAGACATCGTAGAATTATGTTGGAGGGAATATTGTGGTATGCTAGACCATTAAAAACCGGTTATAAAAGTATTTAAACCGGATATCTTAAAGAAAAATTAAGCGGCTATGTTCTTACTTTTAAATATAATATAAATAGAGATTTATCGGCTCCATTCAGTCGAAATGGTTTGCCATTTGTCGTCAAACCCAACAAAAGCAACCGCGTTAAAGCAGTTGCTTTAAAATACAGCAAAAGTTGAGCTAAGTTCGCGCTTTAATTTTGATTTCGGAAGGCAATAATGCGCCTTATCTGAAAATTCGGTTTTTTTTTTTTAACTTAAAAAAGGACCATTGAAAGGTCCAAAAGGCGGCACACGGTCACGAACCCTTATCCTCCGTAACGAACTAAATTTGCACCATAGCAAATTGATTTCTTTTGTAAATTCAAATGATTTTTTTCAGGAAAACGACACAAAATAATGTTGTGCTTTCTCCCTAATTCTTTTCTAGATCCGACACTGAAAAATAACACAGATGACGAGTTTTGGAAGATGCTACCGTATTGAATATAGGATTTCAATGAGGTTTCATCTTTCTAAAAAAATATTTTAAAATGTATGTTAAAATAAGCGATACTTGTGGGTTATTGCAGCCACCTAAATTCAACCGTCAAACAACAGAGAAATATCACCAAATTGTGGGGTTTTTTTTGTGTTATGACAAGCTACATGAGGGGTACATGAGGTGTATTTGCCTACAATAGGTATGCCTTAACGGGAGGATATTTTATGGTGTTCTAACGCGTATTCATGCTACATCTGCAGTAAGACACCCAAAACTCCAGACCGTTAGATTGACAGCTGCAGATAGGTCTGAACGCGCTTTGCACGCGATTCACACTTTGGCCATCTACCATGATCAGCCCATACAAATCAGTCCTCATCATAGCCACTTAGCCATGGTGGCGCCAACAAGATCTTGGTAGCGTAATCTCGCAAAAACATTGCATTTTCTGGGAATAAAACTATGGAAGAGGATTAACATATTTAGTATTTCTGTGCATATCATTTTTTTTAATTTCAGGAGCGATTGACTTTTTTTTTTAATTACGCAGTTGTTTTAAAAAAATTGACGATAAAAATACATAACGAGTGAGTTAGTTTAGAAAACATGAATTAAGACTGGGGGATTTGTGGGCATTTTTGGTTCCAGTAATTTGAAAAACCTCTTGCTGCTTATACGCGAAGGAAATAAGATGTAAATGTACAACGCTAGCAAAATACGAGTGTTTTAAAGTTCTAGATAGTTAATATTCCGTTTGTGTGATATTTATCCATTTTTATTTTCCGATTGTTAAATTTTATGTTTAACACAAATTATTCAGTCCAAGAACACCAGACATTACCTTTGTTTATGTTTAATTGTTGAATTTATCATTATATAGCACCAAACATTTCGATACTGTAACTTTATTGTTCAAACTTAAGTATAGGATGAGTTATTCTCTCAATGGATTAATGTCAGACGATAGAAGTCATTGTTTTAGTCTCCAACTTTTTAAACCTCACGGATTCTGTCTCAATGTTAGGTGTTGCTGCATTTGATACAGGTAAAATATATATGGGCATGTGCAGCTCTGGGTAATTTTAGAGATTTGTTGACACGCATGCGAAGGAAATCTAATGCAAAACACATACAATAACATCGAAATCAGAGTGTTTTATGATTTTGGCGTAGTATTTGTTAAATTTCAGTTGAGATTGACAGTATTTTTACGTCATGTATTTAAAATTGTGTTGTTAAATAAAAAAAATTAGGGCAAAATTACACAACGAGAGAGTCAGTTTAGAAAACATGGATTAAGACTGAGGGATTTGTGTGCATTTTCAGCTCCGGTAGTTTGAAAAATCTGTTGCCACTTATGTGAAGGAAATAAAATGTAAAATAGAAGCAATATCAATGAAATCCAAGTGTTTTGAAGTTCCATTTTCTAGATATTTGTTTCGAATTTCTAACTTTCCTATTTAACACCAAGAGCGCTGGACATCACTATTGTTTTTGTTTAATTGTTGAACTATGCAAGAAGCAGCAACAAAATGTTACTGCTGTGTTAACTAAAACGTATCTTATAAATAAAAATGAAATTCTGTTTGTTTGTTTGTTTGTTTGTGGATTTGATTCGTATACAAATCCACAAAAATGAACCTATCGGCCTGAAATTTAGTACAGATATGCAAAATAATATAGAATAACTCATAGTCCACTTTAAAACTTTGAAAGTCCACCCGTTCCCGGAATTTAAGAGATTTTTTATGCTCTTCACGCAAAAATCTTTCCGTAATTGTAACCCCTGTAGTGAAAAAAGTGTGAAATAAGGATCGTGGTTGCCATGTGTGGCGATTTTGCCGAATAAAATGTCGTTCGTATACAAATCCACAAAAATGGACCTATCGGCCTGAAATTTAGCACAGATATGTAAAATAATATAGAATAAATCGTAGTCCACTTTAAAACTTTGAAAGTCCACCCGTTCCCGGAATTTAAGAGAAATTTTTATGCTATTCACGCAAAAAGCTTTCCGTAATTGTAACCCCTGTAGTGAAAAAAGTGTGAAAAAAGGATCGAGGTTGCCATGTGTGGCGATTTTGCCGAATAAAATGTTTTAAATTCTCAAAGTAAAAATAAAAGAATAACAATGATTTTTTTTTTGTTAGTTTATATTCGTAAGGTTACTTTTTTTAAAATTATAATATCGTGTGCATGGGAAATCAGAGCAGGAATGTAATGCTTTACACGCAAAACAATAAGAATTGAAAATTCCCGAGGCTTATAGGTAAATTATTTTAGTTTGGCGAAAAAATAAAATGGCTCAAATGCCGATTTTGTGAAAGTGAGTTCTAGCTGTTTGCACAGATTTCGGCTTGGCGCAATTTATTGAGAGCTTAAGGAAATAGATTTTTGAAAACAAGTGCAAAGGTTTTATTAGAATACAGCGTTAAATTTTAATGATCCGTGAAGAAATAATGCAGTTATTAAGGGATTTCAATTGATCTATCTCCAGAATTCTCGCCAAATGAGTACATTGATTTAAGTTGGGGGAATTCCGCCAAATTTCAGAAAATTGAAATCTTCTCATTTAGTACATCGGAGTAATGATGAATAAAACACGTTATAGTTGATAATTTTAAAAAATTCGGCTGTATTAAGGGATTCAACTTTACAAATAAAGGCTTGCTTTACTTTTTCGCGGTCGAACAATTTCCCATATATTATTGCTTCTAAGTCAATGCTTCGAATGATTTCTTGAAAACACGCTTGCAAAATGGCGTATGTTGGCACTTTGGCGAGGCTTAGATTTGAAACTGGATTTTATTTGAGACTGGGATATATAATGCCACTGGTTATAGATAAAAATGAATGTTGGTATGAGTGTATGAGGTTGAAAAACTCCAGCACCGTTGAGCACCGTTGCACCATGAAATTTGGTTCACCTAAGTCTTTTATCATGGAGAAGCTTTTTATGCTATCCGTTTTCCTCTAACTTGCCGCCAGGTGGTGCAGCAGAATCTCGAATTCTATTCCGTTTAGCCGTTTGCTATGCGAATATCGTCCAACCGATTTCGATGAAATTTGGTACACGCGAATATTAGAACACGGAGAATATTTTTCACTATCCATTTTGCTGTAACTTGCCGCTAAATGGCGCTGAAAAGCATCAACTTCTATACCGTTCGACCGATCGGCATAAAATTTTTTATACTTACACATTTGAGCACGAAGAATATATTCTAACTGCGTTCCTTTTGATGTTACTCACCACTAGATGACACTGCAATGCATTATTATTTTAAGTCGCCACTAGATGACGATGCAGCAGGCCAAATTCTTGACCATTCAAACGGTCGCTATGAAAATCAGTATACATAGCTATTTGAACAATGAGAATATTTTGGCGTTATCCATTTTGCTTTAACTCGCCACTTGACGGCGCTGTAGCAAATCATTACTTTAATTAACTACTAGATGGCCCTGCAGTGTATCACTTCTTGACTGTGCAAATGATCGTTATGAAAATTGGTATACATAGATAGTTGAACACGGTCGCTATGAAAATCAGTATACATAGCTATTTGAACAATGAGAATATTTTGGCGTTATCCATTTTGCTATAACTCGCCACTTGACGGCGCTGTAGCAAATCATTACTTTATTGAACCACTGGATGGCCCTGCAGTGTATCACTTCTTGACTGTGCAAATGATCGCTATGAAAATAGGTATACTTAGATATTTGAACACGGGGAAGAGTTTGGCGCTATCCATTTTCCTATAACTTGCAACTAGATGTCGCGTCAACACATGAACTTCAGGACTGTCCAGCCGATAGTCATGAAAATTCGTATACATCGATATCTGAATGCGAAAAATATTTTCGCCGTATCCGTTTTGCTAAAACTCGCCACAAGTTTGCGCTACGCCGCATGGCCTTCTGCACCGTACAAACGATTGCCTTGCAATTCGGTATGCATGATTATTGGACACAATATAACGCGATATCCACTTTGCTATATCTGTTTATTACAATGAATAGTAATCACCACAAATCGTAATATCAAAAAGTCCATTCATTCCCGTGCGAAGAACGGGTACTTCAGCTAGTAATCTATAAAATAAATTTCAGTTATTCTATGGATTAAAGTAAGACGATACAAGTTAGTATGTGAGTGTAAAACTATAACTGCCACTACTTGAGCCAACAGAATCAATTTTCGTAGCGTCTGTTAATGAGAAAAGGCAGAGTGCACGTGTGCAGTTCTGTGTGATCAGAGTGATTTTTAAGGTTAGTGTCTTCATAATCGCGTACTTTTATTTTCCTAGTTTCAGGAACCTAAGAAATTATTTAACTTTCCGTTTGATTATAGAATTCAACGATTTAATGTCTATATTATTATTATTGGAACTAAATGATAATATTAAAATCAGGAAAAGAATTACTTTGACGTCATTGTTATATCATGCGTTTAAAAGTGTATTAGTATGTTAAATGCTAACTAGCTTTGACAAAAAAAAATATTGCACCATGATCAAGATTGTTTGAACATGAAACATGGATCTAAATAACAAGACATAAATCGTTTATTAGAGCAAAATTTGTCTGAGACAAGCTGATAAATACATAATCAAAATATTTTTATTTTTATTTTCAATTTATGTTTCTTTGTTTAACAATCCCCATTCCTTGCGAGGAACGGGTACTCAGCGATTATACAGTAATTGTCTTCTTGAATGTTAAAGAAAATTTCAGTGGTTGAGTGTGAGAACTATATCTGATCCCCAGATTAAATTCCATAAAAGCTGTATTAAAGTACTTTTGTCACCAAAAAAATTTAAGATGAAATTCTAAATTTAAAATATATCTATATAACTCAACTTTCGTCTGACAAAAAGTGTCGAAGCTTAATAAAAATGAAATTGTCTCATCCGAACTCGTTTTAAATGTCTTTCTTGGTAGATAAATATGCTTCCTAAAGGAGCAGAAAAAATATTTTCACGCTTGAAAGAAGAAATTATTCAGACATTTTAAAAATCCTTATTGGAACTGCAAATTGAAAATGATTTTTCCAGATTTTCAAACCAAATTCATTTTATCTTTTACATTCAAATCACACTGGAAACATTTCTTTTAAATGAGTGTATAAGCTCCTTTGAAAACGAAGGAGTCACCGTATATCTATACTTGAAAAAAATAACAATATTCCCATTTAAAGCAATTAAAAGAAGTGGAACTCCTTCGAAGCGATAATGAAATGCAATTGGGAAGACTCAAAATCCCTAAACGAAAAGGAAAATGTGGCAAGAAAGAGATAATAATGAATTATTGATACAAATTTCTGAATGTATTTAAAATAATACTACTTTATTTAATGAGTAAAGGTTTTTCGCAATGATATGAAAGAAACGGTTCGTATCTAGTTTAAAGACTCGTATAGTTTGTTATCGAACTGCCATCATTTTGCAATACTTTTTTTATAAGATCCAGAAAATGAATTTAATTTGTTTCATATCTTCCAACAGCCAAAGTTCTATTAAAAACACATTTGAAACAGAATTTGAGTTTATGAAAAACAATAGAAAAATCATGATCTAAGTTTGTTCGCCAGGTTCTTCACTGGTAAAAATATCAAGTTAGGGTTAAGACAACTGAAAATCAAATAACTCTGTGCTTATCATAAAAATTGTAATACGTTTCAATAAGAGAAAAATATACACACTTCATCAATAAATGAAGTGCTATTAGCTCATAGTCCACAGGTGGTCAGGAAAATGAAGCAAGAGGGTAAATAACACTAGTGAAAGAAATAGAATATTACCATTTGCAGGAATAAAATTGATATATAAATAAAATTTCTAGGGATCGACCGATACCACATTTTAGCCGATGACCGATACCGATACTTTACCTATAAATTCATTTTCAGAAATAGCCGATACCGATACTTTTAAGTTATGGTATCGGCCGATACCGATACTTAACCGATACCGATACTTTACATAATTTAATGTCATTTAAACCTGCCTCTATTGGGCAGTTTTTGTAACGAGAGTGTAGTTCTCGTTAAAATGAATAACAGAATGATGAAATTTGATCCCAGTAGAAAGCATTAAAAAGAAAAAGCAGTGGATACGTTGAAATGTTAATTTATAGTAGTTCTAGTCTTTCTTTTCTATTCAAATTATGCCAACGAATGGCCGAATTTATAAAAAAGCTGAGCACTGGGAAGTGTCTTATTGTGCAGGTTCGGAATTCTTTCTCCTCGCGTGGTCGATCGTGGTCGCTGTCAATCTAGCAGTCTAGAGTTTTGGGCGATTTTCTCCAGATGTTACGTGAATATGCGTTAGACTCCCTTAAAATGTCCTCCGCCCAAGCCCCCACCCTATAGGTAGATGCCCCTCATTTAGGCTTGACAGAACACAAACACGGGGGGTGGGAGTTAAAGGGATCTAAGATAATCCATTTCATTTCCAGTGCCGACTGGTGCAAATATTTAAATCAATTTTTCTCAACCTCTATTTTGTCGCCTAATTGTTGCTATGAGCCAGATAAAAGGTTTCCACATTAGACCAAAAACAGCTTCCTGCATGCTCTTACTATATGTGTCTTTCTTGCAATTTTTATTTAGATTTTCTTTAATTAGAATTCTTTCACATATGAAAATATTTTTTAGATTACTCAAACTGCATTAAATTGTGATAATGTATCAACTGTACAGTATTATGTAAGTACATATGTATTTAGATATTGTTCATTAAATACGTATATAAATTCTTCCCTTAAAATGCATAATAAGTTCACATTAATTAATGGTTTTATTTATCTGCGCCAATTATTTAACCACTAAGTGAATTATTAAATGTTTTAGCAAGATTTCTGTTTAATATGAACTCATATGATCATTTTTAAGTTCTTTTTGAAAATCCAAATATTTTGGTTCTCCGGACAGGGTTAAGTCACAATTAATCCGGAAGGATCCATGTATTTGATCTTTTCCGTACGAAGAGCAGGTACACACCGATTAGTCCTGTGTTTCCCTTACATATAAACCAAATACTATTATTCACAAGAAATATGTTTTTTACCCCAAAATTGGAAATAAACTATATAATAATTAGTATTACTAATTATACTAATACAGCTTTAATTTTTTTAATTAACTATATAAATAATTATTAGATATTGATAATTATTACACTTCTCAAAACAGAATGGTACACAAATCTGTAATTGCCCGAGACTATAAGTTTCTCTATAGCGAATTTTTCAACTGGAACCAAGCGAGTTCGTTATAGGGAGATTCAATTGTGTGTATATATATATATATATACACACACAATTGAATCTCCCTATAACGAACTCACTTGGTTCCAGTTGAAAAATTCGCTATAGAGAAAATTTTGTTGTACAGAGATTAGAGAGAGAGTTGTACAGAGATTAGAGAAAAGAGACTTTTGCAGTTATTTCAGCAAATATTACAAACTTTTTAGTTGTCATATATATATGTATATATATGAATGAACTCTTTTTCGAGTCAACACAGTGAGAAAATAAACGTTCATAAAACTGAAGTAAAATTATAGCCTACCTCTCGACATTTGTTTTTTGCAATCCTTTCAGAGAGCGTATTTAGTGTTGGGCACGAATTCAAAATAATTTAGAAGAATAGGCGATTGTCCTGTTAAACTGTCATCTAACGATTCTTCGTCCATAATTTCGACCACACTTGGTGATACGACATCCATTTAGCGATGGTTACAATTAAAAAAAAAAAAAAAAAAAAAAAACACAGTTCGAAAACACTCGCACAAACAAATGTGCCAATGAAACGACGCCTCTCATCTCATTACCGAAACAAGGATTCTAGAATGGTGTTGCGACTGCGTTGTTTTTTCTGAAAAACGAAGTATCGGTTGAAAAGTATCGGTGAAAATGGATGAAAGCAACAGAAACCGATACTTTCCCGATACTTTTAGAATCGGAAGAACCGATACCGATACCTAAAAAAATTGGAGGTATCGGCGCCGATACTATCGGTTGCCGATACTATCGGTCGATCCCTAAAAATTTCATAAAGCGTGTTACAAAAGAGCTTAGCGGTATAATGTAAGAATTTCCTGCTTATTTAAATTACATTAAATCAATAAAAATAAATATTACTAAGGTTTTAGCCTTCGCTTAGGATAAATAATTGTATCGAAAATTGATGTTTAAATAAAAACTTATCCGTTTCAACCGTTAACTAAAACCGTTTTGACTGTTCACAATGTACAGTAAAACCAAAAATTATTTTTTAAAAAATGATCTCTCGAACTTACCGTTTTATTTATAAAAAAAGTATTATTCTTTTTCTGAAATTTAAATAAAATATACAAAACTTTATAGAAAATTTTAACCACGTAAAAATACATATTTTATTTCCTTATTATTATTATTATTATATTTTTTTATTATTATTATTTGACAAGTCGCCGAAAGTACATGCATTACTATTGCATGAGTACTTTTGTAATAACTGGTAATTTTTTTAAGTATTTCTGAGACTATAAAGGAAAAATTGTATTTCAATTATTATGTGTTATAAAAATTATCAAATATAAAAAAAAAAAAAAAATATTCAGTTATATGTTAAATGCAACAAAGATTACCGTTTGAATCGGAATTTCGTTTTCATTACTTTATTTCGATAACGTATTGAACTTTCTATTGGAATTTGTTTAGATATAAAGATAATTTATGCTGAAAAATTACTTTGCCAGAGAAATGAATGTAAATGAATACAATTTAGTAAATAAATTCGCTCTAAAATCGATACTTTCATATTAGTGAAACACGTCAACGGATACTCGTCAGCCTCGCAGCAGTCTCAAGGCGTTTTTCTTTCTTTTCTAATTCATTCCTGTTGACAATGTGCACTCAATTCAAGAACGGTCATGCTTAACAACGCAGGGTGATTAAAAATGATTATAGCAATTTAAAATGGTCATAACTGTTTAATTGAAAATAATGTATCGGTAAGAGATACACAGAATGTAGAAGGAAGCTTAAAATTGCTAACTTAGTCCTATGTACAATTTTGAGCTTCCTCCCTAGGTAAATATTGTATGTGACTCGCCTTGGTAATACGACATTTAAACGGTAGTCCATCTCGTGTCATACATTCTGAAGCATATCTGGGATACCACACCCCACGAAATTTATAATTTTGTTAACAAAATAATAACGGTGATGTCTTTTTGTGAAAATTTCTGCCTTCTTCACAGGTTTAATCCCCTCCAATATTTTTGGACCCTCTCCGAAATTTTTTCCTGGGTACAGCCCTGTTTGAAGAAATTCTATCTTTTCTTTTGATTTCTTACTTTGAAGTTATGTGAAAGACCTTGCGTATATGTGCGTTCTTTTCCAAAAACAATTCTATAACTCATTTTTTTTAAATTTAAGCAATATGATTTTCCTACATGAACTCCTGCTTTAAATTCTTATTGTGTAATCATGAACATTATTATTTCATATTTCAAAATTTCACATTTTGTTATTTATCTTTTAAAAAATTCATTAAGTATATAACACCCTACTTTACAATTGTTAAAAGAAATTTCCTAAGTAATGTAAAAAAATACCAATATTCAGATCACTAATTAAATTTATAATGTAAATTGATGAAGTGTTTTAGTATTTTTTAAAATTTTTTAAGCACTATGTGTGTTATTCGTTTCATTTCGGATTTCGAAGCATTTTTAATAGGGTTGACAGTTATATTTATTATTGAAGGACATAATTATATGATCCTCATTGAAAATGATAAATGTAGTACTAATATACAGGGCCACACAAAAATTTCCCGACTTTTTACTGTCTTCTGGTGGCAGTCGAAGGAAAAGAATAAAATTGACATTTATTATTATTGTATAACTAAGCTTTCGGTTTGCTACCGTAGTGATTGGGTATCGAGATATGCGGGTCAAAAGACATAGAACCAATGGACTTCTTAAGCAAAGTGTAAACTAAATGCAAAATTTTGTTCGGTAGAACACAAGGTATTTTAAAAGGAGGTATTTTAAAAGTGAACGGATTTGTTAGCAAAACGCATGTTTATATTCGTTAATTTAGATAGGAAGTAACTCTGGCTTTAGTTTTTGTGTCTTTTTTTTTAGTTTCTTAATATGAACACTCAAAATAGCACCTGTAAGGCAAAGTTTTGCGTGTTTTGACAGAAGTCAAAAATTTAGTAGTTCTTGGGACTCGGAAATCATGCATTCATTTCAGTCAGATGAGTCGGAAAAATATTCCTTCCGTGCGGAGAACAGGTAAGTAGCTAGTTCCAAAGTGTTTCACGGAACAAGAAAGAACAATATAGCATACTCATAAATAATGATACATTTCTAACTAAATAAGGAAGAGAAATACGGTCGGCGCACGGATTATGATACGCTTTTAATATATAGAAATGTAGTGCGTTTTTAAAATATGAAAGTTTTTCAGATACATATATATTTTTCGTTGCACAGTTTTTTGAATAATAGTAGGAAGTTTTTAGTAAGCAGATTCGTCAGGCAATATATACTTATTTCTAAGATACTTTTCATTACTGATATACAATGTAAATAAATTTCCAAAAGAAAAGAATATTTTAAGCTAGTAACGTACCTCAAGAGATATTTGGAGCTCCTCAGTTCTGTAGCTGACATACGTGAAGGAGAGTTTCTTTCCCCAGCTTCAGTCATTTCGACGGGAACAATACACCATTTTCATCGAAAACCAGGATTATCTATATAAATTAAATTACGAGAAAAAAATAAATACACACAGAAAAATAAAAAATGTTAAACTAATTCTTAATTATAATTCTTAAGATGTCATGATGTACTTTTTCGTAAAGAAAAATTGTGTGTGTTTCTGTTCGTTTTAAATAAATCTTATACAAATATAGAATTCGTAAAGTACGACGTGATTCAGAATTCAGTGGATAAGTCAGCGGAATTCACATGATATAGAAAGGTTTGGGTAAACTACGCAGAATTATAATTGAATATAATAATTCAGAAATTCAAAATTTCTCTTGGCGCTCTAAGTCAATATTAACTTACCTTTTGTAGTATTCAATGAACTTTTGGAATATTATTTAACATTAATTAATTAATCTTTTGAAAAATAAAACATTAATCGGATTAGTTGAAAACCAAAATATTATTTATTTTTGAAAAATTACATTACAGCATATGAATTTTATGCTTTATATAAATACAGGTGTCCAGCAAATAGCACTCTGATTTCAAAGTTAAAAATCTCTAAAACAAATATGAATAGTAGGGTGCAGTAAACGATTTGTTTATTATGTGAGCTGTAAAAATTTTATATAGGGTTTTCGAACTAGTAAGTTACAAAAACCGCTAACTGATATAACTCCAGGCCTTCATAGTGGATTGACCTCCATTTTCTACCGATCTGACGCCTTGTGACTATTTTCTGAGAGGCGCATTGAAAGAAAATGTCTACTGGAACCATTCCAACATGCTGGATGACCCTGAATTGTCGATTTGTGTGGCACGGGAATCCATTATAGACATTACCGGCTGTGATGATTAAATTCATTATTCGTTTTAGCACCTCTGCCTGTCGTGAGGATGGACATTTTGAACAGATTGTGCTGTAACTGCTTCTAGAAAATGAATTTATGCTTATACATAATGATCGTCCATAGATTTTGGTGTGCAGTGCCATCTGTTAGGAATGGCGTACGCAAGGTAGGATTTCGGGGTTCTGTTCTATCCCCTTGTAGAATATACTTTAACACCAAATCCAAAAATTTTACATTTTCTACGTAAAAATTACGCCTTTTAACAGTAAGATTACGTCCATAATCCCCCCCTCCCCTTAAACGAAATATGTGTACGCCAATGTATGTTAGTAGCTATTTTAGCTATTCTATTTCCAAACTTCTCTTTAAAGTTTTTAGAAGTTACATAATAAGCATACCGTTTACTACATTCTTTTATTGACCTCTGTTTGTGAAATTTTTAATTTTGAAATCAGGGCGTTGTTTGCTGGACACCCTGTACATAGTTTATATACATATTTATATTTTCTCGAGGCCTTCAATTCTTTAAATAATGTACAAAGAGTATTATTTTCTCTCATGTATTGCTCACATTTGCAGTATCGTGTGCATGTTTAACTTATATCGACGTTGTAAGTTTTGCGATTTATTCAAAAAATCTGTTATTTCATCTTTTGACAAGTAACAAAGATGTCAAGAAACTGATTTGAAAATTTGATCAATTCGTTGTTGCAGAACTCTTCTTCTTTTTATTATTATTCACATAAAAATCTCATTTAAATCGCAGAATGTTTTTTTTCTGTTTTATGAATTCAATTAAGTTAAATATTATTATTAAATAACCCAGAACATCAATATTATAAATATTTTTCCAATTCCTTCTTAAAAAAAGTCATAAAATATCGCAAAATTAGTTTTAAAAAATTGTTTGAAGAAAATTTACATAAAGCTGGTAACGAAAATGAGTTCATGTTTTACCTCCACTTTAAACAAAATATAAATGCCAGATTTAAAAAAAGAATGGCTATAAATAAAATAAAACTGGCAAACAATTTTTGTATCTTTTGTTTCGCTTCCAATTTTTTCCTCAGTTCTATAAAAACCAATATTTATTTTAACAAAATTAAAGTCTGGCACTTCAGTAAACTGTTTTGGAGTTCTATCGGACTTGTTTGAGAAGTTGGGAGAGAAAAAGAGTATATTTCAAAAACTCGTTGACAAAAGTAATAAAATTAGCCTTAAGTAATGCAGTTAGTAAAGTATTTCTCTCCACAGTTATCGATTTTATTTAAGAAATGGAGCTTTTTTATTTATGTTTTAACAGAAGTATCGATGCTTCAAACCGTTTGATTACTGAATAAGCAAACAAATATGAAAAGGAAAGGTAAATCATTTTTGGGATGATTTAAGAAACTAACTGTACGTGTCTATGTAAATAAATGAATGAACAAATTTTTATTTTTGATTTTTATATTTCCTAACAAACATTTTTAAGAACTTTTAAAATTCATAATTTAAGCTTATTGTTTAAAACAGCAATTAAATACTTTATACAGCTATTGGTTAATAATTCTACATCCCGTTTAATTCATTAACACTGCGTTGTCCAACAGTACTACAGCATTTAGCACAGCAGTACTTGAGTCCTCTAAATGGTGTTGTGAGTAGTTTTAGTGAGCTATTTCACTTTTGATACCTGTAAAACCTCTATGTTCAACTATATCAATCGCTTTCACTTGTAAATAATCATTAAGACTTTTATATTTACTAAGTAGACTGGGCCACTTTACTTAAAATATAATGAAACATTCGGTTAAAACAGGCTTCTGCTAAACTGCTAAACTGTCAAGCTTTAAGCAATGCGTTTATACGATTTTCCAAAGATCTCTTATCTTGGCGGCAAGTCGCAGGGTTGGACGCAGGGGAGTAGCCAGGGGGGGGATATCGGGATCCGAAATTTTTGGATTAGTGATGAAATTCCGTCTATTTATGCACATATAAGTTCATATCCCCCCCCCGAAAAATTTTCCTACCTACGCGCCTGGTTTGACGAGACAATTTTACCTGTGTGAAGTTGGCACTCCCATATTGGAAATTCTAAAAAACAATTATGCCATAGTTTTGCACACGTTTTGCCCAACCATTATTTAATTTTGCGTACCTTTTATAAAGTTATAATTTAAATTTTAAAAATTTGAACTTTTTTCCATATAGTACCCCCTCCCCATATTGGAAATTCCAAAAAACAACATTGTCATAATTTTGCCCAAGTTTTGCTCAATTTTGCCCAACCATTATTTAATTTTTTCAACCCTTCATAAAGCTATAATTTAAATTTTAACCTTTTCCCCATGTAGTCCCCATATTGGAAATTCTAAAAAAAATTACGAAACAATTTTACCCAAGTTCTTTCCAGTTTCGTCTAACCATTAGTTTATTTCGTCCACCTTTTTGAAGCGACAAAAATAAAATTTCTTTTTTAGGCAAAGTTTGAAGTTGGCACCCCAAAATACGAATTTAAATTTATAAAATTTACGTGCATAAGTTTTGCCCTAACTATTATTTAATTTTGCCCACCTTTATAAAGCTAAATTTAAGAAAATTGTTGGCGGTATGTACAATGTTTCACCTGCATATACGAAACTAGAAAAGACAATTTACGCATAATTGTTCATAAGTTGTGGCCATTCTTTTCTAAAGATTATTGAGCTTGACCCATCTTAGCAAGCTATGCAGAGATATTGGTAACTCGACGTATTCCTGTTAAGACATGATAGAAGAGCCGAGCCGGAATGCCTCAATTTTCCCCCGCAAGTAGAAGAATTAGCAGAAAATGAATAGTTTTTGAGAAAATTCAGTTTTAAATTTTTTTCTTGAGTAAAAAAGTTTGACATTCAAGAGCAAATTTTAAAAATTCTGCTCATGAAATGGGTTTTATTGTAATGTAGTTTCATAGCTGAAACTATAACTAAGGTAACGTAATCATAAAAAGTACAAAACTACGGTAAAATTTTACCTGTGTTAAAATTTTACCTGTACTCTAAATTTTCCCAAGAGCTTTTACATTTTTTTTTTTTACATTTTAATTCCTATGTTTCCTTTCAAATGATGGTATTTAAAAAAAGACGAAAATATTAAGCATACAAATTACAAATAAAATTTCTATCATTGTACGCAAAAACGCATAAATGTCCATTTGGAGACAAATTTGGTGAGTTTTACTTAGCGCAAGTAAAAAACACACAGCATACACCACCGTTCATTCTTGAGCTATGATCGTTTTTTTTTTATTTATTTTCATTGCTGACACTCCAACTATGCTAATGTATTCAAGAAAAGTAGAAAACAAAATTTCAAAATTTTAACTCCCGAGCTTTGCATGTACTTTTTTTTTCATTCATTTGCATTTTCCTTTAAAAAAATTCGGTTTATCTTTAAAAAAATATTATTGCAGTAAACGTACAAATTGCAAATAAAATTTCTATCACTAATTAGCTATCCAAAATCGTATTAATGTCCATTTAAAGACAGGTAATTCGTAAAGGAGGATGAGTTTTACTGAGCGCAAGTAAAAGCCCCAAAGGATGCACCTCTGTTCATTCATTAGGATCGTTCGTCAACTGATCAAGTTATCACTATTTTTATGTGCTGAAAATCTTAGCCGTTTGAGACTCAAAATCTGTATCGTCAGGTTAGTTTCGACTCTTCGACGCGTAAGCGTGTTTTAGTGTTATCTGTCTAATCAATAATACATGCTTAATGCAGGATCCAATCTAACTAACTCGATGACTCAATACACACCAGTTTAAAGCTCATAATATGATAAGCTATCGTCTGTTTAATCTTTTAAAAGCAGTTATAACTTGAGCGGCATTAAATTTTTGACCGACGATCCTAAATGCTGAGTGAAGCCGCATTCTTACGCGTTTTTTTACCTGCGCTAAGTGAAACTCAGCCTTTTTTACGAATTACATGTGTTTTGATGAACATAAATACATTTTTGGATAGCTAATTAATGGGTCAAATTTTATTTGTGATTGTGTTCGCTTACGACACTGATGCGTTTTGAGCTAAACCACATTTTGTGAAAGGTAAATACCACAAAAAAGAAAAAAAAAATTAAAGTGCGTGAATAAAAATTTTGAAATATTTCTGTTCTTTTTCTTGGATACGTTAGCAAGTTGGAGTGTCAGCAATGAAAATAAATAAAAAAGACGGTGATATCTTGATAGGTTGAAGAAATATTCCAAAAAATGAACGCGGATGTATCCTTTGTCTTTTTTACCTACGCTAAGGGAAACTCACCCTTCTTTACGAATTATTGTCTTTTGCTGGACATGTATACGATTTTGCATAGCATGATGGAAATTTTATTTGTAATTTGTATGCTTAGTGTTTTCATCTTTTTTGAAATAAATACCATTGCTTGAAAGGAAAAATGTGAATTAAAATGTAAAAAAAATGCATGTAATAGCTCGTGAAACAATTAAAATTTTAAAGTAGTTTTGTACTTTTTATGATTACGTTACCTTAGTTACAGTTTCATCAATGAAAATATATTAAAATAAAACCCATTTCATGAGCAGATTTTTTAAAACTTGCTCTTGAATGTCAAACTATGTGTTACTCAAGAAAAAAAAAATTAAAACTGAATTTTCTCAAAAACTATTCATTTTCTGCTACGGCTTCTATATGTGGTTGAAAATTGAGGCATTTCGGCTCTTCTATCGCGTCTTTACATAGATACATCAAGTTACCAATAATCCTGTATAGCTTGCTAAGGTGAGCCAAGCTAAATAATCTTTAGAAAAGAATGGCCACAACTTTAAGAACAATTATGCTTAAATTGTCTTTCTAATTTCGTATATGAGGGTGCAACATAGCACATAAGGTCAACATGTTTTTTTAAATTTATAGCTTTATAAAGGTGGGCAAAATTAAGTAATAGTTGGGCAAAACTTATGTACGTTAATTTTATAAATTTAAATTAGTATTTTGGGGTGCCAACTTCACACTTTTCCTAAAAAAGGATTTTTTTCTCTTCAAAATGGTGGACAAAATCAATAAAGGGTTAGGTGACAGAGGGTAAAACTTGGGCACAATTATGGCGTAATTGTTTCTTGGAATTTCCAATTGCGGTGGTACATGAAAAAATGTCAAAATTGAAATTTTTAAATTATGTATTTATAAAAAAATGGGTAAAATTAATAATGGTTTATCAAAACTTATACATAAGCTTCAAGATATAATTAAGGGTGCCAACTTCTCACTGTGCTAAAGAGAAATTTTCGATGTTTCGCTTTAAAAATGTGGTAAAATTAATAAATTGTTGGACAAAACGGGGCAAATCTCGGGCAAAAAACTTTTTTTCTATTTTTTCCTTTAAATTTCCAATATAGGGGCGCTACATGGGGAAAAAGGTCAAAACTTTTTAAACTTTATAAAGGGGGGCCAAAACTCATACACACGTTTCATTTTATGATTCGTGTATGGGGTTGTCAACTTCACACTTTGCCAAAAAAGAAATTTTCAATTTTTGAAAAGTGAACCGAACAGGGCAAATTGCACTCCAAGAACAGAAGCGCGAAAATTCGAAAATTTCTTCATAATCTCCCGCCACGCAGTATGCTAAAGCAAATTTTCTCCGAAAATATCTCATCGAAGATATATCTCGGTAATTAATAGGGAATGAAAAGAATATTATTAATAAAATGTATATATTAAAGTGTACATATTTACGGAAAAATACTCTCGACTTGCATATTGAAGTCAGTTATAATAGAACCTGAAAATAATGATTGAACTTTTATTAATGCTGACTTAATCGAATATCTGATGAAAATTGATTATATCAGCATAGCTACCATAAAATAATTTGCTATGATGACAATGAAATCGATAACTATCCAGTAGAGTTTTTGAATTCTTTGACTATGAGGGCTTTGTTTTTTTTTTTTTTTTTTTTTTTTTTTGTTAGCCGGGAGCAAGTGAAAATTGCCAAATAATTGTGATCTGCGCCAAATGCTTACAAACCTAATAAAGCGATTTCCAGTACATAATTGTTTATACCTGTCCATATTTTGGAAGTTTAATTTAATTTCGTATTTTAATTTAAATCCACACGTTATCCCCAATTCCACACTATGTAACCAATAAGCATATATATGCCTTTTTAGTACATTGATATTTTTGTATATAGTGAATTCTGTATATAAATACTATAATACTTTAAAATTTAGTTTTAGGGAACGACAGTGTTTCAGAAGTAGCCTTTAAAAGTCCCCCCCCCCCAAAAAAAAAACAGTGGGGGGGGGATTTGCGCCTGACTAATCGAAAAATACCGTAGTTTGCACCACATAAGTAAGTATTGATGGTTAATTGCATTGTAACACTAATCAGAAACTTATAATAAGCTAAATACAAAGGAAGCATTAGTCAATGGAACGAAAATACGCATCAAGTTTATATATCGTTATGATGTTGATTGCGAAGTTTGAATTGGAACCACTGGCAATAAAAGAATTATTAATTCTACTTATAAAATATTCGGTACTATTTTACCATGCCCTTTAAAAAAACTCAATTTCCAAATATACCTATATTTGCGATGACAGTAAATAAATCTCAAGGACAATCACTCGAAAAAATTGCAAATGCATTGATGCAGCAAGTTTTTATGGGTCTTTAGCCGAGGACGGCTTCAGGCTGAATTTTCGGAGGGGCCACTAGCCTTTTTAGATTAGCCTAAATTGTCGAAAACGCAAACTGAATGCGTGAAATCGTACGGGAACGTGTGAAATGGAAGATCGGTCAAGGGGCCACACTATAACCCACTCGCTAGAGCTGTCTCTGCATTTAGCAAAATATGATAGAGTTTTTACACAGGCGCCTTCTTCACAGAAAAGTGTGGTGGTTGTAATGTGAAATATTGTACAAAAGTGGTCACTATATACATATGGTCTCTTAGCCAAGGTGGTCACTTTAGTAGGCTCAATATTTTATGGAATCGTGAGACATACTCTTTGACAGAAGAACTTTATTCGCTCTCAAATTAAAAAATTCAATGTATGGTCGAATTTCTACCACTGGCAGACAACTAGGTTTTTATAATTATCTCTTGAAATACAGTCTCTATAATATTCAATTAATTGTCCACGACATATGACGATAATCTCAAAAGATAAACCTAAAAAAATTTGAAAAATTAAAAAATTAAAAATATTTTAGTGTTTTATAATTTTTGTTATTAATTATCTAATATTGAGTAGAGTAGCAAATATTAGCAACTACAATTAACACAAACATTAAGCTACGATGAGGAACTTTATTATAATCTTCAGAAAGTATCCTGATTCTAAAGAATTTATAACTTTCTGTCTCAATAAAGTCAATCATTACATTAAATTTAACTCAAAGATTGGTTTTCTTTTGGTTTTTGGAGAAAAAAACTAAAGAATATAATAACTACATTTTAAATACACAAATATGTACCCCCAATGTTCACAATCCACTATAAAAATTACACCAAACATTTATAAAACGCGAGAAGTTTTCTTTTTAATAACTTCAAATTTAAATAATAATCATCTGTTATTTAGGAGACGACAAACTTTTCAATAGAGGTTGACCGTTAAATCATTCGATTCAAATATTATGCAGGCTTTTATTGGATTCAAGGAACCAATAAGAATCGGAAAAAATAAGTGACTGTCATGGCTGACTTCGTATATCGGAATTTTGACCGCGAATATTTGAAAATCCGCCTGTATGTGTCGTTTAAATTTCACGTCTGTAGCATGTCATCTTCTTCGAGCAGCAATTTTAATGGCCAGTAGAATACTAAAATAAGTTAAATTTGCCTAGAGCTAAATGTGCTTTCAGGAATTTTAAATATTATAAAGTATAAGGTCACTCTCTCTTAAGTAAAGCTCGCAGCTTCAACAAATTAAAAAAAAAAAAACTATAATTTATATCATCAGAAAAATTTCCAACGAATTTGTAAAGTTACATTTACTGAAGGTGGGACTGATTAATATTTCAACATACAGAAAGCTATACTGTAGTTAATTCTTTACAGAACCACGAACACCAGCAACCGTTAATAGTACCACGCTTTGCATTATGCATAAACTCCGTAAGTTTTAAGGTAGTGACATGAAATCATAACATTAACATTCATGAAGAGTATTTCTTCACTCGTAGAAATATTCATCACTCGTAGACAAGCAAATTCCTGGCTTTAACCTCAAAACACAGTTATGTCTCTTTGCTCTGATTAAGTGGCTTTAAATTGTAGAGAGAGCCTAGAAAGAGCATTTAAGTGGAGAACAGAAGGAAAATATTTTTTTATGAAGCTTAGGTGAATGTTGACTTACTATTTTAATTAAAATAAAAATAAAATATTTTTTTCCTTTCAAACGTTTCTGAAAAACGTTCTTTAATTCATAATCTTTCGATTGATTATTATCCTATATCTATAGTAAATAAAATGTTTCCAAAAAAAGGTAGCAATAGTTTCAGTTCTAATAAATAAAAAAAGAAATATTTTTCTGGCTTTCTTCGACTTTCTAAAACGAACTGAAAGCGAACATAAAACACCATCTTGTTCTCAAAACTGAACAACTATTGCTTTTCTTCCTATTGTACTGTGTAGTGTATTTTTAGGGAACTGGATGGGACGAGTTTTGATGAATTCCATCTAATGAAAATGAGCTCTTTAATCACTGATTTTTGACAGTCTAGAACATCCCTAAAAATTGGAACCCCCCCCCAATCGTAAAATTTAGAGCCCCCCCCCCAATCGAAAAGTTGGACCCCCCCAGTCAAAAATCCTGTGTGCGCCCCTGATTGTATGAATACATTTAAATTACACTTTTTTTTCGACCTCTAATGTATAACGGCCACAAAATAAAAAAAAAGTGTTTAGCATGTTACAAGGCATAGAAAATTATCAAATATTACGGAATTTCTTTCAAATGGTTTAATAAGGTATTTGTATCTCATTTCAGCTAAAACGTCAATGCTAATTAATGCAATCATCGCCAATTGCAGAATAATTAATGCTTCTGATATATACATATATATGTATATAGTTCTATGTAAAATGGAAGGGAGACACTCTACAGCCATAACAGGGAACTACAAAAACGAATTATCTTTTTTAATAATGTAACACTCCCTTTTTAAAAAGTATTAGCAACATATTTCGGGTATTAGTAATAATATCCAACCTTATTGACAAACATACATAAAAAGAGAGAAAAATCATATTTATTTCATCCATTTCATCATTTAAGTCATCCATTTTTATATCGTAGAATCAAGATGATTTGTTCTGATTGATATTATTTTAAGTTTTAAAAATATATAGGATAAAAATTTGATAATAAATTTTAAATAGAATGTCATTTTTCTTTGCCAATTGTGTTTATATTTAAAACATATAAAATGTTAAGACGGTACTTTTTTACTAAGTTCTGTTTTATTTTTATTCCTGGATCAATATGGCTATGATTTTTTTTTCAAGAAAAAAATTTTCATTGTCGAACAATTTAAAACGTACGTGTGTGTGTGTGTGTGTTCTTTAAAAGTTGGTTTTCTTGAACAAAATAAACATGCATGATAATAGATTCAGTTTTTGAGAAAACTGTTGATACATTTACTTTTATTGTATTAACATTCGTCAGCTTACAGACCGTAATTTTTAATGAGCAAATTCAGGCGTCATTTTTTTTTCAATATTTTCTCTCATATATTTTTAATAGTCAAACTCCTTCACTGTAAAAAGATCAAATTTGAAGAAGAACGTCCTTGTTATTTTCTGTCATATAATTCTTAAACTATATTTCACATTGTAGAAATTGTCTTCAAAATTTGTTATAGAAATTGTCCATGTTGCATTCATATTGAAGATTTGAATTTGAAAAACGTTTTAATGCAAATCATTTCTTCTGCACGTACTTCAAATTATTTCATGTGGAACATTACTTTGTAACGCAGACTTTGATTTTCACATGATGCTTCAAAAACTTAAGGAATCCTCAGCAACTAGTTATACCTTTAAATTTTTTTGCGATTTCTTATTAAATAAAAATAAATATCAATTTTTTCAACAATTCATGTATTTCTGTTTTTTTTTCTATAGTTTCGTATTTGCTTAATTTAATACATGCGTAAAATTTCATTTCATTTTTGTTATTGAAAAATATTTTTAGAAAAGGCATTATTGAACTTTAGTCTTAGAAAACGAAGGGATAGCTTCGAATTACTGATTATTTTATAATTTTTTATATTTTCTATCGAGTCAGAGTTTTCTTATAAAGATGTATTTATTTATTTAATTATTTTCAATTTTTAATGAATTAATGAAAACTATTTAGAAGATTTATCTCGACAAATCTATTCTATCTGAAAATAATATCTACTTTGAACATTTTAGTTTAACGAAGGAACATTTTCGTGAAATCAGCGGATCTTTTAAAAACACTGATTATTTTCCTTAAAATTCAGGAAAACATTTTTATAAACTTAAGTAAACTGAATGTTATACTGGAAATGATGGCCCAACTGATGGTTTTCTTAACCCCTAAATGCATGAGTTTTTATTTTTAATAAATGAAATTTGAAATCAACTGGAAAATTGGTGCAGTTTATGGAAAAAATACAAATAATAATAATAATAATTTATTTTTCCTAAAAACAAATTGATGTATCTTTACATCACCATGAACAATCACCCCTCCGTTCTACAAATCTATTGTGAACACAGTAATATACTATTTCAAACATAAATAATACCTCTCAAATAATAAATATTCGTAGCACACGCCGAAATGAAATTATACTTACTAAGCGCGCCAAGAATGAAAAATTCTCCCTGATAAAGCAATAATCTGTCAAAGATTCTAGATGCTTTCGGAAACAATGAAACAGTTTTGGTAAAATTAAAGTAGAACAAAAAAGCTACAAAAACAGATATGAGGTTTTTAAACATATCGCTCATTTGCTTCAGCAGTGTCATAACTCAAAAATCATGATTTTTTGAGTTGATACCATAGGTACAATTGCGATGATGTGAACTTTTAACTGACAGAGTGTCATTTCCGAGCTCTTTTAAAATTTATCCTCGGAATGGCGATAGATCGTTTTGGCGAATATACGTTTCTTGAATTTCACGGGACTTTTCCTGAAAAATCTTGATATTTGATATGATGCAAATTTTTCCTAATGTGCTATTTTTTTCTAATTAAAAATATTATTACTCATGCTCATTTTTTTGTCTACCTCTACAGTTACAAAAAGTATGTGCATTATTTAATATAGAGTGAATTCAGAAAAAAAAGAACATGGGCCTTTAAAATAAGATATATATTATTTTAATGTTATAAATAGTTAAACATTATAATTATTACTATTTAATAAAAGGTTCAGTTAAAATATATGCGTCTAATGCATGTAAATTTAGAGAGAGCTTAATTAAGTTTTAAGACATGCTTATGAAAATAACAAACATCTTTCAATGATATTTAAGAATTCACAAAAAATATTATTTATAGTACATTTTATTTTCTTACCATTACTAAATTTCACTAATTTTATTTTATTCACTTATTTTAATACTAATTAGTGAAATGGACATCTTGTTTCTTGTTATCTTGTTATCTAAACAAGGCTATAATTAGAGAATCTTTTCATTATTATTATTATTTTTAATATTATTTTGATAGGGAAAAGGGGAAGAGTAGGTTTATATTTTAATTATACATTACTTACCATTTTTTTGTTTGTTGTTTAGTAAGCCATGTGTCTTTTTTAAATAAATATCTGTGTCAAAATTACAAGCAGTACGTCTCCTTTTTAAAACTTTTTACGTGCTGCCGTAAATTAAAATATTCGGAATTACTATTTCATCTTTCACACACATCAACAATACATTTCGCCAGACATGTCACCTGTTGCATCAGTCAATCCTGTCTGTAATTTACTTAATACATACAGGAATTCTTTAAATTAGCAGTTCAAACATATGCTCGGTAATAATTTTTTTAAAGAACATTATAACAAATATTTTAAATTTCTATAAATTCGTAAGTTTTCCTTATTTTTAATCTTAAATAAATACTTTTTTTCTTCAATTTTTTGAACCAACCGTATAAAGTCAGCATTGCAAATGTCTTAAGCATTTTCACATTTTACAAATTACAAGTTCATTTTGCTGGCACGGTTTCACAGCCGGACACTTGCAGCCGGCACGCTTACTCTCGCCCTGCCGTACTCGGCCGAAGCGTGAGCCGCATGAAATGGTTTCGTTTTCCCGTCGCCGCCTGCTCATGCCAGCGCCTTGCCGATATTTTCCGCGTTTGTGTTGGGTATCGATTTTAGCCTTGCGTTCTGTTCGGAGTTTGCCCAGCCCCCTGACGAGAATTATCGTTCTGACGGGGCCACTACCTGGGGTGAGGACGGTTGTGCTGACGTTTTGATTTTTTCTACAAATATTTGGAGAGGCAGCGCGAAACATGAGCTCTTGGTCAGTGAGTGCTTTGTCTGCTGAAAGTGATATTCTTAAGGCATCCCCAAGAGAGGATTGAATTATTTTCTTTTCTGTATGTGAGAACCAAGGTGGGGGGGGGTGAGGGAGTACGACGGAGTATATGTTACGGGTACTCAGAATTACCAAAAATTTCAAGAATCTTGACACTTTTTTATGTACATTGGAGATACATAAGACGACTTTTTGCTTTATTTTAAGTTGAAAACTGGATTTTTTTTTTCCATATGATTTTTTTGAGGGAAAAATAGAGCAAGACGGTATGTATTTGGAAAACTCTTAATGACTAGAAAGTTCCAAATTTTTCATTTAATTTATTTACTTTTTTCTTTTAACTTTTCAGAGACGAAATAATGGAGCTTTTTTGTGTGTTAATATTCCGCCTTTTGTGTTAATAACAGCCAGCTGCGTCAAAAAAGGGTCACTAGATCTGTGGCACGCGATGAGCGTTTCGATCGTCCGCCACCTTACTGGTAGTTAAGTCCAGCGATGGCACCGGCTGCCCTTTTTTCAGCATTGGGAAAGGGTTGCGCCTCAAAGGGTAAAGCGCGACGAAGTCAGATATATACCAAATTGCACACTTCGTTCAGCAAGAAGATTAGCCAAAAACTAAGTTGCATATCTAATTGAAGCAACTGTCCAGACGGGAAACAGGATCTGTCGTGAAAAAATTTTGAACTTTCCATTCGATTAATGTATTTAATCGAACCGCGGAACGGCCAATTTGCAGCGAAGGTTATTCTAATAAGCGGGATATTCCATTATCCGGGATTGCATTGACTAATTATTACGGTTTGGTACATTGTAAATGTACTATAGCTAGCAGGAAATTCGTTTAACCGATATTCCATCAAACAGGTTGGCTGTACTTTAAATGAAAGTCCATTTTTGCAAGTCTCTAACGAAACATCATTAAGATGGCGAAGTTAATGAAACTAAATCGAAGTTTCATGAAATATGATTTACAAAATTACAGGAGCAACAGGCAGACACCCGATAACGTTAAAAGAAGAAGCTCAACTAATTTGATTACATTCCCTCATTATTTTTATGCACAGGTAAGATCTTTAAATAAATATAACTTTTTGCAGATAGTCACAGCAAACTGAAACTTCATGTGTTTCAATGGGCAAAGAAAGATAGGAAATGCTGGAACAGAATTTTAATATGTGCTTTCATTCGACGACTATAACATAATATCTAAAAAAAAACTGTGTCTGTAATTGTGCCCACTCAAAATAAGTATTCGAGTAGAAGGTCAATTTTTTATTTTAGGTTTAGGAAACTTTAATTAGTTTTTGAAAAAGGAGTTTTTTGAATATGTATTACAACCTTTTAATAGTACATTTTTAATTTTCGTTTAGGGTACCTTTAACTACTTTTTGAAAAACAAAAAACTCGAAAGAAGTGTTTGGAGTTATTAGTTGCATAAGGCAAAATTCAGTTTTAATGCAAGATCTAATGCATGAAATCTACAAAAAACTTTCACTTAAATACGATTACTTTTTTTAGAAAGCCATTTCTTTAATGCAACATAATGGAAATTATGGAAGAAGAAAAAATTTAAATAAATATGGGGTGAACATCATAATATTATATTCTATTTATAAATAAAGCTATAATTTGAGGTGTAGATTAAAAAAATCACTCGCAATATAGCGTGTACATGTACACTCTCATAAATATATACAACAGAATTATAGTTAAAATTCAAACATCTCTATGTAAACGACTTGACATTATTCCTTTTCAAGTGGACCATTTCTTATTTAGAAATAGTAGCAAATCATGTAAGTCGTCTCTCAAAAACTGTTGACGTTCTCTAGGATGACAGTACACAGGAAATACACTGAAGACGTCTCTAACTTGATTTTGAAAATGTGCATTAGGTGGCGCTTTACATGAAAAAACATCAAATTTAACAAACTAAATGACTCATTCGAAATGTAAGTAGTACAAATAATTTCATCATTCATTGAGTAGTTTTCCATCGTATGTTCTCCAATTTGAGACTTCCTAATTTAATTAAACCGTTTTCTCCCCCAAAGCGTTATCTTGTAGCCACATTTGAATTATTTGTAAATTTTTCTGCGCATGTGTCCAATATAGTCCATGTACTAACGTTAGACAAAATTCGTTCAGCCACTACAGCTGCAGGATGTTCTTTAAGAAGGAAGTTCGATTTTAACCGCCTTGTGTGCAAAGATTATATACATTATTAACTATTATAATGAGAGCAATTTAAAGAATTAAGATATATTTCAAAATATTCCTCATGTATTGATATGCACAATACTGATTGTGGCTAAATGCACCCTCTCAAAAAAGTATTCAAGTAAAATCGTAATTTTCTATTTAGCTTTGCGAATCAAGAATTTGTTATTGAAAAACGTACAGCTCTATATAAATACGAATTACATAACCCAATTTATATTTTATTAAAAATATAATTTTTAATATACGAAATAAACGTAGGAAGTTTCCCTTTTAATCAAATACTTTTATGACAGGGTGTGTAAGTCATGATGTTTTGTTTTACATGTTGAATTTTTTTTAAAAAAAAGTCATCCCCAGGTTTTAGCTGATTAAATTTGAACAGAATTAGTTTAAGAAATCGTAATAGTATAAATTTCATCAGAGATGGAATGGCCCAAAACGCACAAAAACGGAAATATTTTTATGTCCAGGAAGTTTCTGTGTCTGTTCTTAGTGATTTCTTCTCTAAAGAGGCAGGAATGTATATATTTATTTTTAATACCTTATTTTGTTGAAATTGAAATAGCTAAGTACAAGGAAGAGTTGTTTCCAAGTTTTATTGTGTAAAATATTGCACACCAAAAGTAATGCAGAATAACTTACTTTTAAATTAATCGTCATTATTCTGTTAAATAGATTAGACAACAGAGTCGTGAATGTCAAAAAATATCACTGCAATTACATTACATTTTAATTAGATAACTAACCCAATTCATAGTTTTTCAGCGACAATTACGAAATAATTTAGAGATCTACCTCTTATCAGCAAGGTACTTACGTTTCGTGCAACTTAATGATTGCAAATTAATTGCCCATCTGATGTGAGAGCAATTAGGGATTAAGCTGAAAACAACAGGGTACGGATCATGCATAACAACCGTTCCTTAAGCATTTACAGTTTCTTACAAAAGTAAATACTGAAACTAAATTTATAAATTTAGTTACGTAACGTGTTTTTAAAATTGCCACACATTTTCCTCGTGTCAAAAGAAAAGAAATGCTTATGTCCATATACTCTTTATACCTTTACGAAAAAATCATAACTCTTTAGATGGAAGGTGAAAAGTAGGTATAATTAAACGAAAATCAATCCAAGTTTTATTATTTTATTGCAGATCACATTGTGATATGATGTTTATGAAAAAATACAGTATCGAAGAAACCGACAATGTACTGAAGCACTGTAAGTGAAAAGAAGAAAGAAGCACTGTAAGTGTTGTAATTTCAGGAGATTCCTAGGTCAAAAAATTTGCGAATCAATTTTCAATAACAGTACTGAAAACAGTACCCATGAAAAGACCATACCCTGATGATATGAAGAATTCAAACGAAATTGAGGTGTATGTGATTTTATTTCTGTGAGCGAATGATTTCCAAAACGAGAATACACGAAGAACTGTCCATTCTCCATTAGTTGCTTGTATCCTTCAGTATGTGACACGCTTTCAGTTCATTACCAGGAATTTTAATGCTTTTTTTTAATGACTAACTTTGTTTTCTTTGAAATTTTACAAGGGTTAAACTGTGTGTAAAAGTACCAAGAATATAGTGAAATGCGATACGATCTTACCCAGAATAGTTATGAAATCTGCGGGCAAAACTATCACGGAATATGCTATACCCACAAAAACACCGAAAAAGAGTTGCACTTAGTTTTCTAACAGAACATCCTTCAAAAAAGAAAACAAAATTTAAAGCGTTGTACTGCAGGTCGTTTTAGATGCTTGCCTTGTAATTTATACATATACCTGAATTATGTTTATTCCATATTTATATTATAAATTAGATAAAATTACTTCAAAATCCCGGTAGCTTTCATGTGTCTGTTAGAGTAATAAATGCAGCAGATCATAAAACATCAAAATATAGTACTTGGCCAACTATTTTATGGGGATTATTTATTCAGCTATTTGTATTAAATATGTGGTTACAAAGTGCTATGCACAGTGCTTTACGATCATCCTGCATTTTTAAAGCTTTAGTGTTTTTAACATATCAGAAGAAAAATATCTCCAAAACTCTTTTGACGACAGCATTATTGATTACAGCATATTTGTATAAAAAATTTTTGCTAGTTTTGATGATTGTTTTTTTTTTTGTTGTTGTTCATTTAATTAAGATTGGGATTTTAAATAACTTTCAAATTTCTTTATCTAAACATACATTTCATTTTCCTGCTGCAAAGTATGCTTTATAATAAGCGCATAAAATACTAGTTTAATTCGTCATTTTCACACTATATGCCTAATTTTTATTTAAAAAAAAAAAAACCTATGCACATCGACATCTTCTTACAGGAATTCTCTCCCTCCCTCCCCCATCCCCCACACCTCACCGTTTTATATAAACGTGTTGTTGTTGCAAGATGACGATATCAGTGCTATTTGATAAATTTTGTCACTTAATACAATATAACAATTAAACAATTTAAAATTCAAGATCAGGTCTTGAGAATTTTATACTCAGCCCGAGAGTTTCGCAAACTTTTCCTTGAATAGAGAACTTTGAGTTTCTTTGAATTTTACTGAAGCACCTTGTGTAAATATCAGTCTAGTGAATTGACATAGTTAAGGCAACCAGATACATATTTGTGGATCACTGAGGATTCGCCTTACCCAGTGTGAAGAACCTAGTGTATTCATTAAGTTGTGAACAAATAGAGAAAATGCATCCAGCTAATACGCTTTATAAGCAGTTCTATATTTTGTATGGCAAAAAATTTCCTCATGAAAGTTTGTTACCCCCCCCCTTGGATACGCCACTATTTATAAGTGATATTTTACTTATAAATAAGCATTAAAAACCCTTTAAAACGTCTGCATAGTAACCAATTTGTACTGACGTTCCAGAAAATTTACAAAGTTGTAGGTCAATGTCAATATCTAGTGTTAAAATTCTCCTATCCACGACAAATCCTAAATGAGTCTTGCTTTTATAATGACAGGCAATTGAGGCATTATCACCAAAATTAACTACATGCTAAACTTCACGAAAGTAGGTCTTACCTTTTTTATATTAGTGCGTAGTGCACTAATGCGCGCTTGTGCGTAGTGTACATATGTGAAAATGCAACTTTAAATTTGAACTCTTGTACATATTGCAACATTTTCACAAAAAGAAAAAGAAAAATACATTTACATACATGCTATTTGTACATGCCATGTATATTTACATTTAAATTACGTTTTCATTAATGACACTAAAAGACCCTATGTACCAAATTTCACCAAAATAAGACGCGCCGTTTTCTATATTAACTAGCTATTCTAAAAGTCCAATTTAAAATTTGAGCACGTGCACAAGCTGTACTTTTCGGTAAAAGAAATATTATTTTAATCGATTTAAAATTTCGTCTGGTTTTATTTTTCAAACCAAAGATGACCCGTTTCAGATCAATCTCTATTTTGTAAAAATTTCAACGAAAGTACAGTTTTGCTTTTCATTTTCAATTTTTTGTAGATTTTCATTAGTGGCACCAAAATAAAAACCCTGCATGACAAATATCAAGAAAATTGGTTGTGTAGCTTTTTATATTAGCTCACTACTCCCAAAATAAAATTTTTAGTATTTTAATAAAAATCAGTCATCGAAGCTTCGAGATTTTTTTTCCTTACAAACTTTGAAAATTCCCCACAAAATCATGAAGAAAAGTATCTTTCGCGATTTTTGATACAACGTAAACTTTTCGAAAAAAATCTCACTATCGGCTTTCGCAACATCAAATTGGAGTTCTGTACAGGGTATATAGTACTATTCGCTCACTGCAGAATTTCCATTGCTGCTTTTATAGCTCTTCTTTTTAGAATTCATAGAATTTTTGAACAGCTTTTCAAAGGATGTATTTGCGCTAAAGATTTTTAAAAAATTAGAAAGTCTTTTTTCAAGTTGTACAGTGAATTGTTACAAACAATGAACCTATAAATTACCGATACGAGTATCGAAACTCTCAGGGAAAATGCTAAACATACAGAATTTAGCAATATTTCTCTATCAGTTCACTCCTTGGCACATTTTTGGGAAATATTTTGTGTTTATGAGTTTTTCTGAAAGTTATGCAGCTGAAAGACGTACAGCTTTACTATTAATATTAGCACATAATACACTGGATACGATTCGATGACCGCCATCTTGTTGGTAGTTAAATCAAGCAATGGAAACGGCTGCCCTTTTTTCAGCATTGGGCAGTCTCTCTCTCCAGTTCTTCTATATCTATGTTTCTATCGTCTTCTCTAGTTTTCAGCAAATACCAGTTTTGTTAAAAATAATCCTGGCAATTTTACATATAATCGACAATTTTTACGGGAAATGATGTGATAAAAAGTAATGGATTCTCGTGCAACTACGTCACCCTCAAATTTTTTTAATAGAAATCAAATTTATTCTTCGTAACTAACAACAATCAAAACATCAGAGTTTTGTGTCCTCACGCTGAGGACACTGCGCGTTACAGGGCTACACCGGTTTTCGACGAGAAAACCACTGTTTCGTTTAAACCACTCCTGAAACTTTCTTTCACTCATTGCGGGCTCATCTAAAGTGTCTGAGAGCATACTGAAGCAGAAAATTAAAGTCCTGCAAATGAGGAGAATTTGGCTCATAAACTGACATTTTAAATCAACATTAACTAGTTTAGGATGCAGACACAGGTCGACTTGTTTTTTTATGGGGTTATGCTGACAAATGTCCTTGTTCATTGCATGACTCCTATGAGCTGTTTATTTCGAACATTACTTACCGCTAAACTATGGGAAAACGGCGAAAGGAAAATCGTACGCCTAATGGTTATTATATTGATACAAAATTGTAATGTTTTTTTCCCGCATTAATGTGTATTACTGGAAAGAGAGTTAGTTGTTCAGGCATTTTTGCAAGTCAAATGAGTATGCGATACTTTAACCTTGGTGACAAGCTTGGCGACGGATTTGAAGACCAAAAAATGTTTCCGAAAATAGTAGAGTATTGGGTGTATCTCTATTAGGAATGAAGTTACGAGAAAAATCATGAAATATGACGTCAGGTCCTGCTTGATAATCTGTAAGCATTATGTCTCTCCCGCTGCGAGTGAGTTTAAAACAGACTGTGGATATGGAGAGCAAAGCTATACGATTGACAATGCGATTTGAATTATGTTATTGCTGGGATAGTCAATGATATTCTGTTTCATGTGTTATTAAATTATGTAGTGTTTGTGAGATATGAGTGCTTTATATTCGTCGAATAAGAAAGTATTATATTTGATTTCCGAACTTGCTGGACTGTTTTAACTTACACCCCCCCTTCGCGATTTTCATAACAATATTCATAATGCCAATTGCAATGCTGAACTTATACAAACTACACATTTTAGAAGTAATATAAATTATCATAATTATACATGTTGTGGCTATTCGCATAATCAGTTTTATTCCATTCTGACACGTTTGAGCGTACATCCTCATTAATGAAAGGAAATTTATCCGAATATTTTAATTACTTACCAATCGCTATTTCCTCACACAGACGTTTAGAATCAAAAGAGAAGCTCTTCCTTCTTTAATTAAAGACTTATCGTATAATTGAGCGAAATTGCCCTGATATTAATTTTCGATCGTGGAAATGCAATGGCTCATTGATTAAGTAATCAATCATGTCTCCAGTGATTGCACAAGAGCCAATAGGGATTTGTTATTCACTTCGCAACTTGAAGAGGCATTTACAAAGCGAGCCAGGGGGTGAAAAAACAATGAAGTGATACTTAAAATTCGACTTCGTTTCTAGTTAAAAAAAAAATAAGATTATTGCCTGGATTTTATACTTGCTTTCATCAATTTTTTAATATCATTCTCTATGTAATATGATTTTAAAATGAAATAGTTAAAAACACAAAACAGCAGGTGTTATGTTCAGTCAATATTAATTTATCAAATTCACTAATAGTAATAATGAAATAAATTAATAAAATATGTAATAAGAATAAAAATCCCCACAGTAGTAAACTTTATATTTGTGTATATTTTGAAATGCAAGAATTCTTCTTTCTAATAGATCCATACATACACAAACAAGAAATCAATCAGTGCCTCACAAAATGTTTACAAAAATGAAAAAAATTATTTTTAAAAAAATTTGCTGTTGTTTCCAGGGGCGAGGCGTGAATATATGCCATGGTCATCCCTGCTTACAGATTTATCCCTCCCTTCCCCGCCAGCGCAAGCACACATCCACACACTGTGTTATAAGTTCTAATGAAACGACCGACGAAAAGAAAATTTTGATCATGGTGTGATGCAAATAGTCAAAAATATTATGTTCATATATTTTATCAACATTTAAGTTAAATATTTAGTACAAAAATATTTTAAAAAAAATTCCTATTCTAGTCTAAGCTGAATTTCTTATTTGATTCGGTTGATTACTGATTCATTTTTCAAAAAACACATAACTCAAAAGAAATACTAGACGTTGTCATTGGACTATAATTTATTTTTTATGTAACACAATATATATAAGATCGAACACATTAACACAGTAAATTTGTCTTACACTCGAATACTTTAATGAGGTGGTGTAAGAATAAAGAACATTTTGGATGTACTTCAAAGCAAATAAGATAATCTAACGTTTGAAAAAAAAAAAAAAAAAAAAATCCTAAATGGTTATTTGTATTATTTATTAATTTTAGAGATTTAATAATTAAAAGTGAAAAATAATCTTAAAATAGTTATTATTAGTAGTATTTATTTAGAAATTTATTAATTAGAAATGGGACATTTTTGATATGTACAGATATTGTACTTATCAGAACAGTAAAGAATAATATTCATCCATTATTTGAAAATAAAATCCATTCTTATTTTGGATGAATATTTTCCGATTATTATGTCGTAAAAATCTTTGTCTTAAGGATGCCAACATTTCTTTCTCGATCGATAGCAATGAAATATTACTCATCCGATTTTCACTTTGGGTGAATCTCTTACATGTGTGAATTCTTTTTAAAGCATGGGTCTTCTAGCCTCCGACATATAGTCCATTTTCTGAGATATTCAAATTACAAATGCAAAGGACATTTTTTTAATATAGAAATTTATTATTATTTTTTTCTTTTTTCGCATTAAAGTATTTATCAAAAGAACAAACAAAATATTTTCAACATAACAAGTAATTTTATTATATTCAGAATAAGTTACATGAAACAGCAGTGCATTTTCTTATTATATAAAGAAATTACGAAAGAATTTCAAGTAAGAAGAGACAAGAAATGATTTAATTTCAAAAATCATTTTAAAAAATGATTTTATTTATTTTAATTTAAAACCAAATTAAACGCATCCCACAGATAGACATTGCCGTTCTGTAATTCGTTCGTGTCAACTTTCACATGCACACGCATTTATATATTTTTTGTACAATCAATCAGTTCAGTCGCTTAGTGGTGTTAAAGCGCTGGTTGGATGCTATCTTTTTAGAGATGACCTGGCTCACTTTTCACCGTATATTCCTCCCGAAATTTTCGCGCTATTTGATTGGCCAAGGAACTGCGCGCGTCATCGGACGAGATGCTCTGTTATGAGCGCATCTCTTTTCCGGTCGGGACGATTTCCTTTATGACCAAAAGATGGCAGCAGTAAGAATCTTGTATAAACGGAGGTTTCTCTGCGAAACCAAACAAGAAAATAATAAAATTACCTTATAAGCCATTTCTTTGAAAAAAAAAAGATTATTCTATTGCGAAAATTTTATAAAATTGGGTTTTTAAATACGCTGAATTCAAGTTCAAAACTCTTCGCATTTTTCAGAAACCTGCTACTCATCTGCGCATCGTGCGCGGACTGAAGGCTTCGCCCCTGGTTGTTTCGTTTTATTCCTAATTTTGTTCGTCCCTTTCCCAATATACCGGGTAATTTTAATCTAAGTTAAGACCTATATAAAGACCGTTCTGGTGGATGTATTTTGTTGAAACTTGATAAATGCGTTACATGACCCATGGGGAAAAGATATCTCCATTAAAAAATTAGCTCATATTTCTACCGATAGGTGGCCCGTTTCAGGACGTTATGCAAATTTGGAGCGTTTTCCAAAGTCCAATAGTGAATGCCGTAAATGCCGATTTTTTATGAGATTACGATTTTTTATGAGAACTGCAATAACTCATCAACAACACTTCGAGAATATCAACACTTGAAAGACACAGGAGTTTTTAGTAAGCTTTCCAAACGTCGATATTCTCGCAGTGTTTTTGAGATATAACTGCAGTTCTGGTGAAACAACTTAATCAATAAAGGTCGTCATTAATGATTCTTTTCTAAAGACACGATGAATAAGGATTATGCGTCATTGACTATGGCCTTTTTAAAACCCTGCCTATATTCATAACGCCTTTGCCCATCTATCTGTCAAAATTTGAGCTTTTTTTACTGCAGGTATCCGCATAATCCATGTAATGGACTTACCGAGTTTTAACGACATTCGTATACTAAGACAGCCTCTAGGTGAGTCTGAACTGGGTAACTTAAACTATAATTATTCAGTATATTAGGTTCTTTTCCAGAACGTGTTGAATTAGTCAATATAGGAGTTTAACATTTTTTCTGTAATTGGAATGATAGCATTCTTTTACTGTTTGCTTTCTTTTGCAAACATTTAAATTTAAATTTTCCTTTTTTTTCCCTTCAACAGTATCCTCATATGATTAGTTCCTGGATAGGAAATTATTCTTGTATATAGAGCAAATTTTATTATTATTATTATTATTATGTATGTTTACAATCATAACTACAAAACTATAAAAAG
Source organism: Cheiracanthium punctorium (assembly GCA_038373885.1). Classification (NCBI taxonomy): domain Eukaryota; kingdom Metazoa; phylum Arthropoda; class Arachnida; order Araneae; family Cheiracanthiidae; genus Cheiracanthium; species Cheiracanthium punctorium. Next base: position 142,039 of record JAWZYV010012308.1, on the reverse strand, counting down.
GTCATCTTCCAAATGAAGTAACTATCTCGTCATTAAATCTAATCATATGTTTATCCATATTATAAGACATTTTCGAAATTTTCAAGCTTATATACACGTTTTTTTCTGCAGAAGTTCTTTTAATAATGATATATGGACAAACAATTGAACAACTTTCGTAAAGTCTCGATATTTAACTACTTTTTGTAAACTAAAAGCCCACAACCACACAACTATAAGCAGTCAAGTTTTATTTCATTTAATAAAACCGTTTTTCTGTGATTCAAAACAAAATACATATGCATTTAGTCTTCGTGAGTAGTACAAGAAAACCATTACATTTACTTACAAAATTTACTAAATTTTAAGTTTAGTAATCGTATAAAACATCAAAAATAGTTTATTCATTCACTTCACAACTTTATTCATAATGCACAGCAAAATATTTTCCAGTTTCCTGAAGAAATCAAAATTTAGGAGGGGGGGGGGGGAGAGGCTCACTGAAATTAATTATTTATGTTAACATGCACACATTTCTCCTTACAGGATGTTGGAAAATTTAGCCTAAGTCTGAAATACTTCATTACGCATGTGCGATTTAAATATTTTCCCTCGCATGTGCCATTGCAATGCCAGCAATGGTACATCCGAGCAATGGGATCGCAATTTGCGATGCGATGCAATGCTCATTGCTCGCATTGTGCATTGTCACATGTGCAATTTGTAAGTCTTCTGACAAAATTCAGGTCTCTCACTTTATACTACGGTTTCTCAAATTGAAATCAGTTCGAAGGCAGGAAGTGCTCCACAAACAAGTACAAGGTTCTCTTGAATCTGAATTCGTTGGACTCAGATTCATACAAGGTGTTCAGTCAAAATTCAAAGAAATTCAAAGGGCCTCATCCGATAAAAACTTTCACACATCCTGTTTTATGTTGAGAAACCGACGTTTATATCGACGTTTGGAATGCTTACGTCGTTTGGAAAGCTTCAATAATGTCAATACGCCACTAAAAATTTTGTAAGTTAATATGTCACTAAGTTTCATTTCAGAGAGAATAGATGATATGTCAGATACGGAAACAAAACTTTATTCAATTTTAACAAAATATCAAAATCTCTGCAAAATATATTTAAAAAAGTGGAATATAGTATTTACAAACGGTATTTGTCACTGTGAGTTAATGTAAAGTCCCAATATATAGGATTAGCCACTGTGTGTTAAAAAGTGGTAGATAATATTGAATAAAGAACAAATTAAAAATATACTTGCACGTTTACACGGTTACATTTTACTAAAAAAAATTACTGCCTTACAAATAATATAGCTAGTTTACATCTACATATTAGTACTCAGTCGATCTGAATAAAAAAAAATAGTTCTTTAAAAATGTTTAATTAATTATTCTTTGATCAACAAAAGGACACAAAAATAAATTACTTCTGATTTCCATTGGAAGCTAATTAAATTATTTCTTTCAAAAAACTTTTCCACTTTCTTTCATTTTAATGTCTTTTTGTCACATTAAATTAGGTTTTTGCATTTGTTTCGGTAATACCAAATTTAAAAATATGTTTGCTTGACATAGCAGTTTTTTTTTTTCATTAATCCTTTCAATGATGGATTTCCAGTTTTAGAAATAATCTAATACGTAAGCTTATCTCTCGCTAAAGGATAAATAAACATATTTTAGAAAAACAGAAAAAAAGTATTTTTTTATGAATGACTTAAATCAATTTCATTTTCAATTTTTTCAAATTATAAAGGAGAATTATTTCCATTTAAAATCTATCAAAATGTACAGCTGCGGAAAAAAACAGTCCCACTTGTACTTTTTTCGGCCGTCGTTCGTCGTACAGCAAAGTTACAGATACCAATTGTTTACGATTGACGTACACTTTAATTTGCTATGCATAAAAATTGCATAAGGGGCCATCTACATATTAAATTTCGCACCAACTTTTTTTTTCAATAGCAACCCCTAGGTTTCACCTCATATTTTAAAAATTTAGCTCATTTTAACCCCGGACACCAATTTTCAATAAATTTGGACAGAAAATGAGTGAGTTATGAGCACCCAAAATCCCCCTCCCCCTATGTTAAAATATTATTTCGTACTTCAATTCATATCTCATATGATATTGGTAGTAATAAGCTGATTTTTATTCGTACTATTAGAACTAAACGACCCAAACATAATTTAATGTAATTGTGATTTTTAATAAATTATTAATATGAATTATGAATTATTAAATTAATATTAAAAAAAAATATGAATAGCGACCTAGCCAAATTTCGATGGAAATAGATGCAAAAATTAATATTACATGGCTGTGTAAAATTTCAAATTTTTACGTTCAGTAGCTTAATTTATATTAAATAAAATGTGTTATTTTCATGAGTTAAGGGACCATATATAAATTTATTAAGTGAAAATTTTTTGAAAATTGCATTCAATAAACGTAAATTAAATTTATTTTGTGCAAAAACACAGTAAAAGATACCAGTATTAAAAATATCAAATTTTGAAGCAAAATAAATTTGAGGTTTTTACAGTTTGATAGGGATTCTATAAATCGTCTATTGTTGCGTCCGTTACAATATTCCCCCCAAATAAAATATTTTCTAGCTATAGAATTAGATACAGCAGATGTATGTCTTCTAATACAACGTCCTATTTCTGAAAAACTAACATCCTCAACTTTCCAGGCGTGATTGTGACCTTTTTTAATTTCGGAAACATTGGGTTTCCCCATACTAGTTCAAACATTCAAAATCACGTTTTTCTGTCTAAATTTTCATCTAACTATAAATTAAAATACCGCCAAAAGTCTTAAGAATATTGCAAATTGCACACGATAGTATTAAATGAAGAAAGTGAATTAACAAACACAGTGATAATATTGGGTCGGCAAAAAAGTAATTGCGTTTTTTACATGAAATTCAAACAAATGAATTTTCTATCAGGAAATCATTCTTCAAGTTCAACCATAGCTGAGTAATATTCAAGCTTGTAGTCAGAAGAGCAGAGAGCAGCCTCTAACTCCTGCCAACATTTCACCTGTCTAAGAGAACCATCAACGGAAATACTCAATAACAATTTCAAAATTACAAAGATTTTCAAAATCGTGAGCAGTGATTTTGCATTTTTCCCTTAAATCATGTGTAGGAACCAAGGAAGTTAGGAACTCACTGGTCATTAGGACCACAGACTAAATATTATATTTCTACCCTTGATATTCTCACTACAAAAAACTTTAAGAAAGATGGAAACAATATTTTCCTTGAAAATAATATTAATTTCTTTTAACTCTCGCGAGCGAAATTAATGGAAGGCGCAAAGTTCGGAACCTACAAACAGCGTTTTTCAATTTGCAGAAAGTCCCTTAAAAACGCGCAAAAATGAATTCGCAATATCTCCAGAAATTATCGTAGAAAATTGGTGAAAATTTATATTTAAGGTAATTTGAAGGTTTTCTTTCGTTTAATAAAGTCAAAATATGGGGCTGCCATAGAGAAAAACGAAGTTGATGCAGAATTAAATATGAAGACGGCCCCTGACGCAAATTAAATTAATAGTAAATTAAAGTACGCGTTATTTGCAAACGAATGGTATATATAACTTTACTGTACGACGAATGACGGCGAAATAAAGAGCAAGTGGGACTTTTTTTTCCGCAGTGGTACATCGCATAATAGATAAAATTGCTGCAAGTAGATTTTACTTCAGTTTAGTATAATTTAAAGAGGAATTATCAGTATAATCCAATGAATGCATTAGGAAATATTATTTATATATCATAAATTAAACAAGCGTATTTAGTCACCAACGTTATCATATTTCACATTTTTGATATCTCGTTTATTAATTATTGTTTTGTGTTTCTGAATTTACGCTTCTGAATAATTCAAAGTGCCTGTTTATAGGAAATTCTTGGCTATAGTGACAATATACTGTTTCATTCGAAGACATGAGTTATTGATTTTGCGTTGCCTGTCAGCTGTTCCTTCGATCAACCATCAATCCATAACTAACAGTCGTAAATATGAATGTATTGCCTCGGAATACGTAAAAATTATCGATATTTTCCCTCGTATCTTTCTTACTGAACATCACATTGATTGATTTTTTATAAAAATATGAAAAGATTATTTCGCTCAATAGATAGTTGCTTCATTTTTTTTAATTACGATATTTTTAAAGCAAAATCATGTAAGTAAAAACTACACTGAAAATAATGATTAAAGCACAGTGTGGGTAAACGTAGCGCCAAACACGTTGTGATGTAGACTGTGTCAATTTGCTATACAATATTCTTCGCGATTGGCTTATCAGCGTCATTAAGTTATTTTGTGAGTGGATTTACAACACACAATGCTGTATTATTTCAGAGCACAACGTATGGGTAAGCGTAACGATAACATGTTTCGATGAAACCTGTATCAATTGCCATACAAGGCTATTAGTTATTGGCTTATCAATGTCATTAAGTCATTTTTGAGTGCATTTACAACACGCGGTGCTGTATTATTTTACTGCAATATGTGTGGTGAAATTACAGGTATTTCTTACAGCGTACCCAGGTCCACTGAAAGTAGCACAAACAGTTCTTTATATATGTTACATTAAAGAATTAAGCGGTGAAAAACTTATTTAACGAAATAAAGTATATATCTACGTATAATGGTATATTATTTAACGAAAAATTAAACGTACAAATTTTATTTCATGTCTTCAGTACAGTTATATTCAAACGTACAGTTTTATTTCAAAACGTACAGTTTTATTTCAATCAACAGTTTTATTTCAAACGTACAGTTTTATTTCAAACGTACAGTTTTATTTCAAAGTAGAGTTAAAATATTAATGAATATTTTTAGAATCCTGCCTTTTAAAAGTGGATAGTTTTTTTCGTGGAATATTCTATGATATCAATGTTTTTACTGCAATATACTTTTATTTCTACTAGTAAAAATTTGTGAAAGAACATCTTAAACACTTTGTAAACTTTCAATAAAATCATATATCATATTTTACTAACTGTTTGCGATACAGACGGAAAGAGTTCATTATTAGTTCCCTATGAAATATCTTTTAATACTGTATCATATTTTGTTTAGTTTCAAAGAATATTTTGTTTCACGAATGAATAGCATTTCCTATCATTAGAGGTGTTTGAACATTTATTGGATCGTTTATTAAGGTATTAGCCATTTATTTTCAATTTTATCAATATGAAAGTAGCAGAACTTAAATCTCTGTCAGTCCATACATTATGCAAGTCAAAATAATGTTACAAATTTTTGGATTGACCCGCTCTTCGGGTGTTAAAAGCAGTCCAAAATGTGTATTCTACGAATCAAAAACTTAAAATTTGCGTGGTTTCACATAAGATTTTCTCCAATTCCAAATAAATATTGGCACTATTGCTTACTGAATTCATTTTAGGAGACTTATTTTTGACACAAAATTTGGAGAATTTTGTCGCATAAAAGTCGCCAGACTTGGCGGCAGTTGCCATTTTCATTATCGAGGCCTGTAATGTCTGCTTCCATGTTAGTATTAAGCAATTACCTAGAAGTACTCAAGTGCGTTTTTATTACTCGATCAAATAACTGGAGACATCTGTAAAATGCTAATAGTCGAAGGACGTAGAATCTTCCAGTAACGTTTGCGTAAAATATAAAAAAGCAGACGTTGCAGAGATGCTTCAATCGGTTGTAAGTGAATGCTCATTCAGTTCACTGCATTAGTATGGCTCTGTACTGTGTGCTTTTGTGAACGATGTTTCTCGAAGCTCATTTTTGAAAATTGTTTGGGAATTCTTCATTGTTGTATACTGAGAGCGGCTGAGAGTTTTCCTTGAGGGTTTCCACTGGATTTTAGACTGTGGAAAGATTATATTGCAGGCAAAATACAGCATTTGATAAAGCTTCTGTGATAAGCTTATTGTAATGAAATGTGTTACTGCATATTGATTTCTGAGAACTGTATACTGAATATTGCCCGCCGAATTTCTAGAACCAATAAAATGTGTGCTTTCTCCTGTTTTGAGTGTTTACTGAACTTTTCATTTACAATGGGCTTTTAAGCTATGAACCCGTAAATTAAGCAGAGTTTTCTGCAGCAGTACGTATATATAGATATAATTAATAAGTAAAAAACAAAGAATATCACTGGGAAAATTACATACCCAGTAGGAAAAAATACATTTATCAGAATCAGAAGGCCAATTAGTATAGATATATATATAGATAGATAGATAAAACACGTCTGTGTTGTATCGAATTATTTAGCCGAAGTCAATCCTGGAGTACTTTTCTATATTAGTAGAATCAATATATACAAGGAAAACTTTTCAACGTCTTGAATAAATGAGGGTTTAAGAGGATGTGCAAGACAGAGAGCGCACTGCACCACATTTCGGATTTTTGTTCCACGACATCACCCTAGTGGAGAGTTCCACCTTCCGATCTCCAGTTGGTTTTGAATTCAGTAAGTATGCCTTCCTATTTTCTACATTTCGAACTTTTCTCTGGTGTGGCATCACTCAGATTGACACATAAATCTGGGCTCTTTGTCTAAACTAAATTTTATTCCTTGTGTGGGCATCTGGATAGCATATGAGTTGATTTCGCTACGCGACGGAACAAAGCGTCTCCCAGGAGAATATCTTAACTTTTTAACCCCAAAAATACAAAAAAAAGAAGTAATAAATGCACCCCAAATTCCTGTTACATCGTTTTTTAAGAAAATCATATACTACTAATTTAAATAAATGTTAAATTTCAACCATAATTCAAGTTAAATTTAATTACGAAAGTAATCACTAACATTTTCAAATTAAAAATATTATAATGCTGCATAGCTGTGATTATCTAAAAGCCTTTTAAAATCATACAACTAAGGCACTTCACCCTTTCTTCGTATGTAGATAGTCCTTGCGTAGCTTTGCCACAGTAGTACAACACAGCAACCCAAAACAGGGTTTCTACAGATTTCACAGCTTTTGCTTCCCTGACTTTTCCCTGACTTTCCCTGACATCTATCACCTGAATTTCCCTGAATTTATCTAGCATGCTTTCTCGAATTTTGTGTTTCTATTTTTAACATTGCATGCTTTAATTAATATATTTTTTATACATTTTGCTCCCTTTTTTACAGATAATAATATTTAATTAATATATACAAGAATTTTATTTGACATCACTGGATTCCAACAAAAACCATGTTTGATAATAATTTAGGATAAAATTAAGCATATTTCAACTGCACAAGATAGGCTCGTAAAGAACACATTTTAAAATTATTTATAAGGTTGAATAAGAAAATGAAAATAAAACAATTTATATACTTAGGTTCAAATAGCAAACATTTTCTTAATTTTACCGCAAAATTCAATTTTTCTTGCATTTCCCTGACCTTTATTCAATTTATGCTCATTTCCCTGACTTTTTTCCGAAATCCCTGACTTTCCCTGACCAAAACTCGTTTCCCTGACTTTCCCTGATATTCCCTGACTTTCCAGGTCTGTAGAAACCCTGCAAAAGGTTTAAAAATTCTCACTTACACCATGCACCGAACTTTTACTCACTAATTTAATAATTCTAGTAACTATATTCTCTTTTTAAAACAGAAAAGAGCGTTCATTCAATTTTATCTCTTCACTGAAAGTATTCCTATTTCTTTCTGGTAACATATATTTTCTCAGTTCTAGCAAATCTTTTCACGCCTTTAGATTTGAAATTTCAATAAAAAGCGAGGGAAAAAAACTTTTAAATTTGTAAAATAGCATATCCATGCATTTCGTTCCAGCAATGTTTGCTTAAAAAAGGAAAATAAAAGAAACATATTGAACACTTTTCGAAAAGAAAAAGCTTGAAAAGGGTGCTGGATTCAGAGACACGAAAAGAACATTCCAAAATTTGCATAAAGTGATGTATCAGAGAACACGTGAAACAGAATATATATCGATGAAAGAAGAAAATTCAGAAGTTCAATTATGCTTGCTTAATATTCTTCGTAAAATAAAATGAAATTCAGTTTTACAAAGATTAAACGGATAGAATTCGAAGCAGTTCTCGTAAAATAAATGAAGGGTATTCTTTTTTATTTTTTGTACAATAAACAGTAGCTTTAAATTTTGAAAATAGAATTAAATTCGATTATATATACTTTCCATTTCTCTGTTATTTAAGCAGTTGAAAATTAATGAATGGGATTTTGTTTTCGTCAACCAATTATATCAACTTATGAACCAATACAAGAAATTTTCGTTGTGCAAATAAATAGCATTAAATATTAGTACATGATAAGCAATTATATATCGGGCTACATCAATGTATTCCAGATTTCATTAAAGCAAGCCTGTCTTGATGCTTATAAGTGTATAAAATTTATAATTCTTTAAGGTTCCCAAAATAAATTACAGATGTTTCCTTTATCATTTTTTTCAGTGATTAGTAAAACTCTTGACACGAGATGCCTGCAGAAATTATAAATCTGAACTGATGCAAGAAAATTCGTTCTATTTATTAGCCAATATTTAAATATTAACCTAGTGTAGACCAATTGATAAACAGAAACTCATACCGTTGATTAGCTCATATTTAAATACTATTAAATTACTAAGGATACAAATTTATGGAAAGTGGCTTTTTCACCTGTACATTTAAAAATGAAAGATTTGATCGATGTCAAGCTATGTTTATGTAAAAAAAGTTGGCCATAAGGCTGTTTTGTAAATATCGTTTAGTGAAGACGTCTTTGGCTAAGGATATAATTTTACACTACCTCAAAGATCAGTTAATTTTACAACGGTAGATTGCCGGTTGTAATTATTTGTTGTAATCGCTAGTCTATAATTCTTCACCGTTTACATAACCCTTTAAAGCGCAACCATTTCCCAATGTCGAAAAAGTGCAACAGCCGGCTGTGTCAAACATGTTCATTAGCTCTGCAGCAATTCGATCGACTGAGCGATTCGATCGACAGTCATCTTGCTGGTAGTTAAATCGTGCGATGACAACGGCTGCACTTTTTCGACATTGAACAGTATAACTAGATGTCTTACTTAAGTAGTATTTAATTGAAATGACATGTTCTCTTCGTGAATAAAAAGAGACAAAATGTATGAGTTGCGCCCTCACAGCGAGGACACCGAGCGTTAAAAGGTTAAACTAAGCTCCGTGGGGCAGCACGACACTCACTCATGCTTTTTCAACCATGAGCCTGAGGATGTAGAAGCATAATGAATTTTAGTGGCCGCTGTTATCCACAAAATCCCCATCTTTTTACGCTGAAAAAATAATCCTGAACCCGAACAAAATTAATTAAAAGTTTGTGCACAAATTGTTTTTTTCTATAAAACATTTATCTCTTTATAGGGATTTTTTTAAACAATTATATATGTAACGGGCAGCAGTCGGGAACTTGCTTCGAGCCTTGAACAGGAGAGATGTTCCCTGCCAACCCCTGCTCGTTTGTATTGTAGTCTGTCCTGGTGTATAGCTGATGACTCCTAGTTTAACCTTTTAAAGTGCGGTATATTCACCGTGAGGACACAAAACTCTGACGTTTTGACTGTTGTCAGTTCGAAGAATAAATTTGATTTCTATAAAAATACTTGAGAGTGATATAGTTACACGAGAATCCTTTACTGTTTTAGCACATCATTTCCCGTAAAAACTGTTGATTATTTGTAAAACTGTCAGGATTATTTTTAACAGCACTGGCATCTGCTGAAAACTGGAAGAATACGATGGAAATGCGTTGATATAGAAGAACAAGTGGATAGACTGCCCAATGCTGAAAAAAGGCAACCGTTGCCATCGCTCGATTGAACAACCAACAAGATGTCAATGGCTGCCCTTTATTCAACATTGGGAAATGTTTTCGCTTCAAAGGGTTAGACACACATATTTTATTTTTGCAGGACGTAATTCAAGTCCACACAACAAGAGGACTTATCTAAGAGGAATTATTACATTGTTCAAAATAGGTGCATTTACTGCCTATTAAAATGCTCAAATATCATAGTCCCTTCAAATTTATGACAGCTGTGGTTTCTTTGAGACAGAGAAACGAAGGGGGTATGACAAATGACATTTTATTAAATTTAGATCCCGATACAAATCCTTTGTTTCAGAGCTGAAGCTAATACACCATTATATTATTTTAAAGAGAACTAATAGAAAATTTGAATTTTTACAGGACGTTTACTTTTATATATGTGTGTATATATATATATATATATATGTGTGTATGTGTGTGTGCGTATGTATATAGTTAGATAGATAAAACAACACAGACAAACAATAAGTACTAAAATCAACGAAAATATTTACAGAATACGACTAAAGAAATCCCCTCTTTTACTGAAAAAATAAAACAAGAATGCAAATTATGACTTAATAAAAAGTTGTTTATACATACGTGTATGGAAACTGTGACTAAGCTATAACTAAACAAAAATTAATTAATCCCAAAGCAACAAAACAAATATAAAAAAAAAGATGTCCTAGAGACCATGGACCGAAAAATTCTTTTAAATTAGTTAAACTTTTGCGGAGGATATCTGGTTCAGTTTGAATTATCTCTGGTTTCAATTTGAACTATCGCCTAGGTTGGAAAAACAATTTGCGCTTACATGAAGATGAATCTAAATTAAGTAAATTTTTCTGAAATGCACAAGCACTATTAAATATCAGATCTGTTATTCTGTGTTTGGCTCTTCATAAGAAGCGAATTACGTAAATGATGCTACTGTTCGCACATGAAGCAAAGAGACATTTTACGCGGTGCTGTTTTGCAGGAGAAGCGAAATTCATTTAAGCTCCTGTGCACTATTCGAAATGTAACTACAATGGATGTCTTGTAGAATTAAAAATGCACATTCATCCTAAAATGAATTGAAAAAAAAAATTAATATTCTCTCAGTGAGGGTGAATCGCATCCATCATCCATTTTTGTCTTCATTCATAAGCCATCGACGTTCAGCCGAGAGAAAGAAAAAGCGTCGATTTCAAAAAGAGTGAACAAGATTTCAGATACTCAGACAAGAATAGTACATTCAAAAGTCTGCATAATGCGATACACCGAGGACAAATGCGAAAGAATGTTATCGAACTTTGTCTTCCAGCTCAAATTTCTTATCAATTTTTTCGGAAAAGTGGTATAATACTGTTTTATTGCATTAAGAGGTAGTTCAGTTTCTCATTTTGAATTTTATTAAAAGTTTAAATGAAGTGAATAATTTAATTTCATAAGTAAAATTCACAGTCCACTTAAAATAAAAGCCTGTGTTTCTTGAAAAGAACATATTTTGTATTCTTACATTATTTTCTTTGTTAGCATACAAGTAGTATATATTCAGACAAACTGAATACATTTACTGCATGCGATTTAGCACTAAGCGCATCCTAGCTAAACGGAATATCATAAAAAGTTTAAAAATCAAAGAGCAAAATAAAATGAGATGACCAACGCACATTACTTAAAAAGCTGTATGCCTGCGTTTAGGATTAAAACAAGCGTTAGACTAGAATTTTGTTGATATTCGTATATGTATAACATTAAAAACAGTATTTTTTTTCCGATTGGGCAGGCACTTGCTCATCAAGCATTTTATCATACGAATGGCCGACTTATTGGTCATTTTATTATATTAGCACCCAGTGTCGGACAGTTACTCACTATTAAAAGACGGACAGGTTAACATCCATCCCCAAAGCCGGGACTCGAAGCCGGACTCGATGCTTGATCGAATGTTTCTTAAGCCATTACACCACCTGGGCAGCAAAACAGTATTGTAAACTCTAGAAAACATATCATTTAACAAAGAGCCAATTAAAGTAATTTCCTTATTTTCATTATGTTCACCGTACTGCAGTTTGAAAGCGCCATACTTCAATCAAGATTTTTGTTATATTCATTACAGTCACAATCTTTTGAAGCGCCAGAGGCTTAAGGGTTTATATTTACCTTCGCCTAGTAGTAAAAACACAACATAGTGAGATTAGGAATGTTGATATTAATTATGTTAACCAGACAAATGCTGTTGATGAACCTAGATGTGTCATTTATATCAATCAGGACCAGTCTGCGAAACAATTTACAGCGATATTGAAAAGTTTGCATTGTTCCTGTTTACTTCCAGATATAAGGGATATAAGGGATAAAGAGCATTTTGGTAAGCTTAACTTGAGACACTTATTCCAAGAGCAGAATTGTGGCAAGATGTCACGCGCATAATCCTCGCAAATTTAGCTCTCGATACTTTTCTTTGGAGCATTTGTGGGCATCGCGCTAATTTTCGTTTTCATCGTTATTTTTTAAGAAAACTGGTAAATACACTGTAATAAGACGTAGTTCACACAACTCTTCACCATACAATAGAGCTAAATTAGCTTCAACCTTTCAATGTAGAAACGTTGAACGTTGATTTGGTTCTGTGATCATTTTAAGCACCAAATCGTGGTTCAACATTTCTGCATAGACATGTTCCACCTAATTTACTGTAAATTAGCTGCAAACTTTATATGGAGAAACGTTGAACCATGATTTGGTGCTTAAACTGATCAAAGAACAAAATCATAGTTGAACGTTTTTCCATTAAAACGTTTCAGATAATTTTGCTCTATTGTATGATGAAATGTTCAACTACTTCTATTAGCAGTGTATCCGTTTGCATATGGATGCAATTTATGATTTGTGAAAAGTTCTGAAACAGGCGAGGATTATATTTTTTCGTATTTTTAAAACATACCAAGTGAAGAATATTTCAATGTATCCACATCCACTTAGCCTTGGTGATATTTTTATGTCAAAAGTATTTGAAATGTGTATGTTGACTCTAAATTTTGCTTGGCGTTTACACTTACCATCGCTAATTAAGGCGATAAAACAAAAGTCAAACTTTCTCTGCGCATTTCCGTGCGTAAGTGCAGAGTTAATTCTTGCTTCACATTTCCAACAGGTTTTTGAACTGCGATGAGCTCTCTAAAATTTCTACTGTCTGCTATAGAGTAACAAAACCATTTAGCTTGTTTAAAAGGGCTTGTTTAGAATAAATAGGTTTTTTACCCAAAGAGACCTAAAAGTATTTCAGTACATTAAGATACCTAGGCTTTTGCAATTTAAGATGCGTTTAGGAGAAATCTGTCTCTTTCTAGCAAAACAAAATTAATACTGTACATCAGTAAAATAATAACTTTGTAAAATAACGTGGGAAATTGTGTATGGAACTTAGACCGCTCTTTTAAGTAACATATAAAAGAATAGTCACAGGTTTAAGATTTACAATCACTTACCTATTAAAATAACTATTTAAGTGTCGTTTTAGATTTTTCCTGATCGTTCTTACCGTTTCAAAGACGCGGTGCAAAAATTCCTAGGTTTTTTGTTTCCTATCTTTGTTTTTCGGCATGGGATAGATGTTTTCGATAGTCGAACAACATATCCATCCACAAGACAGCATTTGAATACCCAAGCTAGAAGCAAAAATGGGCAGAGGAATAGGAATTTATTTGAATGAGATTCTCATTACCTAAAGCTATACAACAAGTATTGTGAGTTCAGCAGTAAATTATTACGGAAATCACAATTTTCCGAGTAGTTCGAGTAGGGTGTATTCCTTTATGCTTTAGAAATGTTATAAAAGCAGCCTTTAAAATTATACATTTAAAAATAAAATGAATTTAAATAGAGGAAATCAAAATGTTTACAAAGAGTCATATATATTCAAACTAACATGAATTCACACAATTCCATTTGACGTGATAAGTTCAAACCCAGCTTTGTTTTATGTTAGCATAACATAAAAGAGTCAACACTTAAAATTCATTAAAAATAAACAGTTAAACAATATCTGATTAACAGCTGCTGCGTTTGCTTTAAAGTAATTAAAAAGTTAGTAAATGTAATTAAAATTTGAGCTAGGAAAAAGTTTTGAGATAAACACTGCTAAACTTGTTTTCTACTGCAGCGATGTAGCCTGTTTAAAATGAAATATAATTCTTCCATGAAATTATTTATTCATTTAAAAACTCTTTATTCTTTATATGTCTGAAAACCGCAATCACAAACATACGGTTTTTTAGTTAAAAACATAAAGTTTTAATTAAAAATTTAAAAAAAAACCTGCACAAAAAAGGATTTTTAAAGAGTTTATTTAAATTTTTAAGAAAAGTAAATGTATTTTAAATCTTAGAACTGTGTAGGAGTAGCGTTCCGTAATGTAAAAGCCATTTCACGGAGAATACAAGAAATGAGTAAATTTTAAAGTGAATAATTAATTAAAGTCAGTGCGAATAAAAACTTTAGTAAATATGCTGGGCAAACAAAACATTCAATGTAATTTTTGGATAAAATACAATTTTTTTCTTCGTAGTATTTGATTTATTTTTAAAATTATGAAGTAATTGATTCATAGAAAGTGGGATTTTAGAATTTTTATCTGTGGTTATCTTTATTGGTTTGAAATGATTTTTTTCGGGTTATATCAGAAATTTAGATTTGTGCTTGTCTTTTCCCTCTTAAAAACATTGACTTAAGATAAATTTGTAATAAATTTGTGAAACGTTTTCAATTGCGATTTTTAAATTTGATGATTCGTTGTTAAAAAGCTTTTCTAAACATGCTTAGGGTTCCTTAAAATAATAAGGTATGTACTTCTGAGTACTCTTTTAACGAAAAATATATACTTTAAAATACCAAAAAACACGCTTTAGTGATAAATTGAACTAACTAAAAAGCGAAAAATAATTCTTAATATAGAAATAAATTAATGAACGAAAAATAGTATTATTGTGAAAAAAGCGTGGGGTGCTTTGTGCTATATTTTTTGTATCATTTTTGTACTAATCGAACCGATCGAATATTCTCAAGAACTCATATATGGAGCACCCCACGCTTTTTTCACAATAATACTATTTCTCGTTCATTAATTTATTTCTATATTAAGAATTATTTTTCGCTTTTTAGTTAGTTCAATTTATCACTAAAGCGTGTTTTTTGGTTTTTTAAACTATATATTTATTTTTCACTTTTTAGTTCGATTTGCTATAAAAGCGTGTTTTTTAGTCTTTTTAAACTGTATGTATTTAAAATTTATTTTTAATTTTCGATATCTCGCATAAGACACTAAGGGGCACTAAGTTGGAAAGTACTACAAAGAGATAATTTATTTTCACTGTGCACCAGTGGCGTAGACTGGATTTTATTTCGGGTGGACTGGGTATCAAATTTAAAGCTAAAGTTCAATTGTAAGCTAAATATCAAATTGTAAACTAAGTAAAGGGTCCCATTTAGACCCCTGAGCCCCCCTCTGGCTACGCCCCTGCTGTGCACCAAAGTATTAATAAACCTGCAGTTAAATGCTACCTTCCTCACTAAAAAGGAAAAATAGGTCTCTAATCGATAAATAAAAGCGTGTTAAAAAGAATGGCCTTAGCATGTTCTTGTACTCAACTCTTCCATAATGTGATGGATCACGATATTTTGTAAAAATAAAAATATTGCCGTGACCAGGATTCGAACCTGGGTTATTGCAGCCACAACGCAATGTACCAACAACTATACGATCACGGCTACTGTAAGAAAGGGTTTTCTTAAGATTGTAATACTTGGAAGTGTTCTACTTTCAATCAGGATAAGAAATGAGAAAATTATTTAATCCTGGCGATCGTGATCAGGATAATGAGATAAACTTATAAAATTATTGTATTGTCATTAATCCTTGATATATCTACAAAGTTTAAATTAAATCTGACCGTTTAAAGTGTGTCAAAATCGAGATCAAATTAGTCGGTTACAAACATACAAGCATACAAACATACATACAGGTGAAGCTAATAAAAGCGTGTTAAAAATAAAACCCAAGTGACACCTGCTATAAAAAATTGTTAATATTCTTATTATAATTTTCTGTTTCAAACTGCGTCTGCACGACATTTTAATCATCTTAAAATAAAAATAATTTCTAGTTTTTTCTGTGTAGTACTACATTTATATTTTTAAATAAGATATAAGTTACTTATAATTTTATTTGTAAAACTTGTCTTTCTTACACACATAATATCCGTCTTATGTACTCAACTCTGTCCTTCTGTACATGTGTCTTACTAAATCATACTAGTGCCACTACAGAGATACGATCTAACTCTTTAAAAAGACGGGGTGGGGTGCATTTTGACATTAAATTGCTTGTTTGTGTTAATATTTTTTTTCTAAGTATCTGAAGTAAAATATTTCATTTCCAAGTACGTACAAAATTTGCTAGTCGGCACATTTAGACTGATTTCACCATTTTAAAAGAAAAAAAATGACATTTATTTATAAAACAATTCAAATAGGAAAATGGCACATTTCATTAAACTTAACAGATCTAAGTTCAGAACTTTGTTTCAGCCAATAAAAAATAGCTCCCGATTCCTTTGAACAAAGCCTCAATACCTCATCCGTACCATTAATCTTTCTTAATCTTTTGTTTCTACTTGGTAAAAGGGATACACCAATTGCTGAAAACTTTTGACCGAATTAATTAATGGTTATCTCTCTATTCAGACTTTAGCAGCATAACTTGCATTACGGTACTTTTACTTCAACATTCCTTTTTAAGCCTTAAAAATTATTCTTTTTTTTTTTACTACATCTGTGAAAGTTTTGTTTTAGAAGAAAAGCGTGTAGAAACATCATAAGAACTTGTAACCGAATAGTGGTAATATGTGGTACTTGCATTCTTAAAAAAGTATAAGCTCATAAAAATATGCATACTAGTCTTAATAGCAAATGTGAATGTGCACTGCCTAAGAAAAAAACCTTAAGGTACTATAATGTTTTTGTAATAGATCAGTATAATAATAATTTTATTAGGAATTTAAAAGACTTAGTTCAAAATACAAATTCGATAAACATGGAATCATGCAAATTTTGTCTATGACGTTGAAAAATGTCAATGATGCTGTGGTGTGTGAATGATATGTGAGTAATGGTCATGTCTCATAGTGAAGTCATCCACAAAGATTACCCTTTTTTTACATATTTTCATAATGTTTAGTAGTTTCACCTTACCCGTTATACATCTTAGTTATTCGAAGTTAGCCAGTGGTTAGCTTTCAACTTTCCTGACCCATTTGTTTGTTACTGACTGCTCTAACAACTTTATGAACTGTTCCTAACCCAATTGCGCCAATCATAATATCCCGTCAATGGTCTTACTTATGGTTCCTCCTCAAGGTGGGCCAGAGTCAACGACTTGGCTTTTCAACCGATTCGGGGAGAATGGTCCCCCTGATCAGCTTGCTTTTAGAGCTCTGTATCAGCGAAAATGGCGTTTCTTGAATCAGAAGTTTGGTCACTTAGAAGGAGACCAAATAGAATTCCACATTTGCAGAATTCCTGTGAAAATTACACAGTGCGAGTTATCGGATTTCAATCAGTTTGTCTAGAATGCGTCTGGCCTACAAAGACGAGGCCAAAATAATAATGGCCGATATTTAAAGATGACGGCTAAAAGAAATAAAAAGCAATGAAGGCAATACTTTACTAATAGCAAATTCGCTCAGGAGCTATGAGAGCGAAGGTCCTATTAGAGAAGCATCGTGCTAAACTGTGGTACCAATAGGTACCTGAGTTTTTACCCAAACCGCAACAAAACAACTCCACGTTGTAGGCATACATGACAGTACAGCTATGGTACGTGTCTCATTAACAGAACATCATCTTGAGTGTAGACAAAAGACTATGTAAAACGGAACAGGCATGAAAATATCTATACACATTAGGGTAATTCCGGGCCTTATGCCGCACTTTCTACAGAAACTGAATGTTATATAACATTTCCTTTCAAACTCATTAAATTTTACTATATCACTAAATATAATTTAAAACTATACTTTAAAATTAGAGTTAAATACGAAAAAGTAATGAGTGATGCACATTATACTCTAAAATTTAATGTTCAAAGTTAAATTTATTTTTAAATTTCTAATTTGAATAGACGTGACTTTTGATTCGAATATAAATAAATTTACTGCCTCCTTTAAAGTTATGTTACACTTCCTCCACCTATCTTAATTTAAGAAAAATTCGCCCTCTTCCATCTTTCGCGTCTGAATAGTGAGTGGAAGTTAGAAACCTTCCTATTTTAAATAAAGTGATGTAAGAGTCAAAATTAATGAATTGAATTGCAAATGCTACGTGAGATTTCGTAGAATTAATCATGAACAGAAAATGCACTGAGTAAACTTAGGAACCAACTATTAATCCACTTTTAACTACAAACATTTCGAAAAGTTCTTGACTAATGTAAATTTTTACTACATTTTCAACATCAAATACCCTGCTCGCTGTCTCTTTTAATGATTTCTATCCATAGAGTTTCGAAATATTAGTAGGGAAAGTTCAGAAGCTCTTTTGTATAGAGTTTCAGCTATTCGTACCGATTTCATAAAAAGAAACTTTGATATGTTTGTGTGTAAAATCGGTGTTTCCATTCTGAAAAGAAAACATTAATATTAGAATAGAACGTCCAACAGAAATTTTGCCACGTTCATAGATAGATATATTTCGGAAACATTGCAATGAGACTTTTCCATTATTTAAATATTTGTTTTATCGTTAACAGCTCTTGAAATCGAAATTAATGATTTTAGGAAGAGCAAGTCTTTGTAAGAGAGTAATTAATCATGTATATTTCAATAAGAGATGTTGAATGTATTAAAACATTTTTTTAAATCTCTATGAAAATATCCTTACATTTAGACACAACATTATTTTAAGATATTGAAACTGTTAGAAACGAAATTAATGTAGTCTAACCCTTAATGGAATAGCCAATTTGCCAAGAAAATTTATTATAAAAAGCGTGATATTCCATTGTCCGAGATCACATTAACGAATTATTACGGTTTGCTACATCGTAAAATTTATTACAATGCGTAGGATATTCTTTTAATTTCGACATTTCATTAAGCGAATTTGACTGTGACAGTTCCATTGACATTTATATGAGGCATGTTATGCTGATATTTTAGAGGTATTTATTTAAAAAATTATTAAATAAATCTTAAAAATGTTTCTGCATCATTTTTTCGGAAAGCTCAGAATTGCATAATATTCACCTGAAATATCTTTGATATTCATTAAATGCCATTAAGACTTTACTTACTGTACGCAATTCTTGATCATAATTTAGAATTTGTTCACGACCAATGCATAAACCGAAATACTGCCTTTCAAAATAAGGTTTTTTAGAATTTAAATATCAGTGAATTCGTATTGGCTTTAATAAGTGCACGGAATTCGCTATTTTTATATTTCAGTGCCTGCACTTATTTCCGAAAATGAATACACGAACCTTCATTTCATGTTTTAATATTGCACTTGAAAGTAAAATTGGTATTTACGTATTATCCCGACGGTCCGCCAAGACGAGCGATTTTTTGCCAACATAAATGCTGGGCACATGAAATTATTAATGGTTTTGAATACGATTGGCAACAGTTTGACAACTCCTTTGACGAAAAATAGTTTGGTGGGAATGACCGCCGAGATAATACGTAAGTACCGTAAAATTATACATTAAATAGTAGGACAAGGATTGTGGTAATAATCGAGGTATGCTGTGGTGTTCAATGAGGATTGATATTGGTTAGAATTAATGCTGAAAAAGAAACCACTAAATACACCGTTGATAAAAGTCAGTAATTAAAGTATTAACCACTCACAGTTTTCCTATAATTTTGGAATAAATAATTTTTTACATGAGTTTCAATTGTAAAAGTTGTGTGATTTCTGTACTCTGTTTATCTTTCGTAAACGCGGATTTTAAGTAACTAGTTCATGAATTAACGCATATATGGGCAACCTCCGATCCGTGGGCCGAATTTGACCCACACCGGCTTTTGATCGTGCTTGCGCAACATATCAAAACCTCATATAAACCCAATGTAAACCATTCAAAATCTCTTCATAAATCTAGCGACTTCACAAACATCCTATAATTTGGCCCAAAACTTTCCAAAGGCTGCCCACACCTGAATTAAATTATAAAAACTACTTTAAAAATTTATCACTTTATTTTAAAAGCTTCTTGAATTTAGCCTCATATCTGATTAACATTTTATTGTGTGTCAATAACGAAATGTATATTTTACAACATATTGAATTAAATACATTTTTTAATCACGCATGTCTTACACAGTTATTTGTATTTTTTACAAATACTTTAAATTTATTTCAAATGTTAGGCAAGGTTTAAAAATCAATTTTTAATTTATTATATTGATGGTTATAAAAAGCGAACCAACTTAATATAATATGCAAAGTGTTTTACAGCTTGTATGTATGAATAAATTATAAAATTTAAATTTTATGTTTTTAAAATGCATAAATAGTTTGCGGTCTGATAAGCCGAACTTCTATGTTTACGTAACCTAAACTGAAAACCTGTAGCTAGGCTTTTATGCAACGTATCGCTGATAATACAACTGAGTAAAATGTACTTTTGTTAAAGATGGAGGATCATCTGCTGAAGCTCACAGTCACCTGACCTGGAATTGATATATTTTAAACTAAAGGGAAATTTGAAAAATGGTTGCTATAACTTGCATTTAGGGAATCACCAAGTAGTTTCAAAAATCAATGAAAATATGCTGAACTGAGATTATATATGTGTTGTTGCTCATATTTTACTAAAGATGGTGCACATAACACTTTTAGTAGAGCTAAATTGAATACAACAGAAACTCATGATGATGATTATTTTTTGCTGAGTAAAGGTAACTTGTACAACAATTTTTCTGCTAAAATAAACCTAAGTTCATACGAGCAGTTTAACGCAAACGTTACTCCTGTATCAGATATTATTAAAATTATTTTTTAAGTGCACGGTAACTTATAACACGCATGGTACTACTGTATCAAACATTCTAAAATTGGAGAGCTGCATAAAAAATTAAGTTCTTTAATATACTTTTAAATATCTTTATTGTTCAAACACAACACTTAAAATAATTCTCATCTCATTTGAAATATTCTCGATGTAGAGTCTCTTATTCTATGACTAAAGCTTATGAAAGTACCTTGAAAATGGTTACTCTGTATGTATTCCTGGTTTTTATTGTTCTTATTAATTTTATTACATCTTCATCGGACTTCGATGGAGATTAAAAACCGCAGATCGGAATTCCTGTTATAGAAAGTGTGGATAGAGAAAGCTTTTAGAACTTCTTTTCTCATTTTTTTGTAAGTCAAATTCACTTGCACGGCTCATACTTTTATCCAATGTTAGTTTAGAATAGCATATATCTTCCCGGTTTTTGATTGAGAAAGAAAGATAAAATAGTTTTAATTGCAATTTATCAGTAAATCTTCAGATATTTTTGTTGATTTATTCTGACGCATTTCCAGCGACATATGACAGATGAAACAGTATTTTTATTGGATACTTCAATTCTATATATAATACAAAACAGAATTGTACATTTGAAAAAATTAACGACTAGAATAACAGACTGTGCTGAAATGTTTTGAGACGAAAGATATTCCTTCAGAAAATGAAACAAACCATTTTTATTAGATTTCTGACGAAATATCATTTAACCCTCTATCATAGTCCAAATTTATGTATCTGGAAGTCCTGTCCACTTGTGCTTTGGTATAGAGCTGGTCTCAAAAATGCCTTGTAAAATATTAATTAATTAATGTGACACAAGCTAATTCATGTACAAGCAATCATTTTACAATACTTTTATTAGAAAAAAAAATATCCCCAATCTGAGAAGACGAGCCTTAAAATTCGTTTCATTTTCTTCCAACTGTTCTTGTGATACACCTACATTTTAAAAACTAACGAACATGTGTA
The DNA here is from genome assembly GCA_038373885.1 of Cheiracanthium punctorium. Classification (NCBI taxonomy): domain Eukaryota; kingdom Metazoa; phylum Arthropoda; class Arachnida; order Araneae; family Cheiracanthiidae; genus Cheiracanthium; species Cheiracanthium punctorium. Next base: position 120,193 of record JAWZYV010012308.1, on the reverse strand, counting down.
AACACAAATACAACATACCCACATTTTTCACAGTAGCACATTGTATTAACTACTACATCACTGGACTTCAAGTATTTTGTTAACCCCCAATATTAAAGTCACAAAAACTGTGAATATTATATTTTCTTTTCCAGCACTATATCCTTGAAGGAATACAGTGTTCAATTTTCACATGGTAATATTGCAGTATCGGCCATTATATAAATTGTAGCATTTGAATTTATTTTCAAATTGTAACCACCGAAAGTTTTTCATTCTAAGTCTTGTTTGTAATATTTTACATTTGTAATTTAATTATTTCTACTTAAATTTGGGTCTTCATCCGCATGGTTTTCGGCGTCACCAGCCAATCAGCTAATATTTAGCTAACAGTGGATAGTTGTACCGGCGCAGCCCTTTCTCAAAACCGCAAAAAAGTTATTGGTCGGTTGGTTACGCTTACGAAACTAAAATCTTCCCACTCTTATTACCAGTTACATTTCGTAGAGCTCCAGTTTTTTCCTCCTTGCCCACCTACCCTTTTCTCGTTGTACAACATTGTCTCAGGGGTTTGCTTGCAGGAGTAGATAGCTCACATCACTGAATGTGTCTTTTAGAACTACATACGATCTTCCCGCAGTTTCTCGGCACAATTTGGATCCTTATCAGAAGGTGGGGGATTTCTGAATTTTGTCACCCTTCTGAAACTGCTGGCGACCGTCGAGAGGACTTTCGGAACCACGCATGTACACGGTGGTCTTCAGTGGTACGTCGGTATAGAACCCGCAACCTTCCGGTTACGATTCCAACGCCTTAACCACTGGGCTTCCACGGCCTGGCTCAGAGGTTGGAAGAGAAGTGAAAGCGGACCTGTTTGGGGGTTTGCGACTATAGATGTCTGTCTCTAAATCGTTTTATATACACTCTAGCTGCGCCACATTTTTGGCCCGGCTCAGCCTCAATAGCTTGGAGAGAAAACCTCAGTTTTATTTTAATTTTTAAAAATTATTTGATATGTGAGTTTTGGAATTTTGTCTAACTTTTACATTAAATTATTTCTGTTTCAGTTTCATTTGCTGTCAGCCTTTTTTTTTTCTGAGGTCAGAAAAGGCTCTCCTATATAGAAAAACAACTGGATGGACTGCCACGCACTGAAAAAGTGCAGCCGTTGCCATTACTCGATTAAATTGCAAACGCTATTATGGAGGGAAGGCGATCGAATCACCAATGGCATATGAATAGAGCCACAGAGCTCTTTCGTCAAAGCTGGCTGTGCTACAACACAGTAGTCTATCCAGTTGATCTTGTATGGGGCCGGCCTTTTTTATCTAATGCTATACGTATTATCCACACTACTTTTACTGGATAACAGAAAATGAAGATAGTTATTTCTCTCTCTCTCTCTCTCTCTCTCTCTCTCTCCCTCCCTCCTGCGTTTGAATCGGCTATTACAGAAATCACTTAGGTTGTAATTTTTCAGAAAGCTGTAAAAACTCTTATACTAAAACTATGGGGATGTTTTAGGAACTTATTTGGTTTCATGTATATGATACTTGATTGATTTAAAACGGTATATTTAAAAACTTACTTGACAGTGTAATATCGTAATTTGTGTGACTTTTGAAAAACTTATTTATGTCTTCTTGGTGAAATTTTATAATGATCATTACTATGAGAACTGCCTGATCTCTAAAGACACTATAGCATTAATAGCTCGTTTAGAGGGACATACAGAAACGTTTCCGTAAAGTATACTCCCTGGGTAGTAACTCATCAATTAACTTTTTTTCGACAGGTTTTTTAACAATTTCGTGTACATTGTTTTTGTATTATCCGTCCATTTTAATATAGTCCATCTACGAAACATGAGTCTACTGGAATTGCTTCATTTTCAATCCGTTTGGTGCACCCAGACAGCACATAAGCTTAAATCAAGCTTGACATTTCCTTGAATTTGACGTATTAATACAAGCTTGACTTTAGCTTGATTTTAGCATGATTTTAGCTTTCGAAAGTGTGCTGATGGCGCCATCTGTGAAAGAGAATGGACATTAATTGTCTAGCGTTCCTCAAATTTGCTGAAAGTTCGTAAAAGATGTATTTTACTTTATTACCAGTGCCATATTACCGGCAGGGCAAACGGGGCAACTGCCCAGGGCCTACAGATTTTAGGGCCCAAAAATCTTACATCTTACACTTTTGTAGTTTTAAAATAAAATTACAAAGGATAAAAAAAATTCAGAAGTTAAATAATTTTCTTAATTATAAATTATGAACAATGAAAATAATTCAAATTTACATTTGTATAAATTAATTCAAACTTATTTTTAATTCTTCGAAATGCTCTATATCGATATAGCATACCAATATGTATGAAAATAACTAACTACATTTGTAAAGAGAATTTTTAGCTTTAAAAAATAGCAAAATTTTTCAATTGTTTGTTATTTTAAGAAATATTTACAAAAGTGACTAAAGTGTAATACAAAATATGTTGTATACACTTTAGTCACCCCAAATGTGTTGTATACAAAACGGGTGTTAGTCACACCCCTTTTGTATTCCATACATGTCAGCAACTGTGATATAGCATTTCGAAGTAACGTTTAACTATCTGTTTCTTTGATTTCAGATTACTTAACACAAAATTTGTGTTAAGTAAGTAAACCCATTCTTAACACAAAAGTTGTGTTAAGAATGGGTAAGATATTTAAAAAACTTTCAGTATGAACCGATCATAATCTCTTTTTTTTTTTTTTTTTTTTTTTGAGGAGGGGGAGGGGTTATTGCAAGGGGCCCAATTTTTTTCTTCTGCCCAGGGCCCACAGTTGTCTTGATCGGGCTCTGTTTATTACGCACAAAACCTGGACATTAGAACACGCAAGGGGAAGGGATGAATGGGATAAGCCCCTGTGAAGTGTAACACGAGGGGAGTTTTAGTTTTATTTACATCTAATTAACATTAGTAATTCCATTAACTAATTAATTAGCCCTAAATAAATTTTAATATAATTAACACAATTTAGTTAGTTAATATACTTCACTTTATGGGTGGTTCACCATAGAATTAAAAAAAAAAGATTCTATATTTCCAAATATGGAAATTCTTCAAAATAAAATACAATTATACTACGAAATTGATTTCAAAATCAGTCGTTTGTCTCGATTTTGGCCAGCAGTATTGCTCATGAGTGTTGCGGTACTGAAAGTTTTAAAACGCGTGCTGCTCTTAAGTTTATATTATGTTTATTTCCCTATTAGTAGAGTCTCTAAATCACACATAACATTATTTTAATTTTGATGCATCCCATGGAAAAATGAAAAAAAACAAATAACATATGGCCCAATCTGGCCAGAAAACGGCGTGAAAGTAAAATATATGGGGCGAGTTCGCTGACCGGCGCCCCGTGTATTTAGGAAATTTTTTTTTGGTAAATTTTTTAAGCTTGAAATTAAGCTTGCTATGTCAAGCTATGATTCAAGCTTGCATTAAAGCTTACACTCTTGAAATTTTCAACCTTAATTCAAGCTTATTGACTTGATAAATTAAGCTTGCTGCAAGTTTGATGCAAGTTTGCTGTGCAGTCTGGGAATTACCCTTCTTATTTTAAGAAAAAAGCACTAAAATCGTCTCAGGAAAAAGTGCTGCAGTAGCTTTACAATTTTTCGGAAATAGATTAGAAACAAAATCTATCAGCTTTTTCAAAGGCGAAAACGCAATTAATCTTTCTCTCTCTATAAACATCAGGGTAAGAACAGAGAAATTTTCTTTTATACTAACCCAAATGATCCCACCTAATTTTTCGCAATAGAAAAAGGTTCCACTCATTACTCTTGTCAATGTAAGTTATTTTATGTGGTTACACTGATTGTTTAGTTGTGGCGCAAATATAGGAAAAGGATTAGAATCTGAGGGTAGTAAGAAAACGAATGCGAAATGTATTCGAGCTGTTTTGATTGCGAAGGATTTATAAATCTATCAATTATTTAAATTTCAACAACACATTTGTCGTTTATTATACATTTCCACGTTTAATTTTTTATTACTTTGAGAAGAAAATTTACAAATTTTCTTATGAATTTTTTATTGTGATTTCAATGCAATAATGATGTTCCATTGTTGATATATTTTATTTCATTGACACTATAAACTTATCAGCACTAAAAAGAATTTTTTAGTCACTAGTGATACAGGGACTGATAAAAAATATAAATTTGTATTTAAAAAACACTTATTCCTATTTCAGTATGTTTTAAACAAGGTTATTAATTTTAATTTGTGACTCATTTCGATTATTTAAAGATATGCGATCACATTGATATTAATATACTTGAAAAAATATTTTGATATAATTCAAAGTGATTTTTTCATCCCTTTAAATAATTATAGGATTTAGTCACATAAAATAGCTTATTGCTTTTAAGAAAGACACGGTGAGAGAGTGTAAAATACCAGAAAATGAAAATACTAATAGAATAATCACACTCGAAGTCCCAAAAACTAGATGAATTACCTTAAAAAAAGATATGGCTGAAATAATAAACCTTTAGCGACTCTGAAAAGAGTAAAAATGAAATTGTTAAAAAATTCTCCGGAGAATTTCAAGAAAAATTACTGAAGAAACTGGAACTTTTCCAAGAAGTATTCAGAAAATCCTGAAGCATTCTTTCAGAAGAAAGGCATTTAGGCTTAAAAAAGCATAATATCTTGCCACAAAAAAGAACAGAAAATATAAATAATCTCTGGAACTCATTCGTTGGTGAAGGCTTTCCAGCACAAATATCTTCTTTGAATTTACAGTACAGAAAAGAGGAAACGTAATGAAAGTGATATACACCTTAAGAGAATCTAAAGTTGCAACGACGTAGTGTGTCATCTATCACTATATTCTTGTGATTTTATTATTGAGTCACCCGGTGTTACAGTTTACTTACAATATCAGAAGAAAGTCACTATTTTACTACTCAAATGATCAAAATTGTGATTTATGATAGACGTCATGTTATGATATTGACGTGAAAGGATATTTTTATGTCAAGGGAACGTTTAAATTCAACTTGTTGTTGTCCTCGTGTCCATGGTTAGACGATTGTGCTATCCACGGAAATTGTCATTGCCCTCGAGGAGATTGGACTTCTGCTAGTTGGTCCCTAATTTTGAATCAATTCCTGATGAGGGATGATTACTTTTTGGGGTACCGATATCTTTGGATGTCCTACTGGTCATTCATGGTACCTCATTTCCTGTCAAGGAAAACAGAAGCAACTAAAGTTCTTATCGGAGTTCGTGTTTTCAGGAGAAGAAGATTTTTTGGAAAACTTCCTTCGTCTCAGAGCTTTTACTATTTTTTGATTTGTCACCGGGTTTATACTCTAATGAAATGTTTAAATTCATTTCCAATGCAGAGTTATTTAGCGTAGTTAGAACACAAACAAGTGTAGGGACAGATGGGCAAATGAAAGACATAAACTCTTTTTCAGCTGTGCTGAAAAGAGTTTTAAACAATATTAAACAGTATATGTATAACAACATGTACTGTATTAAACAGTATATATATTCTATCGATAATCGTCAAAAAGCAAGCTTTTTTTAAGTATTCCGAGAAATTTATTATTAACAGATCAATATAATGCCATAATGTATAAGGAACATTCAACGAGTGACAAGTTAGCAGTTTAAACATCTTACATGATATATCACCTTTATTTCCATGGTTAAGTTCAACCTGCCATGGTTCTCACAATATTCTGATTAAATTATTTAGTATTCAAGTTAGAGCATAGTTTGTTTTTCCTCTGTGCATTTTACATGTGCATTTTACTGTGTCCATGCATTTTTACTCGCAATCATCTAACTTGTGTTGTGCTAGAGTGACATACGGGGTATATTTTGAGAATGTTTTAAAATATTTGCAGTGAGGCGAGTTAAAGAAGCATTATGTAATTATAAAGTTTAAGCGTCATTGAATTTTATCGTGAAAATATTTTATTGAATTAACAAAATTATTTGGTTAAAATTATTTTGTTATTTCAAGAAAGCATTTGGCAATTTAACTAAACAATTTGGTTGAAATAACTAAATGTTTTGTTAATTTAACCAAATTGTTTGTTTAAATGACTTCTTTGGATAATGAACAAAATTATTTGTTTGAATTAATAAAATTTCATTCTTAACTGGTGTTGTGTTGTCTCATTTAACAAAATTATTTTATTGATTTCACTGATATATTTTTCAAATAGTTGGTTGAAAGTTTCAGACGAAGGACTAGATAATTTATTTATTCATCAAATTTAATATTTTTATTTTAGTGTTTTTACAAATAGAGAAATTTATAATGTCAGGTTTATTTTTCTCTCTTTTTTTTAAGTTATTTCCCCTCATATAAAAAAAAACTTGGTAAGGCAATCCAAAATCGCTTTTGCGTTCGTATTAAAATGAACGTGTGTACTATATCCTTAAATTTTGCATAATAACGAGACCTATTTTGACTTAGTGATAAGGATCCGGATTACAGCAGATGAGAAAAAATATACAGCTACTTTATAACGTCTCGTCTCCCTAAATAAACAGACATAAAACCGACAGTCTTAATGGCATGCGTTTTGGTATGATAATTTTTATACAATCACTTAATTAGCAGAATTTAAGCGCTTTGATAATCGCAATACGAATCTAATCAATATTTTTATCGACAGAGTGTTTCATTTGGAAAATGGATGTTACTTTCCTTTAGAAAGAATATGAAAAAGTAAGTGCTAACCATAAGTGATTTTCTTTCTGACGTGGTATACGAATTAAACTGTTTTTTAAATGAAACTGATCTGGATTTTAAAAATGTATGTTTCGCTGTAAAACCTCAACTATAAAAATATTTTCGAAATCTATATATGCCGGTATTGTCCAGTTTGGTCTGCATTCAATAACCCCCATCCACCCGAAAAAAAAAGAAAATATATTTTACGGCACTATACATATATTAAATTTTTTACATCCTTATATATTTTGTGTTTTAACTTAGTCAAATGGACATTGAGTATCATTAAGCTAAATCTGTATAAACTTATAAAAACACTAAAATAAAATCTAAATTTTCATAAATAGATAAACTAACTAGGCTTACCTCTGAAATTTTAAAGAAACTGAGTAAAAAGCCCAATTAATTTTTGTACTTGATATTACCCAATTTTAAACGTGTCGCAGACATTACTGCAGATTCTACGCTTCTCCGTAAATACGAGTTTCTCCTCTATGACTGTCTCTTGCTTCATTGCCCTGCGTAAGTCCTTGACGCATGCGTACTTTAGAGCGATTTCAAATTACATTTCTTCTGAGTTTTAACAAAAACGTTTTGTTAAAATCAAAAGCATTTTGTTAAGTCATTTGGTTGAACCAAACAAGCTTTTCTTGAATCAACAAAACGAAGCTATCAAACTAATTAACCAAACAAGTTTGTTAAGTTCAACAAAACATCTTTTAGTGTGTACATTAGATTATTTATGAAACCAGATTTCTATATTATGACTAGATTTTCATTACACAATAAAGTGTAATCGATTCAGATTACACGGAGTATGGTCCCAAGTTCTTCAGTTCATTTCTACCTCAATTTTCGCTAGTCCTCTACCAACTTTTCAGACTATAGTTTTGCAATTTTGGGAAGATTTTTTAAAGAAAAAATATTTAAATTAAGGTACAGTTACATTTTAACCATTATCAGAGTTTAATGGGGTATGTTAAGCTCATGAAAAACTTCAGAAACTATTGATTCCAAGATTTCTAATATTTTTGCTTAACAAAATAGCCTATTTTATTTTTTTCCAAAACCTGGAATGAAGGACTGAAAATTTTGCCTTTTATTAATTTAGTACTATATATAGTGACAATTGTGTATGATTTTTTTAAAAGAAATTGACATCAACACTTTATTTTCTTAGTATTCAGACGAAAAATTTTAAAATATGTAACATCCGAACTGGTTATGTCAGTATTTTGCTTATGTAAAAAATTTAAATAATATTTACAGATAATTATATATTCTTCACAACATTTGTGATTATGAACTATTTTTAATTATTATTGGTTTATTATTTACGCCACAAGTAATTCCTACTTTGAATTCCAAGTCAAACTTTCTGGAAATTTTGAGAAAAAAAAATTTCTTAATACATGATTAATATATTTCCCATCATTCATTTTAAAATATTCACTAATAAGAAGATTTCAAATAAAATAGAGTTGTATCTCAGGTTATTATATGAAAAATATTAAATTACTTCTGAACTGTAGAATAGATCTTAAAAATCTTTAAAAAGTCAAATAAATACATGTGCGGGCAAAGCATGAAGAAGAAATACCATTTGAGAGATATTTTTATCATTTTATTTGCCAAGATGGATGCGAGAATCCGGTTATCATCCTATGAGTCATTAGAAGTGATCTATAACCTCAAGGTCTTCTTTCTAATTACTATATGGTTTGCTTTTTTCTGTATTTTTCCGTATTTTTGTAATTCCTGTAACGGAAGAAAATGATATTTGTGAATGCATTGTCTTATTGATATATACATATGTCCGTAAATGCGCAAGTAATGCGCATGTAATGCGTCCGTAAATGCGAGTACTTTCACATTCGTTGATCATAGCTTGAAATTGTCAAGCACTGCAGTTTAAATAAATGCATACATGTTAATATATCTTGATTAAAGATTTTTGAAAAAATTAAAAACTCTTTACACTTCTACAAGTCTACTACACATCTACAAGTTTTCTAAATGTTTTGTATACTTAGCTAGCGTTTTGGTTTCTACTAAGAGGTTAGTTAATGATGGGAAGAACTATTTTTTTTTAATTTTTAGTAAACTATACTAACATATCTATGACAAAGCTTACACACACACACGGACGCACATATGTATATATATATATAACGTACACACATACACACGCACACACACACACATATATATATATATATATAGGTATATATATATATATATATAGGTATATATATATATATATATAGGTATATATATATATATATATCCGTGTGTGTGTGTAAGCTTTGTCATAGATATGTTAGTATAGTTTACTAAAAATAAAAAAAATAGTTCTTCCCATCATTAACTAACCTCTTAGTAGAAACCAAAACGCTAGCTAAGTATATATATCATATGTAAAACAGGAATGAGTAGATATATCCAGTATATAGAAATCCAAACAATGGTAAAACAGAAAATTAAAACGTAATTGGATGGAGTACAACAATGGGTAGCAATCATCGCCTAAACTCTCCAGGCCCCACGAACCGAATACTTACTACCAAGATAAAAAACAAAATAACAGGATTTTAATGCAGTTACTTAGCACAAAGAAAGCTAAATATGTAACTACTGGGGCTTTCCTGTTATAAAGCAAGCGTGAAAGTAAAAAAATTATATATATACATACATATTCCATTATTTAACTCAAAATTTAAAAAATGTTTTACATTTACTCAAAATTTTACATTCCTAAAACTTTAAATAGCATTTGAATAACATTTTACTATTAACATGCAATAAAAGAATTTTAATAATTAACACCCCTCTCCAAGAAAAACCCACTATCAAGTGAAACTCAATTTTATTGGCTATTTCCTGGAGTATGCAAAAATCACTAAGGAGCGAGCAATTCAACTATTGTCAAAGGAAAATGATAGTATTTTTGCGATGATCGTGTCATATTGTTATAATATAAATATCTGATTTAAACCACGGATTCTATCAATCTCCAAAAAACTAAAAGTGATATTTAAAGCATATACTTTCTTTTGCTATTACAATCGACTCTCGATTTGACGATCTACACGGTACCTCTGCAAATAGGACGTTAAATGAAATGGTCGTTAAATCGAAAGTTTGCAAAAGGTATTGGAAAACGGTCAGGACTCCATCAGAGAGTCGTTAAAGCGGTAGGGTCTCTCAATCAAGGGTCACAACATCGCGAGTTGATTGTGTTTGTAGAATTCTTGTTGCTACCTTTGTCTTTCACCCACGCAGTTGATTTTCCACATTTGCTAAAATATATTTTTGAGTAATGCAGAATTATTATAGAAAAACAGATAAAATAACTATCTAAATTTATACTCTATGGTGAATTTGAAATTTAGAGCCAAATTTTGTTTTAAACTAATAAAATATTCAAAAATAGCAATTTTTTTAATGTTTCTGACTAATTTTAAATCACTTTGAGAACAATACTGTGAATAAAATATTTCTTCTTTGGAGAAGGATTATGTGACATTCGACAGCCAAAGAGAAGTCACAGTGGTATTCAAGTCACGCTGCTTTTCGCGACTTGATAAAAGGTACAGTCGTAATCCAAATTACGGATCATACATGCTCTTAATAATTTGCATGAAATTGCATGAATGACCTCATTCAGGATTAAGCTACAAATCGATGAACTTAAAATCTCGATTTACATCTAACTATAACGAAACTTATTTATTGGCTTTTGTTTCGACAATATACCAATTTTTTATATTCAAATGTAGAAACACACAAAATTCGAAAACAAAACTAACTTAGCTAAACTAACTAAGTTTAAAAAAGAAACGTTTTTCCTCATATCAAATATTTTATAGCTGGAAGAATTAAAAATTATGCTAATGTTCCACTTCTAACATATACGTTTTTTTCAAAATTTATGTTTAAGGCTTCGAAAAGTTTACTGGTATTTACAATTTATTAAATTATTTGTACTAATTATTATTTGTATTTTTTCCTTTAAAAAGAAGCAATCTAATACATTTTTCTAAATTAAGAATCAAATTAGTTCATCATAATATATTTTATCTTTTTAGACTGCAGGAAGAAGATTTTTTTTAGACAGACATATAATTTTTTCAACATTTAAGATTGTGAACTGATAATATGAGAAGAATAAAACTATTTGTATTATGTATGGGCACGGGAAGACTGCCAGAGTCAGTTTTTGTCAATAAATCTACAGCACACTTTCAAATGAAGTTATGAGATTTTGATAGGAAAATAACGTAATACGTTTTAGTAAACAATTTAATATTTTTTGCTAAAATTTATTCAAAACGTTTTCTGATAAATACATTCCCCTAAGAAACGTAAGCAAGTTTTTGGACCTGTATAATATAAAATAAAGAATATGTAAAATATTACCGTAAGTTTAAAGTGTTAGAACATTAGTTACACAAATCACTTCTGCTGATCTAAAATATGTGAAAAATGACACTTCAAAAACAATAAAAAATACTTAGTATCGACTGTCAAACATATTTTATCTTGAAATATTTTTGCGTAATCCAGTCTTTTAGAAAAATGGTAGCAAGAGTTTGACGACAAGAGGAATGTTCTCTAACTGAACGAAATTTTTAATTCTGAGCAATCTTTTATATTCTAAAATTCATGGGAAATGAGTAACATAATTGAATTAAATTGTTTATAAAGGACAAATGAAATCTGAAAAAAAATAAGTAAACAGTTTCACTGGCTCACAAGATTAGACTGTTAATTGAAGTAATTCAACATTTCATCATAAAATAATTCTAAATCAACTATAATCTTTCTATGGAGAAAGGTTTTACCATGATTGCGTCCATTGATTCTTAAAAGCACAAATTCATAGTGCAAAATTTCTCCATACGGTGTTACATCTATAATTTGACATCAATGTATGAGGAATTATTGTACTTCTTCTATATACAGAGCAGATATATGCTTTAACCCTTTAACGCGCGGTATTCTCGCCTTGAGGACTCTGCCATTTGGACTGTTGTCAGTCACGAAGAATAATTTTTATTTCTACAAAAATACTCGAGGGTGACATAGTTACAGGAGAATTCTTTCTTTTACCACAACATTTCCCACACCAGTTGTCAATTATTTATAAAATTGTCAGGGTTAGTTTTAACCCTTTAACGCGCAGTGTTCCCGCTCTGGAAACACCAAACTCTGACGTTTTGACTGTTGACAGTCACAAAGAATAGATTTGATTTCTATAAAAATAGTTGCGGGTGACATAGCTCCACGAGAATCCTTTACTTTTTAGCACGTCATTTCCCGTAAAAAAATTGTCACGATTATTTTTAACAGCACTGACATCTGCTGAAAAATGGAAGAATGAGAGAACAGCTGGATAGATTGCCCAATGCTGCAAAACGGGCAGCCGTTGCCATCGCTCGACTTAACTACCAGCAAGATGGCGGACGATCGAAACGTTCATCGCGTGCCACAGATCTAGAGACCCTTTTTTGACGTAGCTAACGCTGCCGCATAAAATCCCTACAAAGTCCTTTTAAATACAACCTCAAAAGTTTTACAAAATTTATCGATAGAATAAAGATCATTACATGTATGCAATTAAGCAAGTTTAAACTTAATTTAAAACAAAGGTATTGATTATCCGATAATAATTCACTGCTCAGATCCAAAGAGTAAAGTTTGATTTTTCCCAACAGTGATAGTAGGAACAAAAGTTGCTGTAACTTTCCTACAAGATGAAATGTGACAGCGACTAGTTTCTACAATGTTGCCACATAGATTAACTATACTATGAGTTTTTTTTTATAATTTTTGAGTTTTTGAACTATAGAAAAATTTTATCGTCCCAATGTGCCCCCCTCTCCTCCTCATTAACCTATAAAAATATAGCTATTTATGTGTAGTTGGAACTTGAATAATTTATGTATAGTTAGCATTTAAAATGTAGTAAAATTATCAGGAAAAAAATTTTAGTCTAGAAATTCTGATTCTAGTTCATGTGTCGTTACAAAGAGTAATGTCACTGCAATGCAATACTTGGTCATTGTATATGGTGAGAAGTGGAAGATTTTTTAGAGGCATTGTTACGGATCTAGCAAATATTTGACCCTTGATCTTTGCAAAAAACTTGTCGATCGTTTTGTGACAAGGTGGCTAATTTGGTGGAGACAAAAAGAGGTTTGTCGAATATGCTAGACTCTTTTTTATTATCTTTGTTAGGAAAGAAGTTAAAAGATACCGTATAAAATTTATATGTGGAGTCATAACCTTTCAAGAAATGTACAAAAGACAGGGGTTTCACTTATGTAAGTCATACGAGATGATATTGCAAGTACATAAGCCCTTAGAATCTGAGAACTTTCGTTTGATCTGTTGCTGTTATTATTGACGATTACTGACTGCTTCGGTTTCTAATTTATGCTTGTACTTTCCTGATACCAAGTGTACGATTTTCTAGAATATTAATTGAATAAGATTCATTTTTTACTAATCCAACTTTTTGGACTGTTACGATTGGGACACATATATTTAGCGATTTTAATAATTGCAGGTATATAGATACATGGGTAGTTAGACAAATTAGTTCCAAGTACTAATTTATTAATTTCCATAAAACTAACTTCACTTTATACAAATGAATATTTAATAAATTATTCCACCCACGATTTCAAAAATTACAACTAAAAACTAAACAACAAAATACTGGCTGAAATATTGCTCAAGTTTTTTCCCCCTCCTTGAGAAAAATATTAATGTGGGCTAAAGATGTGTAATTTTAAATCAATCGAGAAAACACAAAAGCATTTTATTTATAATGTTCATAAATTATACAAAATTGTAATAACGTTTTTAAAATAGAAAACGTCTCTAATAATTCATAAACTATTATCTTAAATTATACTGAGCATTTTTAAAAAATCTTTCCTTCGAATATCGCTGAATATATTAATGCATAAACACTGCAGCAAACCTCTTTGAATTTTAAATCAGTTTAGATTAGTTAAAAATATTTTTTGTCTAAAATAAACTGCATAATAAAACCTAAGCAATAAAAATACCTTGTGTTTAATATCTCCGTAGATATTACTGTTTTTGCTTTTGTGCATTTTGAATATTTATATTTTTAATATCATCGGAAAATGAACTTAAATACCACAGAACTTTTATGTAAGCCGATAAAATAGCAGATTTTAGAAAATTAGAACATACGGAAATTGCGTTTTATGCCGTCTCCTGGTAATTCTTTTCCCATTGGAATAGACTGTTTCAGAACTAATTATCTTCCAGCTTGCTCTAAAATAATAGGACTATCGTTTACCAATTTTAATAATGAACGAAACCTTCAATGCAATGTTATTAGAAGTCTTACTCATTAGCTCACATATGGACTATTAATTTTACTTTGCAAAATTATATGTGAATACGTGTTGGAAGACTTTAAAAAGTCCTTCGGCAAATGTACCCTCTGGGCAAAATAGACCCTTGTCAAAATTATATTCATGAATTAAGACTATATTTCAAGTAATGTACATTTTATTTGCTATAATAGTCATTAATTTTTATCCTACAATTATACTACCAGTGTTTAAAAGTCCTCATATATACCCTCCAAAGTGAAATTGCAACACCAAGAAATAATGCACCTACCGTCAAACAAATTTTAGGACCGATAGTGGCGAGATGGATATGCAAATGCTTTAAAAAACAGACAAATAAAATCACTATAAATCAATTTATTCTGTACTAATGTGTGCTATTCAGTGAGGCATGGTATCAGCGAGTTCATTGATGGTTGTCTGGGGCAACCTTTGGTAAGCCTTATCCACTGCTGTGGGCAGATCTATCTATGGTTTACGACAGTGCTCCTCATATCATGTCACGTCCAATGAGATCCCACAGGTGTTTGATGGGATTTATATCTGAAAAGGCTGCCGTCCTGGAAAGGATGTCAGATCCGGTCAGGCGGTTAAGAGTTCGCCGTGCAACATGCGACCTGGCATTGTCTTTCTGTAATACCGTATTGGATATGCCCTGATAAAAAGGCAGAACAACAGGCTACACAACTTGTGTGACGTAGCAAAGATTATTAATAGCGACCTAGCCAAATTTCACTGATAAAGAATTCACTGAAATAGATGCCGAAAGTAATATTACATATCTGTGCAAAATTTCAAATTTTTACGTTCAGTAGTTTAATTTATAGTAAATAAAATGTGTTATGAGTTAAGTTACCATGTATAAATTTATTGAGTGACAAGTTTTTGGAAATTGAGTAAAATAAACATAAATTATATTTCTACTGCACAAAAATAGTAAGCGATATTAAGAAATTGCAAATTTTGGAGCAAATAAATTGGAGGTTTGTACAGTTTGGTGGTGATTCTACAAAACGTTTATTGTTGCGACTGCTGCTATTTCCACCCAAATAAAATATTTTCCATGTATAAAATTAGATGCAGTAGATATATGTCTTCCAATACAACGTCCTATTTCTGAAAAACTAACATCCTCAACATTCCAGGCATGAATTTGACCTTTCTTTAATATGTGAAACATCAGATCTTTGGACTTCCTCACACTTTATTAATTATTCAACAAACATTCAAAATCAAATTTTCCTGTGTACATTTTTTTTTCATCTGACTATAAATTAAATTACCGCCAAAAGTCATAAAAATATTACACACTGCAGCCGATAATATTAAATGGAGAATGTGAAATAAAAAAGACGGTGATAATATTGGGTCGGCAAAAATGTAATTGCGTTTTTACATGAAATTCAAACAAATAAATTTTCAATAATTAAACCACTCTTCAAATTCGACCGTAGCTCAGTAACATTCATGCTTGTAGAGCAGCAGATTCTCACTCCTGTCTAAATGAACTTACAAATACTCAATAACAATCTCCTGGACTGCTTGGGTCTTACCAAAGAGGACTTATATGCTTCCCCCCTTCTTGTTATCGATTTTCTAAGGGTCAACAATTTATTGGATCTTGTCTGACTCCGTCAGGCAATTTAAGGATAATAAAGAACAACAACAACAACAAGAAATCAATAACAATTTCAAAATTAGAAAGATTTTGAAAATCGTAAGCAGTCGTTTAGCATTTTTTCTTTAAATCATGTATTTAAATCATAGCTTAAATCAAGCTTGACATTTCTTTGAATTTGACGTATTAATACAAGCTTGACAGTTCAATTCAATTTAAGCTTGCAGGAGTCAAGTTGAATTGTCAAGCTGGAATGCAGCTTGATTTTTCCTTTCGAAAGCGTGCGTTGATGGAGCCATCTGTGAAAGAGATTGGACATTAATTGTCTAGCGTTTCCCAAATTTGCTCAATAAAGAAAAGTTCGTAAAGGTTGTGTTTTATATTTATATTATCGCACAAAACCTGGACATTAGAACACGCAAGGGGAAGGGATGAATGAGATAAGCCCCTCTGAAGTGCAACACGGGGAGAGTTTTAGTTTTATTTACATCTAATTAGCATTAGTAATTCCATTAACTAATTAATTAGCCCTAAAAATAAATTTTAATATAATTAACACAATTTTGTTAGTTAATATACTTCACTTTATGGGTGGTAGAATGAGGCGTAATTCGGCCTCCACAAAATAATTAATCAGTCGTAAATGTACTTGATCATACAATTTATAAAAAAAAAGATTCTATATTTCCAAATATGGAAATTCTGCAAAATAAAATACAAATATACTACGAAATTGATTTCAAAATCAGTCGTTTGTCTCGAATTTGGCCAGCAGTATTGCGATATTGAAAGTTTTAAAACGTGTCCTGCTTTTAAGTTTATATTATGCTTATTTCCGTATTAGAATAAATAACATAACAGTATTTAAATTTTGATTCATCCCATGGAAAAATAAAAGAAACTTATCAGCATCGCCCATACTTATCGATCTGGCCAGAAAACGGCGTGACAACAGTCACTTCAAACTTTAGTCGTAGCTGCCCGAGACGTATTGGCTGAACGGTTAGCACACGGGCCTCCCAGCCCATGGTTCCCGGCAGGGGCGTAGCCAAGGGGGGGTAGGGGGGTCCTAACCCCCCTTGAGAAATTTTTTGTCATACAAAATGTATATTCTTCACTCTATTATCCTACACAGGTATACATATATATGAGTTGTAGTAGTCGTAAACTCCCCCCCATGAAAAATATCTGGCTACGCCCCTGGTTCCCGGGATCGAACACAGCCGCCGACCTTTGATGGAAACAGATTAAAATAATTTTAAATTTCACCATAGAGGGGAAAATGTTCGGAAAAATGAAGTATGTGGGGCGCGTTTGCCGACGGGCGCCCCGTGTATTTCGAATTTTTTTTTTTTTTTAGAAAAAATTTTAAGCTTGAAATTAAGCTTGCTATGTCAAGCTTAATGCAAGCTGGGCAAGTGTAAACTGGAACACTTGATTCAAGCTTGCTTTAAAATTACACGCTTCAAATTTTCAAGCTTAATTCAAGTTTATTGACTTGATAAATCAAGCTTGCTGCACGTTTGATGCAAGTTTGCTGTGCTGTCTGGGAAGGATGTTTTGTCTGTCTGTGTGTCTGACAGAGAAGACAAGGAAGTTTTGGAGTCACGGTTCATTTGGACCACTGACTGAATATTCTAATTTCTATCCCTGATATTCTCAGTACAAAAAACTGTAAGACTACAAACAGTATTTTCCCTGTAAAAAAATATTTATTTCTTTTTGAAATTAATGAAAGGGGAAAAGTTCAGAACCACCCTACAAATAGCGGTTTTCAATTTGCAGAAAGTCCCTAAAAACCGCGCAAGAAAGAATTAGCAATATCTCAGGAAACTATAGTAGAAAATTGGTGCAAATTAATATTAGGATAATTTGAAGATTTTCTTTCGTTTAATAAAATGAAAATTGTGTGCTGTCATTGAGCAAAACGAAATTGATGCTGAATTAAATATGAAGACATCCCCTTATGAAAATTAAATTAATAGTAAATGAAAATATACGTTATTTGCAAACGTATGGTAGACTTTGTTGTACGATGAACACCGGCCAAATAAAGAGCAAGTGGCAGGGTTGTTTTTTTTTTTTTTTCCCCGCAGCTGTAGTATATACTGTGTGCAAAGCAGAATTCTCATGTGTGTACTTCGCGTGCAACAAAGAAATTTCTTTTTTAGATTTCCGTTTAATATTAGAATGAATTTTATTCAATTTTGGATGTAAATAATTTATTGTATTTTGTGTATTGCGATAATAAAGTTATTTGTGAGATTTAGTTTTGCTGCAGATATGTGTAGTTTTAGAAATTGTACATTTGTGACTATGTGACTTTCTGAAAAGTTGTTAAATATTTTGACGAGGAATTGTCAAAAAATTTGACATTTCATATGGTGCCTCATATTTACCACTTCAGTAAATCTTTCTTTTTACCAGATAAAAATTAAAGATTTTGTTTTTTTCAAATTTTACTGTCTCTTAAAGAACGAACATCAGAGTTTGAATTTTGAAATAGCAAAATTGAAGTAGAAAATGAACTATGTTTATTAATAATAGTAATAAATAAATAAACGTTTTGATTTCAACATTTAACTGTTAAGTACAACTGTTTTAATCTGAATAAATTTAAATTATTCATTAGTCGCTGTAACAAAGAAACACAAGCATTTTATCTCTGTTTTGATTTACAATATTTTTTAACATTATGAGAAATTACTCGAAATTTCGTTAAACATAATAAAAGGTTTTCAACAATACAAGGATTATGATTTCAAAGAACATCCCAAAATTGCTTATAACATTTATAAGTTACTATCTCATTAGAATTCATAGTATCATTTCTGACATTCACGGATTACTTTAATATCCGGAACTGCATATTCGTAAATAGATGTAATCACAAGCAAATAAGCAGATATGTTGTTAGGTGTGAATGTTTTCTCCGCTCTATTGCGATAATGTTATTAACTTGACTTAACTAACGTTTTTGTAATGCACAACACTAGACTCAAAATATTCTTTAGAATTGCATATCCCTTTTTTAGAACTAAGTGATTTACCGAATGATATTTCGTTAAGTATTACTTAATAATGACAATATGCATAATGATAATATGCATTCAGCAAGCTTTGCTGGGGGATAATCAAATAAATATAGATTTAACAATCCTCTTATGTCTCATATTTATGTGTAGGTTATTCTTCATTTAGCTAAAATTTGACTGTCGTGGAAAGCTATTCTATAAAATCATTTTCGAAAAGAGCAGCAGTTAAAGTTAATGCAATTAAAATTACTTTTCAGATCAATTACACTGCTCGTGATTTAAAAGGGAATATTAAATAAAGTACAGGCTTGTTACACTAAACACAAATTGTTCAGTTTTTCTCTAAATTTTTGTATTTCAACAAACAAGTTTTTCTTTTTTATTAATTGTAAACGATATTTTTCTCTTATCTATTTTGTTTTGTTGATTGTTGGGAACAACGATTTTGTGCCATCC
This sequence comes from Cheiracanthium punctorium, assembly GCA_038373885.1. Taxonomy (NCBI): domain Eukaryota; kingdom Metazoa; phylum Arthropoda; class Arachnida; order Araneae; family Cheiracanthiidae; genus Cheiracanthium; species Cheiracanthium punctorium. The sequence continues at coordinate 100,953 of JAWZYV010012308.1, read as the reverse complement.
GCTGTTTCTCTTTGTTTGTATTTGATTTTACTATTTTCTTTTTGTTAAGATCTTAATTTTTCTCATATCTGTTTTTTTTAGCTAGTTTTCTTATATGAGCTAAAACGATTGGATCTACCTACGTATAAGAATACTATAACTTGAACGCATATATATATATATATATATATATATATATATATATATATATTTGCATAAAATATGAGGAAATGAACCCTTTCAGTTCCACTGATACCATATGGAATCACAACATTCACAAGTGAATTAAAATTTCTTATATCAAGCAAAATACAGCATTATACAAGAAAGTGGAATTACAGTTATATTTCAAATACAAAAAAAATTAGAAAACTAAAAAAGATTGCTAAATTTTAAGGTAACAATTGGAATATTTAAGCAATGATATCAAAGTATGCTAATGTAAAACACGAACGATGACTGTGTAACCATAAAATTCGAAATATTGAAACAGGATATTGACAAGTTAAATGTCCTGAAGCTCTGCAATCTTGTCTCAGAGAATTTCGATTTTTTTAAAAATCTGCTCAACTTAAACACATGTTAGAAAATTTTTTTAATTTAAAAATTTCAGCATAAATTTCTATGTATAACTAAGCTGAAAATTCCTGGTTTATAATACTTCCAAATAGCAATTTATATGTCAACATACTTTACAATTTTTGTTGGATCTTTGAAACATACAGTCTGTTTTATTATCATTTTCCAACAAATTTGAAAAGTGTTTATGATTTCAGTTTGTCTGCCAGTCCGTCCATTAGTGCTCTAACTGTCGTAAATATGCTTCGTTTAATACGAAATTCGTGTGTGTGTTTCCTACATACATTATCACCTACCCTACTGAAAATGGAATATGTAGCATTTATAGATCTTTTACAGAAGCATTCAAAAGAATTCCAATACATTAAGGTATATGGAGAGTCATTCTTCAAAGCATAATATAGGGACCTTCTCGGTATTTCAAACAACACAAAATTGCTATATGTTATCAGGCATTACAAGGCGAAACTGTCCATCAAAACATACATTGTTGTAATAACAATACATTGCTGTAAACTGGCAATTTTACAGACATTCACCCTTTTCAAACCCAATATTATCCTTATATGTAGTTTACTAATGATGCAACGACGGCCAATTGTGTCCTTCAAAATTTGCGCCGAATGTCGCCAAGCTGGGCGATATTTAGCGTATTTCTCTTACTATTCCATGAAACACTTCTTCAGAATTAAAATATATATTAAAATCGAAACTGTTTTACAGCCTTCGTCAGACATATTCTGATATATGTCGGGAATATTCTAACTATTCTTCACCTCTATTTACACCGATATAGACACCTTTGTAAACAAATATTAATATTCCCATTAACACTAACAATAACCCATTAAAAAGTAGGGTTTGTCAGAAATTAAAAAAGGTAACGGAAACGTTGTCGACGCAAATCATGTCCACAAAAAATTGTCGACAGAAAATACCGGCATGTACGAAATAGCTCTCTAGTGATAACAAGAGAATTTTCGAGTAAGATAAATCACATTCACCCTTCCAATTCTGATTTCATTCGTAATAGACATCTACGAACTTTCGAAAAAAAAGCGTCGATTTCAAAAAGAGTGAAGGAGATTTCAGATACTCAGACAAGAAAAGTACATTCAAAAATTTGCATAATGCGATACACCGAGGACAAATGCCAGCGGAAGTAAACAGATACAAAGAGACGGGACTGAGTTTTCTGTTCAAGTTTCTTTATTTACAGTTTCTTCGGAAAAGCGGTACAACGCTGTTTTATTGCTGGGTGAAATGATTTAGTTTCTGATTTTGAATTTTATTAACTCAAAAGTTTAGATATAGTGAATGTTTTGATTTCATAAATAAAATTCATACCCGCCTTTCAATAAAACCAATTTTTTTTTGTTTTTTTTTCAAAAAATCATATTTCATATTCTTAAGTTAATTTCTTTTCACCCCCACTTGCACTAAGTGTATGTGTATTATATCTGCAATTATATTTGCAAACACACAATTCTACTATATAGTTACGCTGATCCCTGACTCACTGACACTCTAACAATTCCGGTTCAATCACTCCATGATAAAACATTATCACCATTATTTCAAAAGGATTAAAAAGTTAAGTAAAAAAATTAATAAAATTTACAATGCTCGCACGATCCACTTGAATTTTTTCATAATTATGTAAAAAAATAAAGAAAAAAGTCTGAGCTATTTTAAAAATCTGACAATCCATTCGTTTTCTAATTTTTCAAGCATATTTTCGTTACTTTCAGCTCTATTTTATTTCCGAGAGTAAAAAAAAGTTAATCATTTGCGCGTCAAAACTAGGTGTTCTACATCTAGTTTTTCTACATTAGCCAGTTTAATTTTCTAAAAGACGTTCATTTAGATTAACATTTTGTTATAATGGCTCATACAGGATGTCTCAAAAAATGGTAACACGCTTTATTTCTTTATCTATAAAAAATAAGTGGACAATGTAAGTTGAAAAATGTTCAAAATGAGGTAAGAAAATAGACTTCACTGAGAAAAAATATTCTTCTAGTTAATTTTTAAACAGTTACACATTTTAAATTTGAATACTATCCCCGTAGATAAAGTTTCCAGGCAATAAAATGCCTTTCATGCAGTAAGGAATTGATACATAAAATTTGGGAATTTTATACTAAAAAGAATCCGATACATGGAGATAAACGTATGCTGACTTAAACCACTTTTCAATGACTCTCGAAGGGAAAAAATCACGTCGGATGATCGCGTTCAAGAGTCGTACAGATATTACGTAAGAAAATATTGTTTTTTTCATTCCAGCAGTAAATGCTTGCATTCAAATTCTTATAGAGCCCCTGACGATTTTAAATATATCTTTGTGACTTTTTATGATGAAAGGCTGAAATTTTGTCACTTCTGTCACTTTTGTCACATTTCATTAATGCGAGGGGGCACATTTTCCCAACTGGGAATTTTTTGTACTCGATTCAAATACAAATTTAAAAATTGTAAATTTCCGAAAATTAATTTTGAAGATTTTCACTTCACGCCTTTGTTCCTATCTTATTCTGAACATATTTTTCAATTTACTTTGCCCACTTATCTCTAGTTTGATTCATTGTAGATATTTTAATATTATGCCTCAAAAACATTTTGCACAGTTTTTACAAATCCTAAAAACGGAATTTTAAAAGAGTGTTAAAATTTATTCAGAGTATTCGGAAATTCGGTCATTTGTTGTTACAGTCGTTGCTGATCATGATCATGTTATTCATCTTTATCATATTTTTTAATCCATTTTTAAGGGATGCGAGAACATTTATACAATTTTCACAAAATCCACAAATATATGGAATATTTAAAGCAGTTTTGGTTGCTAGAGTTTAAATTAACTTACATCTAACATAATTACGAATTTCATTCAATTCCATTGCCATTTTTCAGGAATGGAACAAACATGTACTGAGTTTTCACAAAATCTCAAAATGTATAAAAAGTTTGAAAGTACTTTGCCACTTAAAGTGACCACCTCTGCCGATATTAAACTTCATTTCATTCGCTTCGGTGTTTTATACGTAATCAAATATTTTCACATTTTTAATAATTTTTTACAATATCGCAAAACCTAATCAATTTTTTTCAAATCTGCACCTATAGTTTAAGTTGAGCAACCACCTATCATGTCAAGAAAATGTCATTTCACACATTTGTAGTCGTTGTTGCGTGCTGCACAGCAAATGTTTACACATTTTGAAGTGATTTCCGCAAATTCTCAGAATCTAATAAACATTTTTTAAAATTTAAACATCTGCAATTAAAATGAGTGACCACCTATCTTTCACTTAATTTCATTTCATCCGCCTCAGTCGTTATTATGTGATGCGCTGACTTATATTTACGCTTTTGAAATAATTTTTGCAAAAGCTCAAAATCTAATCAAAATTTTTGAAAAAGTTCACGCCTGTAGATAATTTAAGTGACCGCCTATCATGTCACCAAATTTAGTTTTATTTTCTGTAGTCTTTATTTCGTGAGTTGGAACAAAAATTTACTCATTTTGAAACGATTTTCTCAAAATCTAATCAAAATATTTTTAAAAGTTTAACACCTATAGTTTAAGTTCAACAACCACCTATCAAATCACTAAATGTCATACCATTCGCTTTAGTCAGTATTACGTGATACTCGAACAAATATGATCGCATTTTGAAAGAATTTTAACAAAATCTCAAAACTTAATCAAAATATTTTTTAAAAGGGATGCCAAAGTTTAAGTATACTGACCACCTGTCATGTCACTAAATTTCCTTTCATTCACTTCAGTCATTTTTATGTGATGCGCGAGCAAAAAAAATGTATCTCGGTCAGAACGACCATATGCCAGAACGACAGACAAACAAACTTTTTCTTGGCGGTAAAAATTAGAGAAACAATTTGGAACGCAGTATTTCGCAACAAGTCGGGCGATGGTTCCATTGCTGCGTCAATTTTGAAATAACAACACTAATTTTCAGCAGTACAATAGGGTTATAGTATTACAACAAAATTTCCAAAAAGTGGAATTATTCCATACTTTGGTGAAACGCCAATGATTAAAATATGCTTTAACCCTGTACTTGGTGACTTTTTTTAGACATACGATAAATGCGCGAAGTGTTTTAAATTCCATGTTTTAAAGCTGTGGAAAAACAAACCGAACAGGGCAGGTTGTAATCCAAGAGACGCTCCGCAGAAACGCACCAATTTGACAATTTCTTCACTGTCTCACGCCACACAGTATACTAAAGTAAATTTTCTCCGAAAATATTATTGAAGAAATGCCTCTACAATTAATAGGGAAAGAAAATAATATTATTAATGAAGTGTATGGAAATATATATCAAAAAACATACTCTCAAATAACATGTTGAAGTCATAAAATCAAAAAATGATGATTGAACTTTTATTAATGCTGAGTTATCGAATTAATCGAATATCTGATGGATAGCTTAATCGAATATCTGATGATGATCTGATGAACCGAATATCTGATGCTGAGGGATTCTGTACAGCAGTTCCTAGTTCTGTGTGCATCATTGTTTACTGGCAAGGGACCATGAATGATTTATTTGCTTTCATTCAACGTTTTGTGTGTGAGAACAGCATGTTCGTCCACAAGAGAAACATTTGAAGGCCCATACAGACTGCGAATATAGGCGCAAGAATTGGAATCTACGTGACTGAAACTCGCATTGCACCAAGCACCGTGATTTCGACAATAATGTTTTTAGGAAACACACAATGTACAAAGAAGTTTGTTAGACATGACTAAAATCAATTGTTATACCTTTAACAAGTGTCATAAAATCAGTCTTTAAAATTACTTATAAATAATAACTACAAGCATAAAAACCCTAGCAAAGGAATTTAGATATTGAAAATCAGAATAACTATAAAAACTCCATACATGTTAAAAGTAAATCAAACTTAAAATTTTTCAATTGAAATCAGAATTTTTAAAATACCTTTCTTTTATTAACAGTATGCTTTTTATTATATTGTATATTATTATTATTATTATTATTATTATATTTAATTTCTTTCATTTCTATGCATCAAAGAACTGCAAATTTGTATTTAAATTTTCACTACTTTCAGACATCCGATTAGCTTGAAACTATACAGACGTATAAAAAATCAAGTACAATAATACAGTAATATTCAAAATTGTGCATTTAGCATTAATAGTTCTTTCACAGAAGTTATTAAAAAAAAACTGTAATGTTAAAAAAAGCGTGTGGTGTTTAATATCATGTGTGTTAATTATTTACTTACAGCGAATTACTTGTAACTTCTTCAAATATAAAAATTTAGAAGAAAAGCACACGCTTTTTTTAATTAAGTTTATTTATTTATTTTTTGTGTGTGTGTGTGTTTGTGCGTCTTTGTATGTAAATAATAAAAGATAATAGTTGTGGAAGATTATATGGCTCTTGAACAAAATCTTTTCATTTTAAGTTTATTTATTGTTTTTTATTTCATATTGCTGTAAAAGGGTGTTGTTGTTGCTAATGCCCTCTGGCAACCACGTTGCTGTGACAGATCCCCCTATATAGGCAGGCGATGGGCCGAAGGAGCGGCTTCCATTTCAATGAGCCCCAGTGGGAGGAAGTCCGTCTTAGCTCGGGGTCCCGTAATTTTGAACCAATTCCAGAGGAGGGACCAACCCCCTGAAATCGGCACCCCCAGAGGTATCGTTTAACAACTTGGAGGACTTTGGAGCCACGACGAATTTTACGTGCACCAGCTCCCATTAGCGTACACGGTTCCACAGCGGATGGGCTGAGAGGGGGAAGTCCCTCCCAAGCACTGGCCAAGCCAGAAGCTGCTTCACTTGCCGTGTTCTTATGGGAACGGAGTTTATCGCCCAGTCCACTGCGGGACGTAAAAGGGTGTCCCTTAGTTAATTTTAAAGTATAATTTATTTTATTAAGCATGAAAGTTAATACTTAAAATTAGTTAAAAATAAAGGATTGAAACAATATCTGATTAAGAATCAGCATCTGCATGTGGCTTAAAGTAATTCCAAATTACTAAATGCAATTATAATTTGAGCTAGAAATCCAAATTTTGAGAAAAATAGAAGATTTCTTTTTTACAGAGGTCATGTAACCCGTTCAAAATAGAAATTATTCTTTCATAAAATTATATGTTCATTTTAAAAAGAAAAGGATTTCTATTATTTATGTCGGAATAAAGCCCGCAATTACAGACGTATGGTTTTTGAGTCAAAAGCATAACATTTTAATTTTAAAAAGTGAAAGAAAAAGCTAGATTTCTAAAAAGCTTTCCAAAAACGCTTATCTAAATTTTTAAACAAACGAAATCTATTTAAATCTTAGAACTACTTGGTAGAAACGTTTCGTAATATAAAAGCCATTTAACGGACTATACCAGAGAAGAATAAATTTTAAAATGGCTAATTAATTAAAATCAGTGTAAAAAATGAGTAAATAAGTTGGGTGAACAAAGAAGGCGAATAATTTTCAAATGAAATTCAAAAATTTTGTTTTCTTCGGGGCATTTTTTTAAACTTAACAAATTAGTATTTGCATAAGAACGGAATTTGTGTTCTTATCTGCTGTTAACTCAATTGTTTTGAAACTTTTTCTTTCAGGTTATTCCAGAAAATTTCATTTGTGTCTTTCCTCTTGCTCTTAAAAATATACATACTAAAGACACATTTTAAAAAAATTAAGCGTATTTTTATGTTTTCGCTTAAATTTATTAATCGGTGTTTTAGTATGGACTAACAAATTTCTTATGTAGTGTATTTGCTGCACATCTTTAATGCAACGAAAATGAGTATGTTCTATATCTCTATGTACTTTTTTAACTTTAAGTTATAATATTAAATTACTCCAGCAATAATACTAATAATAAATGTTGTTATTATTTTCTTTTAAAAATTTCTTCGATACTGCATTTAATGATCTTTGAGTATAACTGATATCCAAACTTTTCTCTCTTCACTTTATTTTTAAATAGTACGTTAGCACTTCTTCTTTTAGAAGCAAAATTTGTCTTACATGCAAACTTAATATTCATCAATGTGTTATTATTATGTACTTCAGGCGATGTTCAATAAATGTTTCTATCATTGTTATACTAGTATATTTTATGCAAAATAGATATGTGAACATAGCTTTATGAAAAGCGTGTTCAACTTGAAATTAAAATAATTAAAGTGTCGAAAGAACACTTTCTAAATATGTGAAATATTAAATATTTTGAAAGTATTCAATATTTTTATTTGTATTTAATGTCATTTATATTTAGCATTTTTCTTTGAAATTAAAAACGAAAATTAGAAATTATAGCATCTAGCCTGATCTTACACATTTAAAGAAAAATATCATTTTCTCAAAATAACGATTCAAGGCCATAAGACACATTTCATTAACTTTTAACAAATCGAAGTTCAAAACTTTATTTCAACCAATATAAAATAGCGTAAGATTCCTTTGTACAAAGCCTCAATATCACGTTCCGTACCATTAATCTTACTTAATCTTTTATTTCTTGTAAAAGGGATAGCACAATTTTTGCTGAAAACTTTTGACCAAAGTAATTAATGGTTATCTAAAGTCTATTCAGACTGGGGCGTCACAACTTGCATGACAATATTTTCCTTCATCATTACTTTTCAAGTCGATAAAATATATTGTATTTTTTTTCTTAGCATGTGTAAAAGATTTCTTTTAGAAGAAAAGAGTGTAGAAACACCTTAAAATAACCGGTAACCTAAGAGTGGTAATATGTGGCTAACTGCGAGGTTGAACAAACTGTTACATTTTCGAGCCAGAGAGTCAAAATATTATCAGAAGTATTACAACGCATAAGGACATCTCAAATATAAATTCTGAGTAAATATGTTAAACGCGCGAAAAGACTAAAATTATGTAATTTTTTTTAAATTATGAAATCTACAATCTTAAAAATCAGTAATTGCATAAAAATATTGGATAATATTGCTTACAGCAGGCGTGAGCACGCAGTGCCCAAAAAATTAGAGTGTACTGTAATATTTTTGTAGTAAATCAGTATAATCCCAATTTTTATTAGCTACCCGTGAAAAAAAAGTTGGAATTCTCTAACTCAAAATATCAGGTTAGGGGAAAAGTAATTGCATTTTTTCTTATATATATATATAAAAGTAAAAAAATAAATGTTCAGCAAATTTATTATCACTTTATAATTCTTCCATCAAAGATGGCCACCCATCCCATTTGTTATAAAACTCTCCTGCTTAAAGGATAATATCCAGAAGGTCTTGAAATGCATTTTTAGGCATTCGCGAGAAATTTTACAGCAAGCATTTTATGAACTTTTTATTTTAGATCACGTTGGATATTTTAAAAGAACGTTTAGGCCACCTACCCCCATACATTACGAAAAGGCTTTCAAACTTTGTGTATTAGCTTCAGTTGCTTTGGACTGACGAATATTTGACACACGAAACAACATAATAACTTTTTGGAGCACCCAATAGAAATTATCCAGACATCGAGAAACGTGGAAATATGCAGATTTCACTGTGGCCATTAAAATGACGTGTGAGCGACAATGATTGAAGATTAGCTGTGAGAATACTTAAAGCGAGATTTACACAGAATCACTCAAGTGATTCACTCACAGTGATCATCCTTGTTTACATATTTTCTCCCGTTCAGTGGTTTCATCTCACACATATCACTGTAGAGGGTTGAGCAAACCTCCTCAACCATGAGGTTCCAAAATAAATATTGAAGGAAGCCGAAGATATGGACAGATCGTTTGTTTATATTTTTTACAAATCCTTCACGCTGGAAGAATCATTGGTTCGCTGAAGGACTTTTTCATCGTATGTTGGTTAGGTGTCAAACAGTTCACATCGTTCATTTCTAGAGTACACTTCGTATGCGACAAATATTTAACCCTTTGAGGTGCAACCCTTTCCCAATGCTGAAAAAAGGGCAGGCGTTGCCATCGATCGAAACGGCTGGCTGTGCCGGCACAGCCAGCTGCGTCAAAAAAGGGTCTCTAGATCTGTGGCACGCGATGAACGTTTCGATTGTCCGTCATCTTGCTGGTAGTTAAGTCGAGTGATGACAACGGCTGCCCTTTTTTCAGCATAGGACAATCTATCCAGCTGTTCTCGCATTCATCCATTTTTCAGCAGATGTCAGTGCTGTTAAAAAATAATCGTCACAATTTTTTTACGGGAAATGATGTGCTAAAAAGTAAAGCATTCTCGTGGAGTTATGTCACCCGCAACTATTTTTATAGAAATCAAATCTATTTTTCGTGACTGGCAACAGTCAAAGCGTCAGAGTTTGGTGTTCCCACAGCGGGAACACTGCACTTTAAAGTGTTAAGAGATTGGTATCAGGGAATAACCCCAGTAGCACAATTAGTCCAAAAGACGTTTAAAACACGTTTTTTAACGTTGAAAAAACGTGTTTTCAACGTAATATGAACGTTTTTTCAACTAGTTGTGCTACTAGGGAAGTGACGTTTCAGGTCTCTTCATTTAACCGAAATCATTTATTCGAATTCATTCGAATTATTCTAAATCATTTGTTAACATAGAAGGACACCAAATAGAATTTCAATGTTGCAGAATTCATGCATTGATCACATTGTTTAATTTATCATGTTTTTTTTTTTTTTTTTTTTTTTTTTTTTTTTTTTGAGAATACAAATGCCCAACGAAGACCAAGCCAAAATCACAATGATCGATAGCTAAAGATTAAAACCAGAAGAAACAGAACAATGGATGCGACATTTCTCCAGCAGCTCCTTCACTCAGTCAGTGGCACCACAGCTTTGTCCCAATGCAATCTGAACCCCACTTCAATTTTCAGGCGTGCATTGCTCAATTGTTCTATGGTACACCGTCTCGAAAAATATTCGAGTAATAGTCAACGTTCCTACGCTGGTTCCCTAAGTTAAAAATTATTCATCATAAAATATAAACTGAGTGGCCCCACCACGGCCAAGTGGATAAGGCACTGAAAATCGTAGACGGCTGGAGTGTGAAAGTCCAGCCTTCTGACCTAAATCGTGCGGTTGTCAATCTAACGGTCTGAAATTTTGGTCTGTTTTCTCCAGATATAACGTCCAGATATAACCAGATATTTTCTCCAGATACGCGTTTGAACCCCTTAAAATGCCCTCCAATTTAGGCAACTCTCCCGCCTCCATCCTTGGCATGCAGCCTTTGCGTAGTTTTGCCATAACAAAACATAATATAAAATATTACTTGTGTTATATCTAACTTTGATTTTCCATTTTTCTGCCCAGTTGTGCGTTTTTCAGAAACTAATTGATTAAAGCTAAAATAGGAAATTTCACTAATATTCGAAAGTTTTTTGAGAAGGGTGTATATGTCTCGTAACAGCATATCATCGTTCTGCCCGTTGAGAGTGGACAAAAGATCGTATAAATTGGAGTAGATATTCCGATATAACATTAATATTTTTCAGCCTTGTATCATGTAAATAAAATATATTTCTCTAGAGTCACATTGACAGTACTGATAAAAGTCAACTGTAATATAGCAGAAACCGAAAATTAATTAAATACATTTACTATCAGCTTATAAATTTTTATTTTCTGCGTATGCTGAATGTTAGATAATTTTTCAACTTTTCATTACAAACTCATTAAATTTTACAATATCGCTAAATATAGTTTAAAACGTTACTTTAGAATTAGAGTAAAGAAAAAGTAATAAATGCCGCATATGAATATCTCACTTTTAATCTTAAAAGTAAAACCATTTCAAAATTTCTAGATTGAACAAAAGAGATTTTAGGTTCGAATAAATAAAAACATTGCCTCCTTTAATTTTATATTTCACTGCCCGCATTTTTTAATTCAAGGAAATATTATGTGGACACAGCATGACTTCCTTGTAGGTCTATTAATCATAAATACTGTGCACGTCATCTAAACCTGCTTCATTTGAAAGCGATACTATACTGCAATAATACTAAGGTTTAAGGTTTCTAGCTAAATATTTGAGCTATCGCCAAGCTGGGAACAGTTTTAAAGATTTATTTTTTGCCCTTAATTTGAGATATGTCGCCAAAAGCCGTCAAGATTGAGGCAGTTTGTGACACTTTGGACATAACCGAAATAGCAATTTACAACTGACTTTTAATAAATTGGATATATTCATAGACATAAACGTTTTGGAAGTCTTTTGTGTGACATTGCAAATTGATTACCCAGTCCACTGCAAACAAAATCAAGATGCACATTTAGGTGTTTCGGTAGTTCTAAATACAAAATTTCGGCATTATAGGAGTACAAGTTGTAGAGTTATTAGAAAAACGTTATTATTTCTCGCTCAAATTTATCGTTATTTCGGCAAAACTCACTAAGCTCGTTGGCAGTCGGTGAAATTATGGGTATGATTCAAACAATGACTGACATAATGTATTGATTTCCATATCCCTTAATGTATTGATTTTTTATTGGGGGGAAGGGGGTTGGATTTGTAAATAAACTATTCAGTAGATAGGAACCATAAAGGTAGGTGCGCAATTAGCTGTTACAGCAATCCTAAACATAAAATTTCAACGTTCTGCAACTAACAGTTTTTAAGATGTGCAAGTTACGCACCTACATACATACATGCATACAGACGTAAAAAAAAAAACTAGTCAAAACGTCGAAAAAAACGGACTTGCGGTTGGCCAAAATGGATTGTACATACATATTTGGATAGATTGTACATACATAAATGGATTGTACATACATATTGTACATACACCTAAATCGATATGAACATGCATGTATGCGTATATTGAGACGCATCGCAAGAACTGGTCAGAGTAAATTTAGAGATAGTCAAAACTGGTGTTTTCATCAAAATCAGCCCACCGAAATTTTTTGAGATCACTATGCTACTTGGTACAAAGAAGTAAAAATAGTAGTGAAGAAACTTTGGAGGCAAATATTAATCAATTTTTAACTACAAACATTTTGAAAACTTTTCGACCACCCACCCCCCCCCAAAAAAAAAATTACTGCAATTTCAATTTCAGACGGACTGCGCGGTGTCTCTTTTAATAAATCCTGTAGATAGAGTTTCAAAATATTCATAGGGAATGTTCAGAAGCTGTTTGGTATGCGTGCTATTCATCCCTATTTCATGAAAAGAAATAGAACGGCTAAGAAAAATTTGTGATATTGGGAGTTGCAACTCAGATAAACATCGGAAGTATTTCGATGAAAATTCTCCATTATTTATATATTTGTTTAGAATTACATAACTCTTAAAATTGAAATTCATGATTTTAGAAAGTTAAGTTTGTAACGGAGTAATTAAACTTGTGTATTTTAATAAGAAATGTCAAAAGAATTTTAAATTGATATTTTAAATCTTTATGACAGTATTATTACATTTAGACACACCACTATTTTAAAGTTTTAAAACTGTGATAAACCAAAACACTAACAATTCTAATAAGATTTAGATGAGGTATATGATTTGGTAATATTTTAGAGGTATTTATATAAAAATTATAAATGAATCTTGAAAATATTTTTGTATTTCAATTTCTGAAATCTGAGATTTGCATAACTCTCAACTCAAACTTTCTAGGTACTCATTAAATTTTATAGATTAAGAAGTCTAAATCATAATATAGAGTTTACATAAGACCAGTGCATACACATACCGAAATATTCCACTTAAAAGTAAATAAAGTCTTTTCGAATAAATTGGAGAGAATTCATATTGGCTCTAATAAGTCCACGGCATTCTTTATTTTTATATTTCAGTGCCTTCACTTCTCCTTTCCAAAATAGAATGCACAAATCTTCCTTTTGCGTTTTAATATTGCCCTTGAAAGTAAAATTCTCCATAAAATAAAGAGTTGTACAAGCGAAAATTAACGAGACTTGTAATATTAAGTCTGGCTTGGTGCTTAAATGAATTAATGCAGAGAAAGAAATCACTAAATGTACTCCTCAGGAAAGTTCGTAATTTAAATATTTTAATCACGCAATGTTTTCAGATAGTTTTAGAATAAATAATTTTCTTCATGGGTTCAAATTTTAAACTTTGCGTGATGTCAATTCTCAGTTTAACTTAGAGAAGCGTGGATTTTAAGTAGCTATTTCAGGGATGGCCATTGAGTAGGCTGATGGTGCAAACTGAGACACTGAAATTTTTAGAGGTTTAGGAAATTGAAACAAGGTATATAGGGTATGTACTGTAAAATGTGAGAATCATAAAATATTTTGTTTTGGTATGAAATAATCCGCAATCTCCACATCTTAACTTTTAATTATAGGTTGACATCAAAATGATGTAAATATCACGGTACCCTACATTGCTGATTACCATTACACAATCGGTTTCTGATGGAAGTGAAAATTACGAAAATTACTTAAAATTCAGGGATTGGTTGGATTTTCAGATTTTTTAAAGTAGAGCAGGGTGTTTCTGTATTATTTTACATAATAAAAAAAGTTATCAAGTCGATTTCATGATTTTATTACGTTTTATAAGCATACGTTTTTCATTAATTTGAGGTAAATGTCGGCAAAGGTTTTCTTTCGGAGTTGGTGCTACCCAGAATTGTCACACCTAGTCTATTATGCATAAGGTATCATGATCACTAGATTCTGACAGTCGTTTGGCTGCCCCATACCATTGATACATCTAATATTTTTATCAATAATGACAATATTTCTTGAACTTTATTTTAAAATTAATTTCGGCAACTTAACGCAAAAAATCCGATTTTGAAAAGATGCTTTATCAGTTGTGGTTGCCGCTCATCTGATCTGATATACACTCATGTCCATAAATTAAGGATAATGAAGTTCAGGTAAAGAAAGAGAAAGAAGCAAAACAAATTTGACTTATTTGTAAAGTCTATTTATTAAACAAAGAGTAAAGAGCAAAAAAGATGCTATATGTTTGACATAATTAATAAAAATTGCAAGTTTTACTCCCTTGACCAAATTTCAAAAAAGAACCTATTTACAAAAAACAGTATAACATGGTTAGTAGGATGGTTAATACGGAGTATGTCTCCCGGACGATGCAATACAGGCCTGACAACGCCTAGGCATGCTGAGTATCAAATGATCAATCTGATCTTGGGGAATATTACACCACTCATCAAGCAATGCACTCCGAAGTTCCGGTAGACAGGTGGGAGGGGGTTGACGGGCTGCAATTCGTCGGCCAAGCATATCCCACACATGCTCTATTGGATTCAAGTCCGGTGAGTATGCTGGCCAATGCATACGGGTGATATCTTCCGATTGAGGGCATGCGTCTACAATGTTTGCACGGTGAGGACGGGCGTTGTCATCCATAAACACAAATTCAGGACCCATGGCGCCCCGAAACAAACGTACATGTTGTTCCAGAATGACATCCCGATAGATGTGGCCTGTCATCGTTACACTCTGAACATGCAGGTCAGTTCTGGAACCAAGAATAATTCCTCCCCAAACGAGCCATCCTGCACCACCGTAACGGTGTCTTTCAATGGTGTTCTCTTGGTGTTAACGGGTACCTGGCGCTCTTCAGATGAATGTCCGGCGAGAATCAGACTCCAAACTAAACCTGGACTCGTCGGAAAACATAACACAAGACCACTGTTGCGGTATCCACAATGCATGCTCTCTACTCCAGGTTAATCGCAGGCGACAGTGAGTTGCGGTAAGTGGAACACATCTGACAGGCCTACGAGCATATAGACCAATGTGCCCTAAGCGTCTGTACACGGTCTGCCTTGAAACTGTCGTACCGGTAGCTGAAGAGAGCTGACGAGACAGGTCTGATGCTGTACTCCGTCTGTTTCTTTTGGCAGTAACTGCCAAATAGCGGTCCTCATTCGGCGTTGTAACTCGGGGGCGACCTGTACTGTAACGTCTGCTCACATTACCATCATCTTGGAATCGTTGCCAAAGCCTGCAGATGACACTCTGGGCGATATCAAGTTCCTCGGATACTTCCAGCTGGGTACATCCACATTCCAGTCGTCCGATAATTCTACCACGTAAAACATCATCCAAATGCCTCCTTTGTGCCATAGCTATGCGGTTTTTGCACTGAAAGGCTTTCACAGCGCTTGTGAACAATTTTACTTCTTTGCCAACATTCCTTATATACCCCTCTCTTACACTCTCGTCATTGTGACGTACCATCCACACCATCTGGTGGTTTCCTGTAATTTGCATATTCTTCTTCAAGATGTGTGTGATCATTCCACAGGTGAAATTTTTATTTTAGAGATCAATTTCTGTGTGATTCTGAATTATCCTTAATTTATGGACATGAGTGTAGTTTGGCTGGGATCCTCCCTTTTTGGTCGGGCTTTCGTACTAAGAAAGTTCCATTTTGCGAAATTCCTTCCACAGGGGTTTTCTACTAGCCTGGGAACATGCTGAAGAACTTTTACCTCGTTCTTCAAAATGGTGGCTCCTCGGCCACACAAGGTAGAGGGTAATAAACGGCCTTGACTCAAGTTGGTGCTCTGTTAAACTACTTCGTTTTACTCAACAGCAGTGTTTTTATATTTCTGCTTCAAAACAAAACATGTGGACACGGCCAAAAAAAAGACATTTTCCAACAGGATTTGTGTATTGTCAATAACTAGAGTGTTTTATAAAATACCTACTATCATTTTGTATATGCAGCGTCAACGCCGACGTTTGCAAATCCAACGCTTCATTCGACGATGATTTTCTCACCTTTTTGCACACCAGTCAACTGGTAGACAAGCAACTTGTGTTAATGGTAGATATGAAAAAAATGACTGAATCGCGCCAATTAACTTTTGATTTTTTCTTTAAAAAATAATTTAATAGATATTTTTATTTTTATATGTGTATTTTATTGTAGTTTAGCCAAGATAAACACATACCTAGTAGCACAATTAGTTCAAAAGATGCTCAAAAGGCGTTTAAAAGTCGCCCTTTAAACTAGTTGTGCTACTAGGGATGTATTGGAATGTGCTCCATTTTCGGTGCTTTTGTCTTAGTAACACTTTCTGTCATCTTAAAAAGGAAACACTAAAAACCGTTTCAGCATCCGGCACAAGGATGGTATCTGTAAATAGTACTACATAGGCTTAAAATTTTGTGGAAATAGCTTCGAAATAAAATCTCCCAGCTTCTTCATAGTCGAAAGTGCAATTAACCTTTCTATAAACATCAATGTCAGAGCAGAGTAATTTTCTTTTATACTAACCCAAATGACCCAACCTAATTTTTCTCAATGGAAGTAAGTTCCGTTCATTACTCTTGTCAGTGTGAGTTATCTTTCATGGTTACACTGATCGTTTAGCTGTTGCGCAAAGAGTAAATAGTCGACAATTCGAGGAACGTAAGAAAGGTAATGCGAAATATATTCGAAACATTTCGATTGCTAAGTATTTATAAATCTGTCATTTATGTAAATTTTAATGTTACATTTATCGTCTATTATTAATTTACACATATTAAGGAATTTTTCTATTTCGGAAAAAGAGATTATATATTCTAATGAAAGTTTTAATATGTTTTCATTGCAATAGGGATGCCGCATTGCTGATATCGATGATTTGAGCGACACTACAACAGTCAGCAATACTAAAAAATATCTTTACTAGGCACTAATGGTCCCAGAGATTAGGAATACAGTTTGCTGAAAAATACCCACTAAAAGTCCTATTTGTGTATAAAGTCTTCAATTTTAATATGTGAATGATTTCGATATTTTACAAATTATATTGATATTACAATATTTAAATAAAGTATTTTCATATAATTCAAATAGAATTGCTTTCGTTATCTTATAAATTATAAGGGTCAGTTACATAAAAAATCTCACTGCTATTAAGAAAGGCACCATGAAAGAATTTAAATATCAGAAAATGAAAATACTAATAGAATAATTTTTATAAATATAAACGAAAATCTGTTTGTGTGAATGAATAGTATACAAGTTCACATCGTTTGACTAATCTGGTTTGAAGGAAAATTGTGATTCCAGTTCGATGGAAACAACTTCTCGAGATTATTCAGTATAAGTTTATTTTTTTTTTTCCACACATAAAATTATTTATTGTCCATTTAGAATACATATAAAAGGGGATGTTCCCAGAAAAACGTAATCTTTTGAATCCGAAAACTTCTTCCACACAACAACAAAAATACGTTGAAAATGTGGATTTTGTGTAAGAGTGTGTACGGGAATTTTTCGTGGAAATTAGGGAAATCCTTTCGTTTCATACTCATGTTTTCATTTTCCGAGTTCAAGAGTTCTAAGAATGAAAAATATCAGTTTCACTAGATTGCTGAATTAGCAAAGTAAGTGGTAATAGTAGGTTATGTTAACTACCGAAATGTTAATGTTGAAAATAGAATATGACAATAATTATATATTTTATGTGAACGAAAATTAAATGCATTGTGTGGAAGTTTTTATTGATATGAAATGAAATTGTTTTGTTGCCAAAAAATTGCTTTTATATTTTTAAATCTCAAAATACAACTGCACACGCGCACTTGCGTTAGCCCTCTGCTTTAATCAGAGGTCTCTTGGAGTCGGATTTTTTTAGATCATTTTTTCACTATGGATAATCCCATTCTTAAGTACTGATCCACGCATGGATTTAAGTGACCGTTATACGCCATTTTCTGAGTCGAAAACTTTTAAAACGTCAACGGATCATGTTGACAGTGCCAGATGGCACTGCGTCTGGTTAGGGGAAAGCGCATAGTGCGCATGTGCAGCTGTGTGTAATTTGGAAAATATGTTACCACATATGCAAAAGAAAGAAAATGTAAAATTGATACCATATGCTTAAATCCGAATGTTTTAATTTTTAAAGGTTAATGATTTATCTGTGTGTGTATTTGATGTAGATATCTTTTTATTTTCCGAATCTTAAGAACTTTTAAAATTACTTCAATTTTTGTTTGATCTCAGCCTTTAACAACTTTAACAACTTGAGTAACAACAACAGATATTGTTGGTATGGTACTAAATGGCAACGTTTAAACTTGAAATGAAATTAATCATACTTTGACTTTATTTTACATCATGCGTTTAAAAGTGAATTAGTAAGTTTATGCTAACAAACTTTGACGAAAAAAATTACATCACGATCGAGATAATTTCGCAAACATGAAATATTGAGACAGTTCAGAAGATATAAATTAATGGCGAGACAAAAGTTTTGTGAGATAACAAAATATGTATTTATATTTAATTCATATAAGTTGCATTAATAATCTCCCTTCCTGTGTGAAGAAAAGGTTCTTCAGCCAGCCATACTATAAGTCCCATGAAACTACATAAAAATATGGTTGTGGTAATAAACATTCAGCGAAACGTAACGGAGTGAAAATGAAATTTAAAAACATATCTCCAGAGAATTTTAAGAAAAAATGGTAAAAAATTGGATCTTTTCCGAAAAGTATTCAGAAAATCCTGAAAACTTCGTTTAGGAGAAAAACAATCGTAGATATAAAAAGCATAATATCCTGCCTTAGAAAAGAACAAGAAATATAAATTATCTCCCTAACTCATCGACTTGTGAACGCTATCCGACACAAATATGCTACGCATTCACAGTACAGCAACATGCATAACTAATCCCCTCTCAGCGTCTGTAAAAGTGCAAAAAATTAAGGATGCCTTTCCTTCACTGTTATGCTCAGACATTGGCATATGTAAGGGAAGTAATGTCTTATTAGAATGGAAAGTCACAGAGACCTCATGACTTGTCCATGACTATATACTTGTGACTTCACTGTGAGGTCTTCGGGTGTAACGGCATCAGTGGCGTAGCCATAAATTTTTCATTGGGGGGGGGTAACGACTACTGCAACTCACATATATGTATGCGTATGTGTGATAAGGGAGTGAAGAATATACATTTTGTATGATAAATGGAGGAGGTTGCGACCCCCTATCCCCCCCCTCTTTGGCTACGGCCCTGAACGGCATACTTACAATTTAACTAGAAAGTGACGATTCTACGACTCAATAATGGATAATGCGGCGTATACTAAATGATCTCATGTTGGCACGTTGCCGAGAAAGGGTATTCTAATATTAAATTCCGGTTACGGTGCTTTTATGGTATTGAGTTACCAGCTGACTGAATAGACATTTATCCACTTCACGTTTCATCCGTACACAAGCCTAACAGGAAAAGATTCGCATTTTTGGGATCGGTTATCGACGTTGATCTTTCGATGTTCTACTGTACTTAAATTCTTGTCAGAGAGAACGCAAGAAAGAAATTCCCTTATCGTATTTAGTATTTTTTAGAGCTGCCCAGGTAGTGTAGTGGCTTAAAAACCATTCTATCACGCCTTGGTTCCGAGCTCAAATCCCGGCTTGGGCATAGATGTTAACTTGTCCGTTCCTTCAGAGGGGGTAACACTGACCGTCCAATGGGTGCCCCTTCAATAAAATGGCTACAGTACTTTCGGGCAGTTGTAATGAATAATGCCTAGTCGGCAAGTGCAAAAGAAAAAAAACAGTATCTTTTAGAAGAGCATATTCTGAATAACTTGCTCAAAAAATGTTCTTTCCTGAACTGCTTTTTTTTCTTTTTAACGCTGTTGTTGTTGTTCCACTTTCTCAGAATGTGCATATCAGTAAAATATTTAAATTCAATACCTTAGCAAAATTATGTACTATAATTAAATTTTAAATGATTTTACTGGAAGATGGATAAACGGAAGTCATAAACTGCCTGCAGCTGTGTTGAAAAGCATTAAAGAGTGCACCTATTCAATCTGTATCAATCAAAAATCAAGCTTTGTTAAATATACCGAGAAAATTATCCCCAGAGATTTCTCTTGTATCAGTACAATATATTCAAAGCATTTTAATGCAATTCCATAATGTAATAGGGACGCTCTACGAGTAACACGTTTTCAGCTGAAAGGGCTTACATGATATATCGCCTTTATTTCCATGGTTACGCTAAACCTATTCATGGTTCTCACAATACTCTGATTAAATTATTAAATAATATTCAAGTTCAAGTATATTCCGTTATTCCCCATTCTAATCTATTTTACTTGGACTCATCTAAATTGTGTTGGGCTAGAGTGACATTCTAGACATCATTTTTAGAATACTTTAAAATATTACATTGAGGCAAGTTTAATCAGCATTATGTAATTATAAAGATTAAGCAATTGTTTGATTTTATCATAAATATATAGCACATTGATAACTGCTGATTCACCTATTTATATAAATGATTTATACAAATGAGCAAAAATGCATAGTTCATAATGCTAACTTTATTAATTCATATTTTCATAATAATTTTATATTCAGAATGTATTTAATGGTAACGTAAGCCTTATAATTACATTAATGGACTTTGTTCTTTTGAATAGATTTAATCTATGTAGTTTTTTAAGGTTTCAGATTTAAATATGAATCTACATCAATATTAACATAAAAAATTACCAGCGCTTATCATGGGAATAAAATATATTACTACAATTAACACAAATGTAAAAGTAAATCTTTCCATTCAAAATTTTAAAAGAAAGTCTTAAAAAATACTTTCGAGTAACTTGGTTAAAGATTATTTTGTGTAAGTTTGTTTGCACAGAAGAAAAAAATCTTTTGTCTATATTCAATACATTTTTTAAGATACCCTTAACATGTAAAATGTCGTATTTTCAGATTTCTTTTTCAGAATGCTTTCTTAAATTCTGTAGCATATTTACATGAAGATGAATTATGGAAAAGAACTATCAATTTAAGAGGTATTCTTTATTATTTTATTTGCTAAGACAGATGAGAGAGTCTGGTTATCATCGTCTGAGTCATTACATGTGATCTATAAACTCAAGGTCTTATGTCTAATTAGTAGATGTGGAGTAAAGTTTTTTCTGACATATTTTTATAATTCCAACAAGGGAAGAAAATAAGCGTAATGGGTGCATTAAGTCTTATTACTATATACAGAGTGTGAAATAAAAACACTACACAGTTTTTATTTTGTCAAGTCTTTGATTATAGACATGCTTAAAATTACAAACCCTTCGCAATTTAAATGAATGTAAATGTTACAGTATATCCACAAAAGGATTTTATATAACAATTAAAAACTGCAAATTTACGAACAATTTTTCGGTTTTTATAGCTAATTTTTTCGTTCTTATAGAGGCAAGGGCGGCTCCAGACTGAATTCTCGGAGGGGGCCATCAAACTTTTTACTTAGGTCTATAAATTGTTCAAAATGCAAATTGAACGTGTGAATTCGTAAAGTATGCGAATCTAAAGTTGTAAAACAAAATTTCGGAGGGGGCCATGGCCCTATGGCCCCCTCACTGGAGCCGCCCTTGTATAGAGGGGTCAGTTAAGGATGTAAGCGAATTAATTTTTAGATTTCATCCTTTCTTGTTTATTTGGCGTTATTTAGTAAAAATAACTGCAATATCTATCAAAGAGCATACCTATATATTTCTGACATCTATGATACAATATAGCAGTATATTTCAACATGTAACTCAATATGCGAAAAATATATATATAAAGTTTATTTTTCATTCCAAAAATCTGTAAAATGTTGTAAGCAATCTCTGTAAGTAATATCTTATCTCGTATCAAGGAATGAAAGAATTTTAACTTAAACTTACCAAGGGAAACACATTTTTTTATAAAATATTCTAGATCAGGGGATCAAAATGCGATAAGGCTGCTTGCATAACTATAAATTTTAACTACCAATAAGGAAAAGGATATTTTTTTTACTATTGTGTAATACAATTATCGTGAAGTATTATTTGGAGTAAAGCCATAAATTTTAACATTCTAAGAAAACTAAAAAATTAAAGCATATATTTTCTAAAGAATATCACTTTACAATTAATTCTATTCGTTTTTAAACATTGGTAGAATGCATGTTACTAATTTTGCACTGTACCCATGTTGCTGATTTTTTACCTCTGTTAAAATATTTACGTTACGATGCGAATTATCACAGAAAAACAATGTTTCCTAAATTTATTTTCTATAGTTATCTTCTGAAATGCAGTGTTATGTCTTATTTTACACTAAAAAAATCATTCACGAATAGCAATTTTTAAATATATTAGTAATATTTTAAATTACTCTGCCTTGAAAAGTTTCTTCTTTTTCCTTTGGAAGGAGGAGTATGAGATATCCCAATAGTACAGAAAATCTTTTTAGCGTCACAGTGACGTCCTTGTGTGTCACATCCATCGCAACCACACAGATGACCAATTTATGTATCCAATAAGTAACGGAGACCAATAAGTATGTAACTTTTCGCTCGTGTATTCACTGGTGCTTTATCGAGATGAGCCGTCTATGGTTTGCAGCGGCACAAACTGATGCCAACGTCACCCGAAAGTGTCATTACATTAAATTCATTAATTGATAGATTTCATGCCAACTATACTTTGCTTCTGAATGATGTCTGGCCATCAAACAAACGTCACAGTGCATTCAAGTTGCGCTGCAATTTGTTGCTGAAAATGAAGGCACATTGGGGTTCTACACAATTTTAGGGATCAAACGAAAATATAAGTTTCAAAACCTCAACCTTATAAACATTTTGCATGAAATGAAATGGTCATATTCAGGGGAATAAGGTACAAATGGATTATGATTAAATCTGGATTTATATATAGTATCGCGGTAGCGATTTATTAGCTTTTATTTTAACACTGTACGGATTTGCAATATTCAGAAGTATTAGGATTCGAACAGAATTATTAAACTTAAAAGCAAATATGGGTACTAAATAAAAATAATGATGATGATGATGATGATATGATGTATTAATGATTTATAATCCGATGAATTTAAAAAGGTATATTACATACTATATTTTACTTCATTTTACTTCTATAACACTTCTTTTCTACTAATTTCGTCTCAAACATTTTCTGCTTATAATTTGTTATTTATCTTAAGAATTATTATTAATTTGCTTCATTTTATAGAAGCATAGTAATATCTATTTTTTAATTGTGAATCAGATTATTAATTAAGCGGCAAATTTAATTAAATGGCAGATATACTTTTTAACTGAGAAAACCTTCTGTGGAACAAAATGTAGAAATTTTTAGATTTAACTATTTTATTAAAATTGTAAACTAATAAGATGAAAATACAGCTGTTTAAAATTAACTAAAACTTTACACGATAACACACATAAAAGGTACTAATTTTCAATCTGACAAGTACCTTTCAACTTTGTGTTACAAAATTTTGATTATTTTATCTTTTAAACACCAGTGCATGTATTCCCCTTTCTTTGGTTAATTACACCGTTTGCTTTACGTATGGGCTGGAAAAAAACTGTCAGAGTCAGTTTTTGTCAAATTATCTTCAACACAGGTACAGATAAAGTAGTGAGATTTTAATGTGAAAGTTATATAAAACATTCGAGTAAACATTTTAATATTTTTGCTGAAATTTATTCAAAAGTATTTCTGATAAATGCTTTACTTTTGAAAAATATCAGTAAATCTTTAGTAAAAAAATAAATATACAGAATATATAAAATATAAGCTTAACGTAAGAGAATATTTGTTGCAGAAATCTCTTGAGCTGATTTTAAATTTGTGAAATATCATATATAGTTCAAAAACAAAAAGAATACAGAGTTTCGACTATCAGGCATATTTTATCTCGAAATATTTTAGCATTATCTAATAGAAAAATGGTAGCAAGAGTTTGTCGACAAGAGAAATGTTCTCCACCGGAACTACATTTTTTTATTCGAGGAATAAAAATTCCGGAAAATTTAAATCATGTAATTTTTTAAAATAAAATTTGCATGACATGTGTAACATAATACATTTAAATTGTAATAATGTAACCGGTATTTTTGAAAGACAAATTTAAACTGATAAAAAATATAAGGTAACAGTTATGCCGACTTAAAAATTATATATAGTTTAAAATAGAATAACCTCTGATTCTAGATATAGTTTGCGTGGCTGACGAGATACACAGTTCTGCGGTGCTGGCATTTTGGTCACACCCTTTCGCACTCGAAGGGTCATGTGACCCATGGAGGTGTGAAATTTTTACCACAATGAATTTGAAATCACAAACAAAGGTGGTAACACCCTCTTGGTCACATGACTCTTCGGGTGCAAAAGGGTGTAGCCTAATGTCAGCAACGTAGCATATAAATCTCGCCAGCCATGCATAGTTTAAAGTAGAATAAATAGAACGTTATTCCATACTCAAGACAAGTCCAGCTTACACAGTTACATATAATCCTGAGGCAAACTGCAAGATCTGCTCTAGTTTGACTTAGATGAAGCCATCCTAATTTATTACCAGAAGGCTGCTTGAGGAGGCCTCCAGTAAATTTTGTCTCTTAGTCCTTCCAAGATATGCAAGAGCGTAAGATGTACAAAAAGCAGTAAATCAGTAGATATGAAAAAATGTTCAAATTTCTAATGTAGTCCAACTATGCGAAGTCATCTAAAAGTAAATTAAGTACTCATGGTAAGATTTTACTTTATTGTTTTCTAGTTTATAAATTAGAATATCTCATCCCTACCTATAGCGAATATTTGTCCAAAAAGTCATAAAACATCCCGTAAAACGTCACGTGATTTTGTTTTAAGATTTTAATTAGACTCAACAATTACCCACTTTTTAAAAAAATCTCGTTATAGTTCAGTAAGTATTTTTTATTAGTGACTTACGTACAGAGAGCCTTCGAAAACGGGAAAAATTGTGTAAATTTATTGCTACTCAATAATAAGTTATATCAGTTGTACACTTAAGACGGGGGGAGGTTGTTATTGAGTTATAATTTCCTATCGAACATGAATTTAACCTATTTATTTCCCTGTTGCAAAGTTGAAAAAAAAAGATTATCTTCCGGTCTGAACATTACTTCCTATCACTGATAACTGAACGCTCTGTGTTTCTCTGCTGAGCATTTAAAAGCACAAAATGTGAAAAATAGTTTAGAAAACACTTGTTTAAAAAAATAATCAAATTCTTCGTGTACGACATAAATCTTTAAATTTAGTTAAAACGAACAATTTATAACAAATTATCAGAAAAAAATATAACTCCCAGTGTAGAAAAAATAAAGTTAATATACATATGTATAGATAGGTAGGTAGGCAAGTAAGTAGATCAGTTACAAGTAATAATTTATTAAGTTCCAGCAAACAAACTTGACTTTAACCAAACTCATAATTAAAAAAAATACTGAAGATAGTGTTTCAGAAAAGAGAATTCCTGAATTTGGTGTGGTATTCTCTCTACTCGCACTTAATTTAACATATTCATGTAATCCGGATGTATGAGATCTTCTCTTGTATATAACTTGCTACTGTAAATGAAAGTACTCAAGAATGGATCTCGATTAATTAAATGCTCATCTACACGCTAATAAAAATTCAGTCTATTACTAAGAAATATCTTGGAAACAAGGATGCCATAACTTTTCTTAGTATTACTGCTAAATACAGCCATGTAAATCAATTAACATACATGGCTTTATTTAGTAGTTATACTAAGAAAAGTTATGGTATCATACTAAAAAAAGTGATGGAATACTTGTTTCCTAGAGATTTCTTGGTAATCAACTGATTATTATTTTTTTTTTGAGTATACCACTCGGATACGCGGCATATATATACATACATACACATACATATATATTGCTATACACATATGGTGTTAATATATTACTCCAATTTCTATTGTATTAAAATGTTGTTTCCAAATTATATTATCCATAAATTGGTTCATTCTTTATTCATAATCAGATTTTTATTGATAATTCCTACATTGACCAAAAGCTTTTGCACGATAGTGTGCCTACGTATAAGAATACCAAAAGTTGGAAAGTGTGCTTTTTCAATCAAATAATCTGCAATTAAGCGTTTAAGCTGTAGTGATGCCAACTGGAATCATAAAATTCACAAGGATTTTTCTAATTGTTTTTCATTTTTAAATAAATATGTCACTTTAATTATCTTACATAATGTAAAAAGCGCTGCATTATACAAGAAATATACAATTGCAAATCACAAAAGAAATTAAAAAAAACACTCTTTATGATTCCAATTGAAAGAACTAAGCAATGATTGTCCAATTATGTAAAACACGAACGATGACAGGGTAACCATAAAATTAAATGTATTTCATTAGGATACTGTGACTCACATGTCCTGAAGGCTTATATGTTTGTCCAGATAAACAAATACGAATAAAAAAAATCTGACAGTCAGTCTCGGAAGATCCATATTATTTAATTAAACATTTGCAGAGAAAATTTGGGTCAGCTTTGTACCAGAATCTTTAAGTGTTAGTGTAGAGCTTTAAAACCACATTTTTTTTACATATTTTCAAAATAATTATAGTTGCCTCAACTTTTTATAAGCTGATTAAAAGCAATAGTTTCTGTTTGAGAGAATGCACAGGAACTACAGCAAAACATATTTAAATAGAAACGGGTCAAAAAATGTTTAAAATTCCTTCAGTATACCTGTTCTGATGGAATTATGTTGTCTCTAAACCCGTTAGCATGGCATTGTATGAGCTTTGTGGCATACTCTGCTAAAATGATTTAAGAATACATTTTTTAGCTCGTTATAAAATATGTACCGTCTTTAATTACATGAATAAAACTTGAATTTTTATTTATTGTTCTTTTCAGTATAATTAGACATGGACCTCAATATTTTGCATTCTTCTGTTTACTTATTCTTCACAGCATGCTATTCCTTTCTCTTCTTTTTTTGCAATAAATTGAACTTTTCGCTACCTGCGTTTTACTAGCAATGCAACAACTGTACTTATACATAGGAAATACCCTTGTATTTCTTGAAAACGAATCTAAGTAAGCAAATATTTCTTCCAAAAAGATTCTGCAACTAGAAAATTCATGACAAAAGCTTCTGGAAATACATAAAGTACAAGTACCCAAAATATTTTACAGATAGGATCTGAAGTGCAACAAGGAGCTAAAGTACATTTTTTGTAGCCCTCTACAAAAATTATTAGTCCTACACACACCGGAGTCTATGCAGTTTATGTGGCGGTGACCTATAATTTACATACTCAACTTGAACTTATTCGAATACACTAATTTACTTCAAATGATTCGCATCCATAAGCTGCAATGGATAAGAATAATATTTTGCAACCGCGTGAAAAAACTATCAGCTCTACACACATCAAAATCACATGACCTATAATACACAAGCGCACTTTCAAGAATTTCCATCCATCGGTCATAATGCGAAATAATCCTTTTTTGTATCTCAGTGAAAAATCAATAAGTCCTATATACAACAAAATCAATAGTGCTCGTGTGTGGGTGGTTTATAAAGTATATTCCAAATTTGAGCTGAATGGAATGCACCGTTTAGACGCTAGCGCACTTTCAAAAATTTTTCTCCATAGGCCATAATGTAAAACAATTCTTCTTTTTCAGCCTTGTAAAATAACTATGTCCTATGCATACCAAAACCAATACCGGTCGTGTGACAGCTGTATAAAATATATGCACCGAATTTGAGCTCAATTGAATGCACATTTTAGTAGCTATCGTGTTCACTCGCATGTACACATACGTACATAAATACATTTCGTAACAATACTTTCCTTACATGGAATATGTTCGGAAAGTAAAAATATCATAAATTAATTCAGAAGACCTCAAAACGCGTAAATACATCATAATTTAAAAGTGGAATGTTTTCACGATTACATACTTTCCTTACAGGATACTTGTTCTTAAATTAAAAACCAATCATCAAACAGCTGCTGTTTCTAAAGACTATGATCTGTTTTTTTGTTGCTTCTAAGGAACAGCCAACTTTTACAATCCTACACAATAGTGACAGTTGACAGAAGATGAATCCTGATCTTGACCTCAGTAAGATGTAATTGTTAGGATAGAGAGATTATCCATAGTCACACACCCATCATGGCCTGTGACTTTATGACTCCGCCTCAGCGTATTCCAGTTTTAAAGGAAGAAAGGCTTTTCTTCGGGTGGGTTTAGGGAGGTTTTTTTTTTTTTATTCTTTTTTTTACTGCTGGAAAAGAATATCTACCACTTTGCGTAAAACAGTCTTACTGTTCTCAGTTTTAGCTATCTTCTACTTTAGAAAAGTAAGTTCTGCTTATTTCGGGAAGAATGAGTTCAGTTAGCTTTGTGTAAAAGCATAAACAGTGATCAATGTTGGATCGATTACAGTCCATTCCAATGGTGACCAACCTTCTATATACCATATTCCACTTACGAGTTTAGATGCACCGTCCAACTCAACTATCTTATTTACTTCCTAACATTCACGGGTGGAGTTTAAGTACTTCAATATAAATACGGGTAGAGTTTAGGGGAGTGAAACTAATAACATATGAACATCGAGATTTAAAGTGTTGATCTGAGCAAGAGGAGTCTACAACAAATTTTTCGAATTTTTGGTAAAGGAATTGGTTTGATTTTTGATGACCATGTATCCTATTTTGGAGCATAGAAATACTTACTTGTAACCTAGCATCATAAATCACAAATAATATATTTCCTGCCACGAAATTATTTCGAAGGTCTCCATTCTGTCTAAAACATTAAATAGTAACAAGGACTTCTTGTAATCATCGAATGCGCCAAGTTCATTTCACGCATCACGATTTGGTCACCCCTGCTCTAATTTTTCATTACAGGCAATTAACCTAACCTAGACCACGGTTTACACGTAAAACACTGAAACATTCCTACATGGTGTTGCTTTACTTGGGAAGCAAAATTAATTTACACACTGAGTATTCAAACTGTAATTACAATAAATGCATCACAGGAGTAAATTTGTTCATTCATCGTAAAATGTACAAAAACTGGAAAAAAACTGATATTTCCAGTAGGATAAATCATATTCGTCTTCCAGTTTTGTTTTCATTCGTAAGCACATTTTTTTGCGAATGAAGAACGCGGTAATTTCAAAAGGAGTGAACAAGATTTCAGACACTCAGACAAGAAAAGTACATTGATAGATTTGCATAATGCGATAGATCGAAGACAAATACGAGTGAATGAGAATAGAATCGATATGAGGGAACTGAGTCTCCCATCTCAAATTTCCTTATCAGAGTTTCTTCGAAAAAGAGGTACACAGTATTTTATTGCCTTGTAAAATGATCCAGTTTCTTACTTTAAATTTAAAAACGTAAAAGTTTAAATAAAGAGAATATTTTTATTTCATAAATAAAATTCCTACTCGCCATAAGTGTCAATGTTTCTTCAAAATATCGTATTTCATATTCTGAAGTTAATTTCTTTTTTCTCCCACTTGCAGTAAATGTATGTTTATAATATCTGATAACACACAAATAACATAAATACAGTCAAGATAAATACATTTAATGCATGTGATTTAACATTGAACTTTAACTAAAATAGAAAAGAATTAGTTAAAATAAATAAATAAATAAACAGCAAAATAAAAGTAGCTAATCAAGACACATTACTGAATAAGTTCCCCATCTGCATTTACGATGAAAATATATGTCACTTATATAAACAATTTTGTTGATATCGTTCATTTTTGTTTCGTTCAGATTCAAAGTAGTTTCATGAACAGTTTTACCATTTGTTACCGACTCTATTCAAGGAACTTCACAATTTGCACTGTGCTCACCGTGCTGCAGTTGGAATATTTCTTCCCTCACTCAGGATTTATATTACATTATTATAGTCATTATACACGCAATGGTTTAAAGAAAGCAGGGTAAAGGCTGCATATTGTATATTTACATTTTTCTAACTAGTAATAGATAAACACAGTGAGATTAACAATATTGATATGGAGAATGATGTCCAGGAACAGGCAGCTTACTATCCTAGATGTTTTATGTCGATCAGTGATCCCGTCGATATATATGACCGATAATCCGTTTTTTTTTTTGGGGGGGGGGTTCGGTTGCTGTTACTGCAGAAATTAGCATAAATTTGACAAAGCAGCACAAACCCGAAGGAAATACACCGCAGTAGATAAAATGGAAATCATGTACCCTGTACCATTTGATTCACGGACCGGTACTGGTCCATTGCCCGGTGGTTGGGCACCACTGACCTAGATGATTCTGGACCACCCTACGAAACATTTTACAACTAATAAGAAAGGTATCTATCATTCCTGTATGTCTATCAGCCGCCATGCTCAAACCACCGTAAACAGATATATGCATCAGAGTGATTCCATGATAACTCGAGCTACATTTTTTAAATCGCTTTTTCAACTGGCGTAAAAATAAAAAATGCATTTATTTTCTTTCAACAAAATTCATCCTGATTACGAATCGTTTTTTTTTCAATAAATCAGTTAAAATCTTATAGCTGATTAATTTTTGAAATATTAATTAAAATTGCTTGGTATCTTATGCTACCAGAAAAAGACATTGACTTTTCTGCCCATACTTCAGAGTTGTATTTCCGTTAAAATTCTACTTTTTAAGTGCTATAATCTTTATGAGAGTTTGTATGTACCTTTCTCCTCACAAAACATCATGCAGTTTTCTATATAAAATTGGTTATTGAATTAAAATTTACTAAGTGTATGGCAACTGATGCTGTACACAACAGGATAACTCATGCTACAACGTAGATGACCGACTTTATGATGCCTGACTTTGAAGTGCTGGCATTCTGATAAAAATAAACTTTTACACAAAATAAACTGTTACCAACACAGCTACAACAATTCGAAATAATTTCTCACACAATTTATTACAAAGTAAAAATATATTTTTTATGGTAATGTCCATGTTCATATGGAATTTGCCCATTAGTGAAGGTAGTAAAAGAATAATCTTTGTAGAAAAACAGTGAAAATGGTTTTACAGAAGCAAAAAAAGCAAGCGAACTGTCGCATATTTAGGTTTTTAGTGTCATTAGTCGTTCTTTGTGTCCCAAAGATGCGGAACAGAAATTTTCAATTCTGAGTGCATCATTGCTTTCCAACATGGGAACTATACGCTGTTAATAAGATTTTGTTCTTCAAAAGACAGCATTTGAAGGCCAATGCCGAAAGCAATGGACACAGGAGTTGGAATCAATGTAAGTGAAACTCACATACACCAAGATTAAGATATACACCAAGTATTGTGAGTTCTACAATAAAGTACTACGAAACCCACAATACTTTAAGAAGTTCGTGTAGACGTGACTAAAATCAATTGTTGCATACTTCAAATGTCGCTCTTTAGAATTATACATTTGAAATAAAAACTACAAGATAAACCACCCTAACAAAGTAATTTATGCATCGCAATTCCTAATATTTATGAATAGTTCATATATATTCAAACTAACGAAAATTCTAGCATTTCCAATTTCAATCAGAATTTCGAAACCAGCTTTGTTTTATATTAGCACAAAGTCAATACTTAAAATTAATTAAAATGAACATTTGAAACAATATCGGATGAACAAACAGCTACTGCGTGTACGTTAAAGTAATTAGAAATTACGAAATGTAATTAAAATTTTAGCTACGGAAACAAGTTTTCAGAAAAACGTTACAATATCAGTTTTCTACAGCCGCAGTGTAACCAATTCAAAATTAAAATTAATTCTTCCATGATATTATTTATTCATTTTGAAAAAGAAAATGCTCTTTATTCTTTATATTTATCTGAAGTCTACAATCACAAACATATGTGGTTTTATAAGTTAAAAACATAAAGTTTTAATTAAAAATTGAAAAAAATATGCTACATTAATAAAAAGGTTTTTTAGAGTTTATTTAAATTTTTAAACAAAGAGAATCTATTTTAAATCTTAGTTGGGAAAACCGTTCCGTAATGTAAAAGCCGTTTCTCGGAGAATACAAGAGAAGAGTAAATTTTAAAGTGGATAATTAATTAAAGTCAGCGCGAACAAAACAGTTAGTAAATATGCTGGGCAAACAAAGTGGGCAATGTAAGTTTTGAATAAAATATAAGCGTTTTGTTTTCTTCCTGGGACTTCATTTTTTTTTTTAACGAAATAAGGACTTGTAGATTGGGATTTGAAAGATTTTATCTGCGGTTAACTCAATTGGTTTCAAATTATTTTTTCGGCTAATGTGAGTAATTTAACAAGTAACAAAAAAATTTTTTTCTATAACTGATTCTTTCATAAAATGGATCCCTGAATTCCAATATGAGCCCCTTCTGTTCCATTACGCATCGTTTTCCAGAGACAAACACCCAACATACATTTTTTTTTTCTCTTTTCTTTAATTTCATGTCGAAGAATTTGATTTAGAGTTTTGGGGAAAAGATTATTTTAACCATTAAATGTCTTTTGAGGGACTTCGTAGGTGAAAGGTTCTAAAACAAGTACATTTATAGCAAGGGAAAAGTAGATTTAGGGATTTTTCTCCTTAATTAAAAAAAAAAATCTATGAGAAAGTCGGTTTTTCTTGATTTTTTTCATTCATTTTTTCATAATTCTGCTTTCAGAATCACCCTTCCTCCAGACCTTCTAGGACTTAGAATTCCCTCCAAGAAAGTTTGAAAGATTCAAGGTTAACAAAATCCCCCTTTAAATAATATATACGCTTTGTGTATAGTACAGTAAGTATACTATTTTGACACACTTTCCACTCTATTCTAACGAAAGGATTATTTTAACACTTAAATTCAAAAACAATAATTAGTTTTAATGTCGATACAATCAAGGAATTTTCGTATACCTTTAGATTAGACAGCTTTTAAACGATTCGACACTGATGTAACCCCTGATTTTTTTTCCAATGTAAGTGTTAAAATATATTGTCTAGCAAATACATTTCAAATTGGCAACACAGATTCACTTCGTAAAACACGAAGCGTGTGAGTTAATCAGAGATAAACCGCATACAATGAATCTTGCATCTTTCTTGCACGGAATTTGGAATTTGGTGTCCCTCACACGGTTTTAGGCAAAATTGTAGCTGTATATTTTTTTATGATTCGGCAGAGAAGGGGGGGGGGGGTATTCAGGTGAAAAAAGGCATGAAGCTGGAAATTGTATTATGGAGAAATTAAACGAAAAAATCAAGAAAAACCGATCATTTTTTGTTGATTTGTATTTAATTTAAGCTAATGTCTAAAATCTCCCCCACTTGTCATAAATGTTCTTATTATAGAAACTTTCACCTATTCCCGTCAGAAGACATTTAATGGTTAATATAGCCCTTTACTCGACCCTCCAAATCAAATCCATGACTATAAAATTAATGAAAACTAAATAAATGAGAGGAGGGGGGGGGGGTCCTAGTTGGATACAAATGCGTATCATATTCAGATTCAGGAATCTTTTTTACATAAAAATCAGCCGGAATGGTATCTATTTATGTAAAAAAAAAAAATGGTTTCTTTTGCAGAGCAGTGTAATTAATTAAAGTCGGTGTAAACAAAAAAGTAAGTAAATATACTGGGTGAACATTGCAGGCAATGTAATTTGTGGATAAAATACAGAAATTTTGTTTTCTTCGTAGCTTTTATTTTATTATTTTTTTTTTTTACTTCTGAAATGAGATTTCTTATAAAAATGGAATTTGAAAGTTTTTAACTCAGTTGTTTTTGATTTATTCCCCAGGCTATACTACTAATTTGGATTTGTGTTTTTCCACTCCCTGAAAAGATATCTAAACAAATGTGTAGAGAAAAATATTTTCTAAGTATATGAAATATTTAATAATTTATTTATTATTAATATTATTGAATTTAATATTTTTATATCAAATTAATTACAGAATTTAAAAACCAAGATATGGTGATCTCGCATTTTTAAAGAAACATATCTTTTCTCAGAAAACGATTTAACGGAATGAGGCACATTTCATTAAATTTTAGCAGATCGAAGTTCAAAACTTTATTTCACCGATATAAAATAGCTCCAGATTCCTTTTAACAAATCCTAATATCACGTTCCATGTCATTAATCTTACTTAATCTTTTGTGTCTTCCTGGTAGTAGGGATAGCGCAATTGCTGAAAACTTTCGACCAAAATAATTAATTGGTATCTAAAGATTATTCAGACTTGAGCAGCATAATTTACGCGACAAAAATTTTCTTTTTATCATTACTTTTTAAACAGATAAAATATGCTGTATTTTTCCCAACATGTGTAAAAGATTGTTTTTAGAAGTATAGGAACATCTAAAACGAGTTAGTAAATCAGTTAGTGCTAATATGTTTTTAGCTGCATTCTAGAACTTACTGAAAATTTTCAAGCCAGTTACTGATAAATTTTCAAAATAAAACCCTATCAGTAGTAAAACACATACTGACATTTCAAATACAAAATGCGAATAAACAAGGTGGACACATGCGCAGGCTAAGATCATAGAATAATGTTTTAAGTATACAAGTGTCTTTCATAAAAATCTACTGTAATAGCATAAAAATACGGAAAATAATAATATTATAGCATATGTAGGTATACAATGCCCAAAATAATTATAAGATACTGTAACATATCTGTAATAAAACTGGATAATCGTAATTTGGATTAGCAGTGAAAAAGTAGTGGGTTCTAAGTACAATTTCTGAGTGATCGAAAAGAATATGGAAAATTCGACAGTGACTTTGATAACTATAATGTCTTAAAGGAGATTAAGCTGTCAAAATATACTTGAGAAAAACAGTGAAAAGAAACTGTTTGGCTTTCTTTAAGTGCTGTATATCAGCAAAGGCGTTGTCTGAACAAAATCATTTTTGAAATGAGAATTGTGGAAAACCCCTTGTAATTAAAATGCCTACCTAATAGAAATCCATTGTTGCAGAATGCCTATGAGGATCCTGAAAATGGGAATTCCGGGATTTTTAACGGTTTTTAGAGAATTTAAATGCCCGAAGAAGACCAGGCCAAAAGTCGTAGCAACAGATACTTAAAGATAACAGCCAGAAGAAATAGAACAATGAATGCATGTGCATGTCAATGAATGTTCCTTGTTATTAAAAAGCCGACCTAATAGAAATCAATTGTTGCAGGATGCATATGAGGATCCCGCAATGGGAATTCCGGGATTTTTAACCGTTTTTGGAGAATATAAATGCCCGACGAAGACCAGGCCAAAAATCGTAACGACTGATACTTGAAGGCCTGACGAAACTGAACAATGAATTCCATAGTTCTCCAACAGCACCTAAGCTTAGCTATACACTCGTAGAACTATGGTACACGGCTCGTTAACCCTTTAACGCGCAGTGTTCCCGCTCTGGGATCACCAAACTCTGACGTTATGACTGTTGCCAGTCACGAAGAATAGATTTGATTTCTATAAAAATAGTTGCGGGTGACATAGCTCCAAGAGAATCCTTTACTTTTTAGCACGTCATTTCCCGTAAAAAAATGGTCACGATTATTTTTAACAGCACTGATATCTGCTGAAAAATGGAAGAATGCGAGAACAGTTGGATAGATTGCCCAATGCTGAAAAAAGGGCAGCCGTTGCCATCGCTCGATTTAACTACCAGCAAGATAGCGGACGATCGAAACGTTCATCGCGTGCCACAGATCTAGAGACCCTTTTTTGACGACAGCTGGCTGTGCGCGCACAGTCAGCTGTCTCTAGATCTGTGGCAATGGGATGAACGTTTCGATCGTCCCCCATCTTGCTGGTAGTTAAGTCGAGCGATGGCAACGGCTGCCCTTTTTTCAGCATTGGGAAAGGGTTGCGCCTCAAAGGGTTAACAGCAGTTATCGTGCTGACCGTTGAGAGTGGATAAAAAATCATAAATTTCAGAAAAATTGACGATATCCATTAACATTTTGAGCAGTACGTGACATATTTGCAAAACAATTTACTAGATCCTAGTTGAAAGTCTTGATAAAATTCATCATTAATATAGCAAATCCTAAATTTAACTAACTACGTTTACTAACAGTTTATAAATTTTAATTTTCTGTAGAAACTGAATGTCATAACTTTTTAACTTTCCATTTCAAACTCATTAAATTTTACATTATTAATAGTGTTTAAAATCATACTTTAGAATTAGAGTAAAGAAAAAAAATAATAAATAAATCTCTGAAGATTAACCTTCAAAGTAAGTCCGTTTTGAAATTCCTAATCTGAACTGAAGCAAGTTTGCATTCGAAAAAAGCTCTTTGCCTACTTTAATTTTATGTTTAACTATCTTCACTTCACTTAATTTAAGGAAATACACGATTTTCTCTCTCATACTTTTGAATAGTGAGAACAAATTAGAAATCCACATATGGTAAATGAAGTGTTGTAAGAACCAAAAATAATGGATTGAGTTGTAAATATTACGTAAGATTTTGACATGGAATTAATGAAGAAAAAAAGTTCTGAATAAACGTAGGAGCCAAAAACTAATCTACTTTTAACTACAAACATTTCAAAAACGTTTTCATTGATATGAATGTTTACTAAAATTTCAACTTCAAACGAACTGCACGTTGTCTCTATTAATAATTTCTTGGAGTTTTAAAATATCTATGGGTAAAGCTAGAAGCTCTATAGTATAGAGCTTCTGTTTTTCATAACAGTTTCATAAAAAGAAATTTTTGACTGACTTTTTGACTTTGATAGTTAATTAAAATCTGGCATATTCGCAGGTACAACTCTGTTACATTTCTTCAATTGAAATTCTTCGTTGTTGAAATAATTTTTAGGCTTTAATAGTTCTTAATGGAGTAATTAAACATGTATATTTCAAGAAAAAAATAGAATGAACTTTAGAATGCTCTTTTTTAAAATCTCTATGAAAATATCGTTACATTTAAAAACAGCATTATTTTAAAGTTTTAAAACGGTTAGATTACTATAATAGGTACATGGCCCATTTAAATGACGTATGATATGTTAATATTTCAGAGGTGTTTCTATTAAAAAAATTATAAATGATTGAGAGTATTCCTGTATCACTTCTTTATAAGCTGAGATTTGCATAACTTTCAGCTCAAGCATCAATGATACTCCTAATTTTTTTAAAGAATTTACTTTGTACATAATTCTAAATCACAATTTGCATTCGTGTAAATGCAATACCAATGCTTTCATGTCCCTAACAGCACAGATGGTCATAAAACATTGTTAAGTCATAAAGGATCACAGTGGTCACCGAGTGTCACAAACTAATCACACCATGATTGATTAACTAGGTGGCGTCGCTGTAACAGTTTTTCTAACTTTTAAATCCGATTAGATTGTTACAAATATTTTAACGAGTAATTTCAGTAATAAAAACGAAAAAATACGATGAAATCGTGCAAATCGTATAATTTTACAATGTACAAGACTTTGTTGTCATTTTTTGTTCGGGTTATCCGAAGGATTTTAATAGTTTTTATAAGTCTTGAGTTCCAAACATCAAAGTGACTGTTCTATTATTATAAGTTAGTTTGCAGTCTATTGCATTAACAGGGAAAGAAGGAAGAAGACTTTTGAATAAGAACCAAACATAGGAAGTCGCAATAAATAAAAATATCTAGATGAAAGAGAAAAATTTGCAGAAATGTTTTTAAGAAATAAAACATTTAAAACAAATTTGATAAGAAATTAATAAAAAGCCAAAACTTCAATTTTATTTATTGTTTGTTCCCTTGTTGCCTTTCCTTTTGGAAAATGCATCTTACATATTGGACAACTGCGGATGTAAACCAGATGTCCTGTATCATAAATTGTATTTTTACTTTTCATGCCAGTTTATACAAAGAAAGTCTTGCAATGCAGTTTATATAGGCTTTTCCGCTCTCAGTTATCTTCGAATAGCATATCGAACAGGCTCTATTAAAATAAAGTTAGTACAAATCAAACTCATTATGCTTACCACTTATAAACGGTTACTATTATGATCCTAAACGGTAACTCTTTTAGCTATTTTTTATGCTAGAATAAGTTCAAAATTCAGCCGTTCAATTTCACGCAAAAAGTACTCCCATTCACATATTTTTAAAGCTATTTTTTAAGTGCGCAGTAATTTATGACGCAGAAGGTAAGTATGGTGTATCAAGATTGTTTTATTAAGTTATAAACTGAAATATTGGAGATCTTTATAAACTATTAGATCCTTTTATTGTGTCAAACTTGGATTTTAAAATAATTCCTGTCTCATTTTCAAAATCCCACCCCCTCCCCCCGAGTAGAAACGTATATCTACAGCATTTCGAAGTATCTTTTAGTCACCATTGGAAGGGTTATCCTGCATATATTCTTAGTTTTTATTATTTTATTACTTTTTTCATTGCAGCTTTTAGTGACTTTGACGGAGATTATCAACAGCAGATCGAAATTCCTGTCATAGAAAGTATAATTTTTCTCGAATAAGCGGATCAAGAAAAATGGTGAAACATTTTTTCATTTTTACGAGGTTAATATTTCTTTAAATGCCAGCTTACACTAACATATATATATTCCCTTGTTTTGATTGAGAAAAAATACAAAAAAAAATATTAATTTCGATTTATTTATGAATTTTATCATAGTTTTACTGACTTCAACTGACGCATTTCCAGCGGGATATGACAGATGAAACGAAGAAATTTTATTGGATATTTCAGTTTTATTGATTAGATAGAGCTGAAAAACGGGACTTCCAGATTAACAGACTGCGATGAAGTATTTTGTAACGAAAAATATTCCTTCTGTAAGTTAAACTAAATTAGAGCTGTTTGTATTAGATTGCGTACGAAACATCATTTTAATCCTCTCTCATGGTCCAATCTGAATATCTGGAATTCCTGTGTACATGTGATTTGGCATGGAGTAGTTCTCAAATACGTGTTGTAAAATATTAGTAAATTACTCTGATCCAAACCATATCCGTAGCCGTATAAAAATAACTTTACAACTAGTTTATTAAAATAATAACTATCAATCTTCTCCGAGAAGCTGAAACTTGATATTCCTTTCACTATCGTACAATTATCCTTATCGATCATCTGTACTTTAAAAAGGAGCATACACGTGTATACACACAAAAATACATCATACACAGTTTTTAATTATAAATCGAAATACGACATTCAGAGCTTATTCATTCTTTTCAAAGTAGTATTTGTCGAAATCTATTGTTTTTATGTCTCTGAAATTTCCTGTATGAAACAGTTTCTGTGCGATATTTTAAAAATAATAATAATTTTCTTTTATTTTGAATCTTGGACTCAAAATTAACTTGTTCTAACTAAACTAAACTAAACACTGGAGCAGCAGCCTACATGTGACTAATCCATGCCCCATCCATGCTTTCTCAACCACTACCTCTGGGGTGTGGAAACACATACCCGGACCAAGTGGTCAGCTTGATGAGGAGACCCCAGTGTTTAGTTTCCAAGAAAGCTTCGTTCTCATTTTATCGATCCACTCAACGAATGAAAGATTAACTCAACCTTGGCACCCAGGGAATCCAATCAAAAACCTGCGTCATTACAGCACATGCTGAAATTCAGTTATCTTATTAACCTCCAATTTTAAAATGACACAACTGTGACTTTTACTTTTTACGTCCAGCGTGATTTACATGAATAAATCAAAGATCTAGAGTTACTTTTCCGCTAGCTAATATAGCAGTATCAATCGTTACATAAATTGGGTTCAATTTAAGCTCGAAACTACCAAACTTACTTTATGTAATTTGAATTGCGCCGATTTATGAGAAAAGCATATGAGAAATGAAATCGTAAGTATGATTTATTTTATCAAATGCTACATTTTTATTTTTATCGCTATTGAAAGCAATTATTATAGTGTATTTTTTTACTTATTTACTAAACTGAAAGAACTTATATTTTTATAAACCGTAACTAAATTCTGCAAATGAATTTCAAACCTTTTTTACGTTGACGTGTTTTTTCCATCTCTATTCTGCTCCTGTGAGTCTCTTTTAAGTCTCTGTATGAGATGTTAATGCCACAATGCGCTACACCAGCTGTGATATATGTTTATCTTTTTGACATGTTGGCGCTTTTGTTTTGAATATGATGTGTTTATCGTTTGCGTTTTCATCTCAAAAACGCTTCCACAATTTCCACGCAGTAATAACTTAAATTCCGTAGAGATTATATGTTTTGTTTTAGTAAAAAGTTACGTAATACGCGCTAATTAAATAGATACGAGAGCGGTTCAGAAAGTAGGATAACAAGTCCTTTAAGGAAAATGCTTATTCACGCAGTACGAGAGGTACGCATACATAACAAAGAATTTGATGCAGACTATTCTTCAACATAGCCTGCATGGACATGAGAGCATTTGTCACGTCTGTATAGCCAGGAACGACCCTAGGTTACGGGATGCCCCCTTTAATGCTCTAGATCAAGACTGTCTCAGTTTCTGAGTTCAAAATTGCGACCCTTCGAAGGTGGCGTCCTGATGCGAATCTTACCTTGTTTACAGAGTCGGCCAGGCCCCTGTCTATAGCAATCTATCGAAATCGGTATTGAAGAAATCAGAGAATTGATCACTGAGCCACTTTACGAAAACATCCTGATTTGATAAATCAGTTTGGAAATGATATCCTACCAGGTTCTTCTTCAACGGGCCGAAGAGGAGGAAGTCACTGGGTGATCCTGGGAAGATCCAGGCCGTGGAAAAAGAATGTTCCAGTGACTTTCAGCAGTGGCGCACACAGGACTTTCTTTTAGAGGGTGTTCAGCCCATAAAGGTGTGACACCAACCACCTGAAAAAATACGAAACAAAATATTTCTTCTACGAAACAAAATATTTTGTAGACTCAACCGCACTTCAATGTATCATGTTTTTGAATTATGTTTTTCTTTACAATCTTAACAGCTGACAAAGTCTTATATGGAAATGTCAAAAACTACAGGATGGTTTTTGATTCAAAGTTGACAACTCCTTTGGGTGGGGTCCAGATCCCCTGTCCCCCCACCCCTTGTGTGCGCCACTGACTTTCAATGACTTCTAATGACCGTCGGAACTACTCTAGCGGAACCAGAGAATCGAAATATAATAGAGAAAGTATCGCAGTTCAAAACTCGTTCTAAATATGAGTCAAGGATTAACCATCTGACTTATGGCACAGATATGCGCAGACAGGCTAGACTTGTGCTTTGTCACCACACTTGGAGACTGGTAAGTGTAAACTACAAGCGAAATTTACAGTCAATATACGCGTTGCAAACCCTCTTGGCGTAAAAATAACATCGTAAAGGCTTAGTGCATGTGGATACATTGAAATATTCTTCATTTATCAGAAGTATGTTTTAAAAATATGAAAAAAAACCACTTTCCCGTGAAATGTTATTCGAAAACCTTTCAGAAATCATAAACTGTATTTTTATGCAGAGTAGCTTTGTACCATTATTTCTTAAAAATAGAACAATGAAGTGGGCGTACTGGAGTGGGCTTGCAGGCAATGGATGCTCCAAAGAAAACTAAGGAGAATTGGATGAGCAAGAATTATGTGCGTGAGATCTTGCCACAAGTCATCTGGTGGGACAAGTGCCTCAAGTAAAGGTTGCCATAACGCTCGCTATCCTATTTCTTTCCTATGGGCCAACCACGTGTCTAACCCGGTTGCATCTAGTGGCATCGTCTGTAGTACTTAGACATGGACTTTCACTCGCTCAGGGAATAAGCGCGATACGTGAGAGCTCTTGTTACCTTGCTTTTTGAAGCACCTACGTTGCACTGATGTAGCCAACAAAGGATAGCGGACCTTGGGGGACGTACATGTCCATGAGTATTGCACGCCTCATAGCTAATACATAAAATTGTCTTTTTTAGACGATTTTTCCCATTCTTTTTTGTTCGTAGCATTTAGTACAGCTCAGCCTTCTCCTCCTTCCTAACATACCCTTTTCTGGATATTTTTTGCTGTCAAGTGCACTCTGGTACCCCCCGAGAGTATCTAATGCAATGTGTAACACTAATCTATAATTTAATTAAATTACACAAAATCAAGATTAGAATTGGCTAGTACAAAAATCCCTGATGTCACAAATTCTCAGAAATCAACAAAAATTCATCAACCCAAAACTACCACGTGGATTTTCAAGAACTTACCTGGTTTCATTACAAGTATTAAATTTCAAAGTATATAGTACTCCTTAAATCGAAAAATTTATTTGTCTTTTTATGTGACGGGTTTTTTTTCTGGGTGTAATTTCAGAATGATAACTGACAAAAAAACAGTTTGATCATTATTTAAAGACATTCTCGCATGTATAACTCGTTAACTGAGACACACAGAAACATTCCCATTAGCCTCCCAGGTGGTGCAGTGACTAAAGGGCCATTCTATCTCCTTTTGGGTCAGGGCTTTATTCTCGGCTAGGGCTTGGATGTTTACTAGTCCCTCCCTTCATAGAGTGTAAAGACGGCCACCCCGCCCACTGGGTGCCCCATCATAAAATGGCCAGTAATTTGGGCCTTAGTAGCGGTAAAATGCTTGATGAGTAAGTGACAAAAAAATTCCTATAAAGTGTAATGTATTTGTAATAAATCATCAATTATTTTTTTTCTGGTGCTGCTTACAAAGCAGTTTAGTTTACTTCGTTTTATATATGCACTATCTGTACATAAAGCACGCATGTAATGGAATGAACATTTCTCGTAGCTTTTTGGGAAAAACTCTCTTGTTGTTATCTTAAGACGAAAGCAATAGAAATAGTTCAAGCACATATAAGATTGGTTTTCTGTAAGTAGTAGGGGAAGGTCGCACAAAATGATCCCCTTAAGGTTAAAACTTATGTAAGTCAACATGAAAGTTTAAATAAAATTTGGCCCTTTGCAATCATATTTTGCATCATAAGCATGCTTTAATAATACTTTAAAAACACAATGAGTAACGAAAAAAAATAGAATTTTTAGAAAGTGTCTAAAGGATCATTTTACCCTCAACCCATAATTTACACTTTAAATTGAAAATAATTTTAAATTGTTTTTTATCGGCAAAATAAAAGAGGTGAAATTAATTATGACTATACGTAATGAAGCAAAATAAAGTTTACAATCATATAGTATGCATGATTTATTTTAATAAAAATTTTAAAATAAAAAGCGTCACAAACAATAAAATGGAATATTTTAAAATTATAATAAAAAAATTATGGCCTAAAATAAACTCAGAAATAAATTAAATAATGTAATGGGAAGTCACGCATTTTGATAATGGTTGAAAGGCTATCATGAAGTCAAGTCACGGTATTGGAATTTTGCAGTCGAGATCATTTTGCAAGGCGATATGGCTCCCAATTTATATCATACTATACAGGAACACGTCGAGAAACATAACAAACTCAGCAAGTGTATGATTC
The DNA here is from genome assembly GCA_038373885.1 of Cheiracanthium punctorium. Classification (NCBI taxonomy): domain Eukaryota; kingdom Metazoa; phylum Arthropoda; class Arachnida; order Araneae; family Cheiracanthiidae; genus Cheiracanthium; species Cheiracanthium punctorium. The sequence continues at coordinate 57,167 of JAWZYV010012308.1, read as the reverse complement.
ACATCTAAAAAAATACTCTATTCGTAAACCACATCATATTTCTGCACATTAAAAACTGTTTTTCTAAATAAATAGGAAAGTTAGTGCTTCCCTTATAAGAGATATGGTAAAACACAGTTTTTTGAAGAATTTTACTCAGACACATAACACACCGATCGCTTAAATACCGCCATTGCTTCTTCTTGACTTGGCACAACTAGTTTATGGGTTACCTGGTAGATAGCTCTGCCTGTATTTAAGAAAACATTTGTGAATTGTTTTACCCGCTAGATTATTTGGGACCACCTTCCCCTACGAAAATAGACTAAAAGTATTACGAAAAAAGTTAAGAAACAAAAATCTATTAGCTTCTTCAAACGGGAAAGTGCAATTAATCCTTCTATAAGCTTAGAGTAAGAACTAGAATAATTTTCTTATATACTAACCCAAGCGATCTAACCTACTTTTTTCAACAGAAAACGGCTCCATTCATTACCCTTGTAAGAGTAATTTATCGGTCGTGGTTACACTTATCATTTAGCTGTTGCTCAAATAATCTAAAGGGTTTCGAGTTCGAGGTTAGTTTATAAAGTAATGCGGAAACATTTGATACAATTTTATTTGCTAAGAATTTATAAATCTGTCATATATATATAGAGTTTGTTAACATTGTTCATTATTAATTTATGTATGTAAAGGAATTTTTCATTACTTGGAAAAGAGAATTTACAAAATTCCCAAAGAAAGCTTTATGTTAACGTTGCAATAAAGGTGCTGATTGTTGATTAGGATTTCATCGGCACTAAAAAACTCAGACATACTAAAACAACCTCTACTAGTCACTGTAATGATCTAAACTAGTAAAAATAAATAACTTTGCTGAAAAAAACACGTATAGTATTTTTTTCAGCAACACGTATTTCTGTGTGTTTTATGCAAAGTAATTAATTTTAATATTTGATTAATTTCGATATTTAAGCGATTAAATTTATATTATTAGAATAAAATATTTTGATATAATTTAAACAGAGTTGTTTTCATTATTTTCATAAATTATAAATGACATTTACATAAAATAGCTCGATTATTCTAAGAAAGACACCATGTGAGAGTTTAAAATATCAAAAAATGAAAGTGTTAATAGAATAATCATACTGAAATTCCAAAACACTAGATAAATTATAAATATAAATATATATATATATATATATATATATATATATATGTATATATATGTGTGTGTGTGTGTGTGGTTGAGGTAATAAACATTTGGCGAATCTGAAAAAAAAGTGAAAATGAAATTGAAAAAAATGAATCTCCAGAGCATTTCAAGAAAAATTGCTGAAGAAACTGGATCTTTTCCAAGAAGTATTCAGAAAATCCGAAACATTAGTTTAGGAGAATTTAAAGCATAATATCTGGCCACAGGAAAGAAAAAGAAAGATAAGTCATCTCTCAAAGTCATTGATTAGGAAACACTTTCCAGTATAAGTATTTGCATTCAGAGAACAACCAATAATCCAATTATCCCATAATGGTATAATCCAAAAAATTAAATTTGTGTAAACTTTATCAATATGAGGAAGTATGAAAAACAAATATCAATTAGAGAGTTAATTTTATCGAGAACTTCAATTTTAATAATCTTGATTATATCTATTGTTTTCGCTTTTATTAAAGAGTAGCTTAGTGGGGAAATAAACTACCTTTAATATTTTCCTCTTTACGTTCATTATGTTTTAATTAGTAAGAAAATATTAAAATATCTATTGAAGAAAGCAGCTGTAAAAGCAAAATTTAACTGACAAACAGTCAGTTAAATTTTGCTATTACAGCTTTTAAAGAAGAAGTATTTTATGAGGAATGTATATGTATTTTTATTCCTAAATCTTTAAACTGCATGTAAGTAATATCTTAGCAGGTAACATGGAATAAAATGAAATTATTCCACTAAAACCAACCTTAAGCTTTCTAGGCAAGTACTCTTTTTATAGAAAATGTTCAAGATTAGGGACTTAGAATGCGGTAACGCTACTCGTACGTAGTATTACTACTAAAAAAAGTTTCTTGAAGATTGAATATTATAATATGTCTTATAACTGGATTAAATAAATAATAAGTTAATTTTCACGTCTAAAACTTAACTTCTTTAAGGTTTTATCTTAGAAAATCGAATCAGTATTTTTACAAAGTTCTATAAAGTTATATTCATAGCAATTTTACACATAAATTTACTGGTATTTGTACTATTAATAATATATTAAATTGTTACACCAATTTTTATTTTTAAATTGTTTTACACTTTACAGAAATATATTAATAAAATTTTTTTAATTAAGAATTATTCATCAATTAGTTCATCAATGTATTTTACACTTAGACCACTGAAAGTTTAAGACCGATAAAACTTATAAATTATTTAAAAAAATAAAATTCAATTTTCTACAGCATTAAAAATTGTGAGCGGATAACATGAGAAAAATAACTATATTTTTCTTATGCGTGCGTACGGAAAGACTGTCAAGAAAGTTACTGTCAATTAATCTACATCACTTCGATGGAAAAATTATTTATTTTTTAAACATTGTAGTAAATAATTTACTAATTTTTGCTGAATCTTATTCAAAGGTTATCTTTCTCTCTCTCTCTTTCTCTGTATATGTATATATATATGTGTGTGTGTGTGTGTGTGTGCTTTGCTTTTGAAAAATGTGAGTAAATCTTTCATATTCCTAGACCTGTTTCACATAAAAATAAATATGCAGAATATCTAAAATATTACCGTAAGCTTAACGTAAGAAAACATTAGTTATATAAATCTCTTGTGTTGATCTTAAATATGTGAAAAATGACACTTCAAAAAAAAAGGATACAGAGTTTCGACTCTTAAACATATTTTATCTCGAAATATTTTTGCATAATCCAATCTTTTAGAAAAATGGTACTAAGAGTCTGTCGACAAGAGAAATGTTCTCTACCCGAACTGCATTTTTAATTCGAAGGAATATTTTTTAATCGAAACTTTTTAATCGAAATGTGTGTGTAATGTGATAGATTTAAATTAGAGTAATATAACAGGTTTTTTTCAAAGACAAATCAAAACGTGAGTAAACAGTTGCGCTGATTTAAAAAAGTTGATACGCTTTAAAGAAGAATCAGTAGGAACGCATCTCTGTACGCAAGATAAATTTATTTTACATAGTTACATAGAACCCTGAGGTAAATGTTAGTATATGGTATAGTTTGAATTAGATAGGGAACCATCCAGATTAATTACTGGAAGATTGTTTCAGACTATTTTATTCTTATTCCTGGCATATCTTTCTTTTTACCAGGTAAACTAAGAAATATTTTTTCCTAAATTTACTGTCTCTAAAAACACAATTTCAGATTTTGAATTTTGAAATTTGAAATGTCAAACTGATCGAAAAATTATGTATGCTTAGTAATGAATAAATAAACATTTTTATTTTATCGTGAAGTTCAACTGTTTTAATCAGAACTAATAAATTTAAGTGATCCATTAGCCACAGTAACAAATACACGCTGTCACTTTAGGCCTCTGTTTTAACCTAACAATATTCTCATTCTTTAACATAAAAAAGTATTGGAAATTTCTTCTTAAAAAATAAAAGCTTTTCTGTCCCAAGGACCAAGATGTTGACAGACATGCAAAAAATCCTTATTCCAATTACAATTTCCTGTCTGATTAGAATTCGTAGTATAAATTTCTGACATTCAGAGATTACTTTAATATATGGGATTGCATATTCATAAATCGCTGTAATCAAGAGCAGATAAACCGATACATTGATAGGTGTGAATGTTTTCTCCGTTTTGTGGTGGTAATGCTGACTTACATTAACATTATTTGCCGTTCACAATGCAAGATCAAAAATGATTTAGAATTACCTACAAAAACGAATTCCGTCTTAAATGTCATCTAAACGCAGCATGCAACATAAGGTAAGTATATGTATATAAATACTCTCAATTAAAAAAAAACGATATACCAATAAGGAATTGTCCGATTGCGAAAAAAATTGGTGGATGTAAAGAACATACATAAAAAAACGATTAAAATTTTCAAACAATTGAATGTTTTATTGACGAGTTTGACCATTGTATAGGGAGGAAGTCAATAAGGCGTTGGTCCATCTCTGGCCTCGATGCAAGTTGTTGCCCGGCATGGCACAGACTGATATTGTTCCCGGATGGTGTCCTGCTGAATGTTTTGCCAAATTGTCTCCAACTGTTCGGCTAAATCGGCAACATTTTGAGATGGTCGCAATCGCCTTCCCTTAACGCCCCAAATGTGCTCTATGGGAGAGAGATAAGACGACGTAGGTGGCCAAGGAAGTACAGGGAAAGCTTGAAGATAATTCATAGAAACACGTGCCATTTGCGGACGGGCATTATCGTACCGAAAAGGAAGTCCAGGGTGTCGCAAAAGCAACGGTAACAAAAACAAACATACAACGTATCAGTTAAATTAGCTATAGTTTTAATAAAAATATTCCTCCAGTTTATTCGATATATTACACATTATTGTGTTATTCAAACACTGAAATTGAACAAACATATTCTGATTTTGTGAAACCTACTTGAAACTTTCGTCTTCTTGTTAAAATTTTTAATCCATCAAGAGGTGAATTGATAAAACGCATGAGAAGTTAATGCTACGTATCAACTACAAACCGGAATTAAGTTTTTAAACTCATGCAAGCCGCAAATTTTTAGCATGAACTTCCGGTACTACCTAAACACCGTAGGTGCCTTGATGTAATCTTTTCATAAATCTCACGAAATATATTTTACGGTGCATATTTTAGGAGGAATTATAAAGTTCTGTAAGCAGAACAGTTCAATTCACAATGTTGAAAATTTTGAGAATATTCATGTTGCAGCATCAGTTAGTGTAGCAAACTAAATGAAATTCGCAATAGTTAATAACGCAAAATAATTAATTAAAGTAAAAGAAAATCCAATCAGTGATTGTCTTCTAGTTTCACAGGAACCGTAAATAAACGTGACGCAAAAATGAGAGCGAAATCGAATTAATCACGAGTAATTAATCACATTGCTTTTTTGTCTTGCCTCCATTCTTTCACGATAAATTAATGTCAAATTGTTTTGTGCAATATCAGTTCCAGTTCGGCACACTATTCATCACTGAAAGAAATTAATATCTAAAACATATACCGAGTTTTCTTTTTATTTTATTTTCAAAAGACAAAGACATAATATACCATTCGTAAATAAAAATTAAATGCAAAATCGTTATGTCGAAAAAGATATGGAATACATGCATATATGCTTACAGAGGAAAATGCAAACTGATTACCATAATCAACGCCAAGAAAAACAGAGAAAAATGTGTGAAAGTAACATCTGAAATCGATTCCCAGTTCAACTTGAAAGTCCACTAATACAGAAAAAATGGTGCCTGAACTATAATCTATATAAATAAAACAATGTGTAAACTGTCCGTTAGTTTGTCTGTCTGTCTGCGTCTCACGTAGCTCTGAAACGGGTGATCGTAGACCTACCAAATTTTGTACGGAAATTCTCCAAGACGGGTCTCGACACACCTCGAAGCGATTTTTTCGAAATTCGAATTAGAAAATGTTTCATTTTATGTTTTGTCCGATTTTTAGCGATTTTTCTTGAGTAATACATAATAACGCCGGTCATTGCACTTGCAAGAAAACGATATTTACATCATCGTATAGAGGAGAAAATTTTCTTTTAAAAACTGTTGGTTCGGACTGTGTAACATAATTTGCAGATTTTTGGGAATTTTTCAAATAAAATTAAATTTGACGCTGACTTTCGTAAAATATTTTTAAAACTGCTGCATCTTGAATTCTATCTGTCATAAGTTTTTTATATTTCGGCAAAAGACGGAGCACACCGCCCACTTTTAAAAGAAGAACGGAGGAAAAATATAAATTAGGAGAATTTTTAAGTAAAGAAGGATTTTCATTTCCGTAGCACCTGCTTATAAATTTCGGTTTCATATCTTGCGGTTTGGTTGTCATGGATACTGTAACAAAGATTAAAATTGCCAGTTGAAAAAAATAAATAAAAACGGGTCCCGCGCCATATCTCGAAGCGATTTTTTGCGAAATTCGAATTAAAACATCTGATGTTTATTGCCTTAATGCGCCAAATACTACTGTTATTGTACAACTAAAAGTCAAAGCCCGTTGTGAAGCAATTACAACGAGCGCTCTTCTGAAAACGTGAAAAAAGTTTCTCATTCCAACGATTTCATTTTGTGTACATAGTTATTCTTATGTCCAAGCAGGCGATTTCTTTGCTTGGCTCGATTTCCTTTTATAAATACTGGATTTATTTGTGAGAAGAAAAATTAAACTGCATAATCTAGAAAAACAATTTTAAAGCCTTTATAAATAGCGCAGTCTTATCTCTTTTCTTTTTGTAAAGGGTTGCAAGAGAGGGTGACGTATTTTTAAAATTAAAAAAAATGTCCATTTCATGTAGTGTCTGAGTTATTTAACGCTAAAACGTGAACCTAAAAGACAGCATGTCTGCGGAAATAAGACACTTTGAAAGTGAGAAGTTCACTGCAAACGGTCCATTTTCACGTTTTTGATACCGAATGACGCTGACATAGTTTTTTTTTTTGTGTGTGTGTGTGTGTGTGTGTGTCATTATATTGCAATGATCTCAGGTTATTACATATATGACGCAAATTTTAAATCAAGAGTGAAATAATTTTGCTTTTTTCTAGATTACACATCACAGGAATTAATTCGAATTACACATGTGAGGAAATTTTTCGTTCCCTACCGTGCGAAGAACGGGCACGCAGCTAGTGTTTAATAAACTTAAGCATAAGAGGAAAACGAGATTTAAGTGGATAACTGACTAATGAAAATTATGATCTTTATAGAACTTTCACTACAAAATGTGTAGCATATGGACTTGGTGTTTTGCATAATTTACTGCCTGGATCGTAAGTTCAAAATTAATCGTTAACAAAGGATACCCCCACGAAAATTCTAATCACGTAGCCTTATTGTGTGTGTTATTTAACAAGTTTTAATTTTAATGTTTTGTTGATAACAATATTATTGTGTGTATGGTACGGTATTCGATATTAGTATTACTGTTCCCCCCATCCTGTCATTCAGTTCTTCCACCGAGTGATAACAGCCTGTGTAAAATAAAAATTATTATTATTGTTATTAAATTGCGTTGATAAGATTCAGTTACGGCTATTAGAGCCCATCGTATTTAATCATACAACGTGATAATTTAGAATTATTAAGTATATTTCATCTTGACTAAATTTTGGATAAGACACAAAACATGATAGATTGCTGAAGTGCGATGGTCTAGGATTCTATTCTATCGCGTGGCTGTCAATCTAACGGTCTGAAATTTGGGGGAGTTTTCTACAGATGTAACATGAATGCGCCTAAGGGCCCCTTAACAAGTTCTTGGACCAAGGCACTCCCCCATAGGCACATACCCTTCGTATATGTTTGCCTTCCCACAATACACATACATACATTTGACTAAATTTAAAAATAATGAATTGGTGTAATACGCAATTCAATGATTACAGAATTGCATACTATAATGACTGATGAAGTATTTTTTTAAAACAATCTTAATAAATAAATGTACAGCCTTCAAAATGTTTTTTTACTGTGGTAGTATCCTTACATGGCTATTGAAATTGAAACATTTCTTAAAGTTAATAAGAAGTTACGATTTAAAAAACATATAGATAAGCTAAAGTTACTAGGACAAAATGCAAAAAAATGCATTACCTGTTTTACTACGCTCCCATCAAAGTCAAAAAAGGGTCTGAAAATGGTTCTCCTCTATCCAATTTAGCTTTACGACACTTTTTAAACTATAGTTAATTCTTGGCATTTATAGGCTACGGCTGTTTGCAATTTTGTCAATTTTTTCTGTTACTTCGACGTGTAAACGAGATGCTGGAGAACTGCGAAAGAGGAAGATTGTATTGAAGTAAAATCTAACCAATTCAAATTTTGCATTAACTTGTCATTCAGGATGCCCATATTAATAGAATGACCTTGTGAACGAGGTCAAATGAAGCAGAAAACTTAAATCAGACCAAAAGCATTGATTTATAAGACACTTTCTAGCGTAATATCATTTGCATTGGAGCTACGATTTCAAGATACATTTTCGCGTGTGATGTGATAAAAGTTTCCATTGATGCTATTAATGCAAATAATAAATGTGTGTGTAACGAACATTCAGCCTGTCCCGACCCGTCATTACAAAGACTCAAGGGCAGCGATTCCCTTTCAGTGCTCATCGCTGATTCTCGCGATAAGTTAAGCAATGATCTCTCTGTATCCCAGAGGGGCAGAACGTCGCGGGCCCAAGCGAGGCATTGTAAAACCCATGATATGTGAACCTAAAAGACAGCATGTCTGCGGACAGCATGTCTGCATGTATTTTTGTAGTGTCTGCTTTTGGAAATTTCACTTAGACTATAAGTCTACAAGAGTCCTTCTGTTTGCCCTACAGTAATAGTATAAATCCATTATGCACGATATTCTTAGAATGTAAATCTCCGTGAATCCTTCTGCTTGCCCTAGAGTAATAATATAAATATCAATGGAAGAAAAAGAGCATATATTTAAAGTGACACGAATGTGTAGCCTTTTTGTTTTGTTTAAAATAAATTAATGTCTTAGAGCGCACTTCGTAGATAAATTAAAATTAAAATTAAAATTAAAATTAAAAATTAAAACTGTTAGGTAAAGTACAGACAGTAGAAAATTAAAAGTATTAACAAAGCAACATGTACGGATTTCTTTTAAAATTTTGCAAGATAATTTCAGCAATAAATTATTTAAACATTCTATATTTATAAAACTTTCAATATTTTAGTGGCAGTAAGCTTTTCAGTATAAGAAACACTACATTTTCAAAACAGCAAACTGCATTCTTTGTTGCATGATAGATATCATATTTTATTATATTACTGTTAAATTTATAAAATAATCTAGAATAGATACATTATTATTATGCGAGAAGCTTTACAGTATAAAAAACTAAATTTGGAAAATAACAAAATGCAATCTTTCTTGCATGATAGATATAAGCTTTCAGTTCAATTACTGTTGAATTTATAAAATAATGCAAAATAGCTGCATGATATTTTATGCACTAAATTCCATACCCCATGAATTCCAGGAAAAAATTAAACACGTCATAAATATATATTCCGAAGAGCAATTATTTTATGATCACCCACACATTTTACAATAAACTCGTCGTGATGACATGGAGAGCACGTTGCTACTGGAGTAGGTAAGGAATCATTCTTGCAGTTACGTTTGTGAGTGATGGGAAAGGCTGTTGAGCTAAGCGAATTAGATAGAGGGCAGATTGTAATTGCCCTAAGACTGGGAACGAGTATCTCCGGAACTGCACGACTGGTCGGTTGTTCACGATCTGCCGTTGTTAGTACAAGAGGTGATCAAATGAAAAGGTGCGAAAGACACTGTGGGTACAAATGTAGACCTTATTCAAAATATACACCATTGGCCTGAGCACAACGGTCCCACTGATGAACAAGAGGCAGGATTCCTTGTTCCCAGAATTCCTGTGGACGTGACGAGAGCCAGTCCGTCACAGTGTCCTTGAGTACGTCGTCCGAGTTGAAGCGCTTCCCTTTCAGGTGTTTCTTCAGTGGACCAAACACATGGAAATTGCAGGGCGATACGTCCGGACTGTAGGGCGGATGGTCCAACATCTCCCCCTTGAACTTGGCCAGTTCCATGTGTGTGACTCTGGAGACGAGTGGACGCGCGTTATCATGGAGCAGAACCACACCCTCCGTGAGCAGCCCTGGTCTTTTGTTCTTGATGGACTTGCGTAGGCGTCGGGGTGTCTCACAGTACACACCTCGCTGCTCCTCAATCGTCGAATTTTGCAACTCGAACGCCATCCTGTCGTCATACGGACTGCCACATCATTTGGACGCCGCTTTTGATAAGAGCCTCTGCTCTCTCCTGCACATGCTGCTCTGATCCCAGTCAGAGACTCCAATCCCATCCCGCGATGTCTCGCTACGCTCTCCCATGGCGGAATATGCAAATATTTACCTGTTACGTTTTTACGTCGTTTCGTATCTTTTCATTTGATCACCTCTTGTATTTGTAAGCGTGGATTAATGACAGTGAAATCAGCAATAGATGTCAACATGTTGGGCGCCCACGCATCGTCAAAGAAAGAGTTCGCCGGAGACTGACACGCCTATAGTACAACAAAATCGACGGCACACAGTGGCTCAGCCGACAGCCCAACACAATGCAGGTTCAAGTACAAGTGTTTCAGAACAAACAATTAAGCGGACACACAAGCGCATTATCTAAATTTGATTTTCTATGTCTCTCTCTCTCTCTCTCTCTTTTTCATTTTAGCTGAGTGTGAATTCAGTACCTCATAAATCAATAATGTTTTATAGTTTATTAACTTTTTACAAATTACACCACTCGAAATTCAATTTTAAATTATCTTTCTGGGAGACTTCATATCATTACTTTTTATGTGATGTATTTTTAGTCTTGCTGTCAGAAGAAATAACTATTATAAAAATATCCTTTCGTGTTATCCAATACCGCTAAACATTTCACAATAAGAAATAACCACTCTTATAAAGGTGGTAAAAAGTAGATAGATAAAATCGAAAGAATTTTTTTTCTCTTTTTCCAAAGCCTAATGGACCATGAAATATGGGGAAAACTGATTTACCACTATTACAGCACTTTGTTTTCAAGTGGAAAAGAAAAGATGAAACAGTTTCAAAAAAAGTTAAAAGATTAATGGAAAGATTTTTCAAAAAATATATTCTAATAAGTAAGTAGAGTATTAAAATTAAACTGACGGTATTCAGAGGCTTGTAATTCCGGATCTACTGCACGGATCCGAATGAAACATCAAATATGCAATACATTATGTAGATCATTCGGCCGAGGATTCCATCAAAAGAAAAATATTTTTAAATGCTGTCAACAGATGGCGCAGTACTGCTAAATTAATATGCAAGTGAATAGCTTTTATAATTTCGTTATAAAAGCGATATGTACGGTTCATCCGAATCATTTGTTCGCAGTGAACATTCACATGAAAAAGAATGAACGCATACTGATCGTAAAACTTTTCCATCAAAATGAAAGCATTAGTTTCTTGTGTGCTTCGGCAGCACACAAGAAACTGAACAGGTAATTGTGGAAGAAGTTGCAATTGCAAGAGCTGAAGCTCTCCACAAGTTCTTCAGATGCTTCTGCTACCCAAGCTACTGCTAAGTTACTACCCAAGTGCAAGAGCACTGGAAGTTACTACCGAAGTGCAAGAGCACTGGCCATTTCGTGGTAGCCAGGCCCATAATTTTACGCTATAAGCTGTACCCTTACAAGATGCATTTGTGCAACAATTGAAACCGCAAGATTATTCTATATATCTTGATTTTGCCTTGCATTTTCTGACGAGGTTAGACGTGGATGAACACGTTTTAACTTCGATAATGCTGCTAACACTCAGAACTGGCACATCAAATGGGGTCTCAGTAGTCCTCATGCCGTGCAACATCAGCATTCGGCATACTTCAGCATATGCTATGGAATTGTATTTTGGTCCTTTACATCTTCGGGAGGGTTTGTTATGTATACAGTCACGAGAGACTCTTCAAAAATCAGGCTATCCCGGCTTTAAGACAAAAAGTGTTGTTTGACCACCACAGGGTTGATGCGAAACGCAGCACAAAGAGTGTTGTTTGACTATCACAGGGTTGATGCAAAACGCAGCACAAAGGGTGTTGTTTGACCACCACAGTGTTGATGCAAAACGCAGCACAAAGAGTGTTGTTTGACCACCGCAGCGTTGATGCAAAACGCAGCAATTGCTATTGCGGCAAGGCTTGTAAAGAATGTGACTGAAGATAGCTTCCCTGATTATCGTGTCGTTTCGCGCTCTTTCCCAGTTGCGCAACCAGCAAGGTCACCGTATCTAAACCCTTGAGATCTCTGGCAGGAGGGCTTTCTCAAATACTGCAAGTATCGAGTGCGTGTTACTAATGAAGCTGCATAACCAGCATCGTCCATGGGATTTCCCTCATTCATATTGATGTATTGCGTGCGTAGGGATGGACGCGAAACAGTTTTGCAGCTGAGCCTGCCTCAGCTGCAAAACTGTGTCTCGTTTCTGAAAATCTTATAAATAAAAATGAAATTCTGTTTGTTTGTTTGTTTGTTTGTTTGTGGATTTGAGTTGTATACAAATCCACAAAAATGGACCTATCAGCCTGAAATTTTGCACAGATATGTAAAATAATATAGAATAAATCATAGTCCACTTTAAAACTTTGAAAGTCCACCCGTTCCCGGAATTTAAGAGATTTTTTATGTTCTCCACGCAAAAAGCTTTCCGTAATTGTAACCCCTGTAGTGAAAAAAGTGTGAAATAAGGATCGTGGTTGCCATGTGTGGCGATTTTGCCGAATCAGATGTTTTAAATTCTCAAAGTAAAAATAAAAGAATAATAATGATTTTTTTTGTTAGTTTATATTCGTAAGGTTATATTTTTTTAATTATAATATCGTGTGCATGGGAAATCGGATCAGGAATGAAATGTTTTATACGCAAAACAATAAGAATTGAAGATTTCCGAGGCTAATATGTTAAAATTTTTTAGTTTGGCGAAAAAATAAAATGGCTCAAATGCCGAGAAAGTGAGTTCTAGCGGTTTGCACAGTTTCCGGCTTGGCGAATTTACTGAGAGCTTAAGGAAACGGATTTTTGAAAACAAGTACAAAGGTTTTATTAGAATACAGCGTTAAATTTTAATGATCCCTGCAAAAATAATGCAGTTATTAAGGGATTTCAAGCGATCTATCTTCAGCATTCTCGCGATTTTGAGGAGGATTCTAACGCTTGGCGCTATTTATCGTAATTTAATCGTCTGCTATTTGGGTTATGAATACACCTGCGTATAAGTTTTTGAAATTTTCATTCAGTTGGAATTGTGCATTTTTCAGAGCAGCTTTTCTGCATCTAATGTATTACATCCAGAAAAAAGGATGTTAGAAATATCAATTTTAATTTTGTTTAATCACACTCATGAATAATGATACACTTTCCGACTTAATGAAAGAAGGAACGAAAATAGGGAAGACCCATGGATTATAACTCTTTTTATATATAGCACTTTAGTGCGTATTTAAAAATCTGAAAGTGTGTCAGATTTTCTATGATTCTAGCGCTTGGCGCAATTTAATGAGAGGGTATTTTTAAAAACAAGCGTAGGTTATCTTATAAATAAAAATGAAATTCTGTTTGTCAATTTGTTGATTTGGGTAGTATACAATTACACAAAAATGGACCTGTCAGCCTGAAATTTTACACAGATATGTAAAATAATATAGAATAAATGATAGTCCACTTTAAAACTTTGAAACTCCACTTAAAAACGTTTTCCTCCTGAATAGTTCTCTTAATTTCCGTTCCCGGAATTTAAGAGATTTTTTATTTTCTCCACGCAGAAAGCTTTACGTAATATTAACCCCTGTAGTGAAAAAAGTGTGTGAAATAAGCATCTTGGTTGCCATGTGTGGCGATTTTGCCGAATAAAATGTTTTAAATTCTTAAAGTAAAAATAAAAGAATAATAATGATTTTTTTAGTTTATTTTTTTAGGTTATTTTTTTTAATTATAATATCGTGTGCGCATAAGAAATGAGAGCAGGAATGAAATGTTTTATAAGCAAAACAATGAGGATCGAAGATATCCGAGACTAATATGTAATTTTTTTTAGTTTGGCAAAAAATAAAATGGCTGATAGGCCGATTTTTAGAGTGTGAGTTCTAGCGGTTTGCACAGTTTTAGGCTTTTTGGCTCAATTTACTGAGAGCTTAAGGGAATAGCATTTTTGAAAACAAGTGTATAGGTTTTCTTAGAATACAGCATTAAATTTTAACTATCCGTGCAGAAATAATGCAGTTATTAGGGCATTTCAAGCGATGTAGCTTCAGAATTCTCGCCAATTGAGTACATTGATTTAACTTGGGGGAAATCCGCCAAATTTCAGAAAATTGAAATCTTCGCATTTAGTACATCGAGGTAACGATGAATAAAACATGTTATAGTTGATAATTTAAAAAATGCGGCTGAATTAAGGGATTCCACTTTTCAAATAAATGCCTGGCGGTCGAACCATTTCCCATTTTGATTGCTGCTAAGTCAATGCTTCGAATGATTCCCTGAAAAAACACTTGCAAAATGGCGTATGCTGGCACTTTGGCGAGGCTTAGATTTGAAACTGGATTTTACTTGAGACTGGTATATACGTATAATAAGACTGGTTATAGATAAAAATGAATGTTGGTATGTGTGTAGGAGGTTGAAAAACTCCAGCACCGTTTCACCGATCACCATGAAATTTGGTTCACCTAAGTCTTTTATCATGGAGAAGGTTTTTATGCTATCCGTTTTTCTCTAACTTTTCACTAGGTGGCGCAGCAGAACGTCGAATTCTATTCCGTTTAGCCGTTTGCTATGTGAATATTGTCCAACAAATTTCGATGAAATTTGGTACACGCGAATATTAAAACACGGAGAATATTTTTCACTATCCATTTGCTGTAACTATTTCTAAATAGCGCTGCAACGCATCAACTTCTATACCGTTCGACTGATCGGCATAAAATTTTTATACTTACACATTTGAGAACGAAGAATATATTCTAACTGCGTTACTTTTGATGTTACTCACCACTAAATGGCACTGCAATGCATTATTATTTTAACTCGCCACTAGATGACGCTGCAGCAGGTCAAATTTTTGACCATTCAAACGGTGGCTATGAAAATCAGTATACATAGCTATTTGAACAATGAGAATATTTTGGCGTTATCCATTTTGCTATAACTCGCCACATGACGGCGCTGTAGCAAATCATTACTTTAATTAACCACTAGATGGCCCTGCAGTGTATTACTTCTTGACTGTGCGAATAATCGCTATGAAAATAGGTATACATATACCTATTTTCATATATAACGATGAATAAAACATGTTATAGTTGATAATTTAAAAAATGCGGCTGAATTAAGGGATTCCACTTTTCAAATAAATGCCTGGCGGTCGAACCATTTCCCATTTTGATTGCTGCTAAGTCAATGCTTCGAATGATTCCCTGAAAAAACACTTGCAAAATGGCGTATGCTGGCACTTTGGCGAGGCTTAGATTTGAAACTGGATTTTACTTGAGACTGGTATATACGTATAATAAGACTGGTTATAGATAAAAATGAATGTTGGTATGTGTGTAGGAGGTTGAAAAACTCCAGCACCGTTTGACCGATCACCATGAAATTTGGTTCACCTAAGTCTTTTATCATGGAGAAGGTTTTTATGCTATCCGTTTTTCTCTAACTTTTCACTAGGTGGCGCAGCAGAACGTCGAATTCTATTCCGTTTAGCCGTTTGCTATGTGAATATCGTCCAACAAATTTCGATGAAATTTGGTACACGCGAATATTAAAACACGGAGAATATTTTTCACTATCCATTTGCTGTAACTTACTGCTAAATAGCGCTGCAACGCATCAACTTCTATACCGTTCGACTGATCGGCATAAAATTTTTATACTTACACATTTGAGAACGAAGAATATATTCTAACTGCGTTACTTTTGATGTTACTCACCACTAGATGGCACTGCAATGCATTATTATTTTAACTCGCCACTAGATGACGCTGCAGCAGGTCAAATTTTTGACCATTCAAACGGTGGCTATGAAAATCAGTATACATAGCTATTTGAACAATGAGAATATTTTGGCGTTATCCATTTTGCTATAACTCGCCACATGACGGCGCTGTAGCAAATCATTACTTTAATTAACCACTAGATGGCCCTGCAGTGTATTACTTCTTGACTGTGCGAATAATCGCTATGAAAATAGGTATACATAGATATTTGAACACGGGGAAGAGTTTGGCACGATCCATTTTCCTATAACTTGACACTAGATGTCGCGTGAACACATGAACTTCAAGACTATTCAGCCGATCGTCATGAAAATTCGTATACATCGATATCTGAATGCGAAGAATATTTTTGCCGCATCCGTTTTGCTAAAACTCGCCAATAGATTGTGCTACGCCGCATCGCCTTCTGCACCGTAAAAACGATTGCCTTGAAATTCAGTATGCATGATTATTGAACACAATACAACGCGATATCCATTTTGCTATATCTCTTTATTACAATAAATAGTAATCACAACAAATATTAATATCAAAAAGTCCATTCATTCCCGTGCGAAGAACGGGTACTTCAGCTAGTCCACTATATAATAATGATCAAAGCTCTGTCTTGTCTTGCGTAAAAGCTGTTAATCTCAGTCTCGGGAAGTCTCACATCCATCCCTATGCCTGCGGCCGCTGATAATGCGGTAATACGCATTCAGTACATTGTTGATCGACGATGCACGTAGGGCATACAGGTGTGTAAATAAAAAGAATTCTGTTGTTTATTTATTCATCAGTTATCTTTCTTTTTACTTTGTTACAGCGCTCCCCGATGGCGAAATTTCAAACTATTAAGTATAATTATCCATCTTTTTAAAAATCCGATGCCGCTCTTATCATAGTCTATGTGGTAGACATCACAGTTTTGTATTTATTTAAACTACTAGCTGAAGTACCCGTCCTTGACGGGTTAGTGAATGCAAATTTCCAAAAAGCAAGAACTTTCGTCAGCATTGTAGGAGTACACAGAATGGATGGAGTATGTTGCCATAGTAAAGAAAGCTAAGTCATAATTTTTATGTATTGTTAAAATATTACAGGTTAAGAGAGTCACTAAGTAATATCATTTCATTCGCTTTAGTCGTAATTATGTGATGCGCGAACGAATATTTATGAATATAGAAATAATTTTCGCAAAATCTCAAAATCTAATCAACATCTTTGAAAAATTGGAAGCCTTGAATGTAAGTTGAGTGATAACCTATCATGTCACCCAATTTCGGTTCATTCCCTGCAGTCTTTATTTCGTGATACTGGAACAAAATTTCAGCATTTTAAAACGATTTTCGCAAAATCTCCAAATGTAATCAAAATATTTTAAAAATTCAACGCCTATAAATTAAGATTAGCAACTACCTATCATATCGCTAAATTTCGTATCATTCGTATTAGTTGTTATTACGTGATGTTTGAAGAAATATAAACGTATTTTGAGAGAATTTTCACAAAATCTCAAAATCTAATGAAAATGTTTAAAAAATTGGATACCTATAGTTTATGTTGAGTAACCATCTATCATGTGACCAAATTTCATATCATCCGCTTTAGTCGTTATTACGTAATGCGGGAACAAAGATTCACTCAGTTTTAAACGATTTTCGCAAAATCTCGAAATCGGATCGATTTTTTAAAATTAGATGCTTATAGTTTAAGGTGAGTGACCACCTATCATTTCACCAAATATCATTTTTTCACCTTTGCAGTTATTACGTGATGTGCGAACACAAATTTACGCAGTTTGAAACGACTTTCTCAAAATCTGAAAATCTAATGACAATTTTTAAAAGTTCGACGCCTATGTTTTAAGTTGAGTGACCACCTATCATCACACCCAATTTCATATCATTCGCTTCAGTCGTTTTTACGTGATGCTCGAACACAAATTTACGCAGTTTGACAGGATTTTCGCAAAATCTCAAAATCCAATCAAGATTTTTTAAAAATTGGACGCCTATGTTTTAAGTTGAGTGACCACCTATCATGACACCCAATTTCGTATCATTCGCTTTAGTCGTTATTACGTAATGCGGGAACAAAGATTCACTCAGTTTGAAACGATTTTCGCAAAATCTGAAAATCTAATCAAGATTTTTTTAAAATTCGACGCCTATGTTTTAAGTTGAGTGACCACCTATCATGACACCCAATTTCATATCATTCGCTTCAGCCGTTTTTACGTGATGCTTAAACAGAAAAAGCGTCACGGACAGAATGACAGAATGACAGAACGACAGAACGACAGAACGAAAGAATGACAGACAGACAGACTTTTTTTTGAGGGTCGCATCGGATTCCCGGGTGCTTGAAACGGATAGAAATCGCAAAATTTTTGAATTCCAAGAAATGTACAGACAAAAGTCTAATTTTATTTATATAGATTTTTGAGTTCACGCAAGCACTGGCAGAGTACCCCTCTTGTGATCAATGCATCTTTCTTTTGGCCGGGAGTTCTCTTCTAACGGCCTTGTTTTTTGGTCTGTTTTCTCCAGGCTCTATTATAGACAAGTGGATTACAAACTCAACATGTTAGATGGCTGAGTGTTCAGTTATGTTGCATATCAAGACAAAGCTACTCGAGGGCTATCTGCCTAAGGGGGGTTGCTTTGTAGGGAGAACTTTTTAAGGTGCTTCAATAGCGTGCTTTATAACAAGTTTTTAAGTTGTTATGTTAAACAATATTATTTTGTGTAGGGTATGGTAATTGTCCTATATTAGTATTACCAGGGGCGTAGCCAGAAGTTTTTCATGGGGGGGGGGTTTACGACTACTACAACTCATATATATGTATACGTGGGTGTGACAATGTAGTGAAGAATATACATTTTGTATGGCAAAAAATTCCTCATGGGGGGGTTATGACCCCCCTAACCCCCCCCTTGGCTACGCCCCTGAGTATTACTGTTTGTCCCTCCCTCACATTCAATCCTCCCGCACATTCGCCGAGTGATAATAGCTTGTGTAAAATTAAAATTGTTACTATTGCTTTTAAATTAGGTTGATATGATTCACTTAAGGCTATTAGAGCCCATCGAATTTAATCATACAACGTGATAATTTAGGATTATTAAGTAAGTTTTGTCTTATTTAAATAATAGACAAGACACAGAACATGGTAGATGGCTGAAGTGTGAAGGTTCAGGATTCTATCCCACCGCGTGGCTGTCGGTCTAACCGTCTGGAGTTTCGGGCGATTTTTTTCGAAATGTTACGTGAATACACATTAGATGTAGCTCGTTGCCCGATCACAATACACAAAGGCTACTCTTAAGCTATATTATCGCTAGAGAATATTCAATTCGTTCAGTATGCAAATTTTTGAGTAAAACAAATTTTTTAGTATGTGGTTTTCATATTAATGCCTCATGTATTTTACACTTGAATATTATACAATTACTCTTGTGATCAATACGCAAAAAAATAGATATGCTTCATACCGCAAAAATAAATTACTTTCGATTTTTATTTTTCCTTTTGAGCAAATAAGATCATCTCCCAGATAAAGTAATTTAAAATTTTTCTACTTCGACGAACAAGCAAATTTAAACCGATAATGAAAATTTATAAATATCTTATGAAGAACTTTAATATTCTTTTCTATTGTAGCTTCAAAATTTAAATTACTTTCTAAATAGTAAAAAACTGGAAAACGTCTGAACTTGTATCATAGCGTTATACCATCCTTTCTATTAGCAAAAAAAAGGGGGGTGCATAATTTTATCTTTTGTTTATAGACATAATATAAGTAATTTTAATTTTCAACTATTTCATAAGTATATAAATTCACGTGGTTACTTTTTCAACTAAGGAATCGCAATCCTTTTGATAGATTTATTAAAAATATGTATAATACCGGGAAATTCTTTGCTTACATAAGGTTTTCAAAATAATGGAAAAACTATTAGATGAAAAATTCCTCATCTTCTGATTACATAGTTAAGCAATAGTTTCTCTAAACCATTAAATATTTTTTACCCCAGGTAATATTCAAGAACATAATTAGGTGTCCCGGAAAATAATATACTTTTTTTATAGAATATTTCTTAATTCAACAAATATTGAATTACAAACAAGCTGTGTCTAAGTATAGGACTCATATTTGTTAAATTTTAAAGCGAGAATTTTATAGATAATATTTTTTTTAAATGGCCCCCTTTTTTCATGTCCACCCCCTTGGATGATTATATTCGAAATGTTTCGAAATACGTTTTTAGGTATGTATGTGTGTTGTTTCATGGATAGCTTTTTCTTCTTTAATATCATGCTGGATATCTGAAAAGCTTTAGTCCCCTAGTTTCCATAACTTACGAATCTTAGAAAATACTCCTCAATGTAGCACCTACATTAAAAAACTCACATACATGCCGAATTTTCTATTATCATCTTTGGTAGTTTTGTCTTCTCTAAATACTGACAAACAAAAAAATGGCATTTCTCTCAGGTACACCTAATATTAATTTCAAAAGCAGTTTAGTATACTTCAAAAAGATTTGCGGTTATTAAAATACTTAATTTTTAAACACGTCCGTTAATCGCAGGAATTTACTTCCCAACGAAACAATTGTTTTTTTTTTTTTTTTTTTTTTTTTTTTCATTGAGATGGGATCGATCTGATATGGATCTATTTGATGAAGATAAGTCACAAGGATTGGTAAAGCATATGTTTTTCTGTTTTTTTATTTCTTTTCTGTTTGGGGAAAAGGGATCTTGAAGAAGTTTGGTGTTAATTTAAGTACTACTAAATTTACTGAATTTGTGAAATGCAAAAGTAATTTTTTCTAAGTTGATACTTTTTTCTAAGACAAAACATTCTTTTGGTAAAAAATGTATTTGTTGAGTTAAGAAATACACTTCGCTTCAATGCTCCTTCGGGGAACCGTCTTTAAGTTTATATACTAGCTGAAGTACCCGTCCTTGACGGGTTAGTGAATGCAAATTTCCAAAAAGCAAGAACTTTCGTCAGCATTGTAGGAGTACACAGAATGGATGGAGTATGTTGCCATAGTAAAGAAAGCGAAGTTATAATTTTTATGTATTGTTAAAATATTACAGGTTAAGAGAGTCACTAAGTAATATCATTTCATTCGCTTTAGTCGTAATTATGTGATGCGCGAACGAATATTTACGAATATAGAAATAATTTTGGCAAAATCTCAAAATCTAATCAACATCTTTGAAAAATTGGAAGCCTAGAATTTAAGTTGAGTGACAACCTATCATGTCACCCAATTTCGTTTCATTCCCTGCAGTCTTTATTTCGTGATGCTGGAACAAAATTTCAGCATTTTAAAACGATTTTCGCAAAATCTCCAAATGTAATCAAAATATTTTAAAAATTCAACGCCTATAAATTAAGATTAGCAACTACCTATCATATCACTAAATTTCGTATCATTCGTATTAGTTGTTATTACGTGATGTTTGAAGAAATATAAACGTATTTTGAGAGAATTTTCACAAAATCTCAAAATCTAATGAAAATGTTTAAAAAATTGGATACCTATAGTTTATGTTGAGCAACCATCTATCATGTGACCAAATTTCATATCATTCGCTTTAGTCGTTATTACGTAATGCGGGAACAAAGATTCACTCAGTTTTAAACGATTTTCGCAAAATCTCGAAATCGGATCGATTTTTTAAAATTAGATGCTTATAGTTTAAGGTGAGTGACCACCTATCATTTCACCAAATATCATTTTTTCACCTTTGCAGTTATTACGTGATGTGCGAACACAAATTTACGCAGTTTGAAACGATTTTCGCAAAATCTGAAAATCTAATGAAAATTTTTAAAAATTCGACGCCTATGTTTTAAGTTGAGTGACCACCTATCATGACACCCAATTTCATATCATTCGCTTCAGTCGTTTTTACGTGATGCTCGAACACAAATTTACGCAGTTTGACAGGATTTTCGCAAAATCTCAAAATCCAATCAAGATTTTTTAAAAATTGGACGCCTATGTTTTAAGTTGAGTGACCACCTATCATGACACCCAATTTCGTATCATTCGCTTCAGTCGTTTTTACGTGATGCTTGAACACAAATTTACGCAGTTTGAAACGATTTTCGCAAAATCTGAAAATCTAATCAAGATTTTTTTAAAATTCGACGCCTATGTTTTAAGTTGAGTGACCACCTATCATGACACCCAATTTCATATCATTCGCTTCAGCCGTTTTTACGTGATGCTTAAACAGAAAAAGCGTCACGGACAGAATGACAGAACGACAGAATGACAGACAGACAAACTTTTTTTTGAGGGTCGCATCGGATTCCCGCGTGCTTGAAACGGATAGAAATCGCAAAATTTTTGAATTCCAAGAAATGTACAGACAAAAGTCTAATTTTATTTATATATATATATATCTATATATATATCTATATATATATATATATATATCTATATATATCTATATATATATATATATATATATATATGTGTGTGTGTGTGTATTTTTGTGTGTATGTGTGTGTCTGTGTCTGTGTATTCACTAAGCTAGTTACTCTCTCGAATAGTTTGATTGTTTTTTTATTAATTTGTGTTTAATTTTAAAGTTTAAATTGCCTTTTTGGTGGGTTATATTTGAATGTCTAGTATTAATTATTGTTTCATTTTATGGTGCAACTCTGATCAGGTAATGCATGAAGAATGGAATTTATTTTAATTTATATCGTTAGTTTCAGTATTTAATATTTTTGTAATACGGAAGTAATATCTGTTTTCTTCGATGGTGTATAAAAGTGGATATTTTTTCTGTCAGATACAACTCATTTTATTCCTGTCTTATAGCTTTAAGAGTTGCTATTTAGAAAGCTCACATTTATTCCGTCCTACAAAATTCTACCTAAAATTTTAACAAGAGGTTGCCGCCCCGGGGGTGTAGTGGCTAGAGAATCCTCCTATATCGCCTTGGGTCCGGGTTCGAATCCCGGCTTGGGCATGGCTGTTAAACTGTCCGTCCCTTCATAGGGGGTAACGTTGGCTGCACGATTCTCCCATAATAAAATAGCCGATAATTCGGGACTTTGTAGTGGCGACTGCTTGATGAGCAAGAGCCCGCATTTTGAAAAAAAAAATTAAAAGATATATAGTCAAACATGGGTATGATACTTGAACATGAAATATAAAACAACTCTGGACATTAATTCACGCGACTTTTTAATCTTCGAATAATTATTACATAAAAGTCCTATGCTGTGAGAAATGATAGGAATATTAGAGAGAAAAACTTCCCTAGAAGTTATGAATGAGTATTGATACTTAACATGATATAATTAAACACAGTGACACATCATACGTTCTGCTATTGTAAGAAATTTTATTACTTTCCGAACATGTACCATGTAAGGTAAGTATTGTAATCATGAAAATATTTGGATTCGAGATTTTGGTATATTTGCACGTTTTGGGGTATTCTGAATTCATTTATACTATTTTTACGAGATTTATGTGTGTATGTGTGTTTGTGTGTGTGAGTGTGTGTGTGTGTGTGTGTGTGTGTGTGAGTGAACACGATAGCTCCTGAACGGGGCATTCGATTGAGCTGAAATTGGGTATATATGTTGTAAACTATCGTCGCAAGACCGGTATTGATTTTGGTGTGTATAGGACTTATAGTTTTTCTACAGGTATACGACAGAGATTTCTTTTACATTATGGCCTATGGGGAGAAATTCTTGAAAGTGCGCTAGCGTTTAAACGGCGCATTCGATTGTGGCTTCAATTTGCAATATATATTTGAATTATTCATCGATTAAAATTTATTTAAATGCTTGGTAATGATCTTAATCGCAAGTGTTCGGAAAGTCGAGTGGAGTCACTCCAGATTTTTTATTCTTAATTATTTTGGTAATCAGTTTTATCAGTGGAAAAGAACTGACACGTATAAAGAAGGCTTTGGCTTTTTGTAGAGGCTTACCAAAAAGTAAATGTTTCTTATTCCAAAGAAATCCAAAAAACGTTTGGGCCTACTTAGTTCTGTTCACCATCCACATCATAAAACCGGATCCATTTTTCAAAAGTGTATAGATTTTACTTCAGTGTCACAGAAAATTATTCCGGAAAAAAGAATTCCGGAATTCCACAACCTTTTTTTTTTTTTTTTTTTGAGTTGCACCCCTAGTATCGATTATCGCTTAAAAGTGCCCCCATTTTTACTCCTTCCCATCAGTAAAATGTAGTTGTAAAATGGAAGATTTTGAATTAACTTTGCTATTGTGTCTTATAATGGTACAAAAACTTACTTACTTAGTATAAAATTTTAAAAAATTGCTAAATTAACCCAAAACCAGATATAATATTAGAAATGACCTGCAGTGGTGTGGAGCTGTATACGCTAATGGGAACTGGTGCACGTAATATCTTCTAGTGGCTCCAGTCTCCTTCATGTTCAAACGATTCCTCTGAAGGTGCCGATTTCAGGTCCTAGGTTTCTCATCTGGAATTGCATCAAAATTAGGAGACCACGGATCTAGAACCGATCCGTGGTTGTCAAAGGCCATTTAAAACAACAACAGCAAAATGTTAGAAAGGGTTATTCTGATTTCACTATTTTCAAACTGATTTCCCTCAAATAAGTTAATCTCTACTTATTATAAAAGAAGGTGTCTGTGTGTCTGTCTGTGTGTGTGTGTGTCTGTCGGCAGCGTTACGGACAAACGGCTACACCTAGAAACACCAAATTTGGTACTCGGGAAGATGTAAATATGTAGTTGTGCACCTCGAAGCGATTTTTTCACAATTCGACCTAGATATTTTTTTATTTTATGTTTTATGCGATTTTTGGCATTTTTTCTCACCTAATTCGTAATGACGGCGGAAATTACGCTCGCAGCAAAACGGCATTTGTATCATCGGATAGAGGAGAAAATTTTCTTTTAAAAACAGTTTGTTCTGAATACGTAACATGATTTACCGATTTTTAGGAATTTTTTTACTAAACATCTCCTTCGCGATTTTTTTTTCGTAAAATAATTTTAAAACTGTCGACTCTTGAATTCTATCCGTCATAACTTTTAGATATTTTGACAAATCGTGAAACATTCTTTTCTCCCTCTTTTAAAATAAAAACGAAAAAATTATGTAAATTAGATGATTTTTTACGAATTTTAATGCAGCCTAATGTTTAGAATTTAATAGCATCAACGCGATCTTACGCCATTCATTACATTGCGATCACGGCACGAGAATTTCTGTTCGGTTGTTTCCACAGAAAGGATTAGAAAAAAGGGTTTTTTCAACCAATCGAGTTTTTAAATGGGATATCAGAATTTCAATTCGCAAGTGAGGATCTATGACATCAAATGCTTTAAGATACGTAAAATTTACGCCATAATTTTAACTCATTTATTCCAGCTCTATTTTCAACACAGGGAGACGATATTTTGATTAAAATTTACTGTAGAAATAAACAAAGAAATTCACGATTATTATTATTAGAAGTGGTATTTCAATCCGGTGCTTATTTAAAAATTGAAATGTTTTCACGCCGCTGAAAATGTTCACTTTAAAAGTTACAAAGTTCGTTTCAAAGCGCGATATATTAAAATTTTTCTATTTACTATTTTTATTTTTGGCATTTAATTTAGCGCAGGCGTTGCCTAACATACGCATGCAGGTTGCGAGTATAGTTTTATTTTAACGTTGAATTACGTTCCTCCATCAACGCACTGTTTTAATGATACCGTTTGAAAACAATTATGTGAAATATTGAAATTAACTCCCTCAATCTACCGGGGTATCCTTTACGGCAGTCAAACAGTGACGTCATAAATTAAAAAAAATGCGTGAAATTTGTAAACTCTGCAACTCTAACGCCCTGTCACAATTAAAATAAGTAGCTCCTCGAGATTACACAGTTTGATGTTTTTCATGAGACAGGACTATGGAGGATATAAAAGATATCGCTATATTAGATACATGGATATTTAAAATGGCACCTCTTGGATATTTTCTCCCCACAGTAAGATGAAATGGTTTGCAGCGCCAAATACGCCAATCTTATAAAACTATGTATAAATTAAATATATATGCAGTTTCCTTAATGGCAACCATTACGTGAAATGATTATTATTTATGCTTATGCGTAAATTGCAAAGAATCGCCACAGAATCAAAAGATCCCATTGAGGCCAAATAATCTAAGCTAAGGGAGTCTTGAAGAAGGAGAAGCGAGTATAGATAGTATTAATGCACGTAATAGGTAGTATTATTAGATTTGTAAAGATAATATGAATAAATCGCAATGTACCACGTTAGTAAATATTTCATGAAATTAAAAGTGTTTATCCTTTTTCAACGGTTATCTTACAACCAACTAAACGAAAAGTAATTCTAATTAGCGTTGATATATCCCGCAATAATTTCAACAGTAGAGGTTACTTGAACTTTTTAAAAAATGAAATTCTGTTTTGTCACATGCAGATATGATTTTAGTAGTAAAATATTCCCTTCTTCCCGTATGAAGAGCGGGTGCGCAGCTATTTTAAAAACATCTCTTGAAAATAGCATAAATGAATTCAGAAGACCTCAAAACGTGTAAATACACCAAAATCTCGAAGTCGAATTTTTTCATGATTGCAATACTTTCCTTATATGGTACATGTTCGGAAAGAAATAAATGGTGCTCCATTTCATGTAGTGTCTTAGGTATTTAATGCTATAATTTGAACATAAAAACCAGTATGATGTAGAAATAAGGCATTTTGAAAGCCAGGAGTTCTCTGCAAACCATTAAGCTTTCCACTTTTTTGATAGTGAATGACACTGACGTAGTTTTTTGAGTCATTATACTGCAATGATCAGGTTAGTACTCATGACACAAACTTTACATTAAGAGTCAAATAATTTTGCTCTTTTTTTTATTAATTCCACATCACGAATAATTTCGAATTACACATGTAAGGAAAATTTTCGTTTCCTACCGTGCGAAGAACGGGCACGCAGCTAGTCTAAAATAAAAGCAACATTCAACAACTATGAATCAGCACTATGCTTATATAATTTATTTTATTCAATTTCAATTCTAAATTTCAGAGTAAATAGAACATTTTCAGGGTTTTTCAGTAGTTCGGAATGTTTTTTGAAAAATAAATGTTTTCTCAAAAGTGGGTAAACAAATTTTTGTATTCTAAATATGTTCTACACATTACCTCTCCTCAGAGCTGCATTATTATATTATTAAGGTACGTTTTCTAAAATATAATCATAATAAAACATAACTAAGTCATATGAAGAACAATAGGCATTCTTATTTTTAATGCTTAAAATTAATAGAAAAAAATGTAAGTAACAGGCATAAGTGAAAAATAGTACAATACATTTTTTGTATAAATGTGAGAGTATTTCCTCACTTTCCTACCTGTTAGGAAAAAGGTAAATTTTACCAGCTGAAGAAGGATCCATATCATATACACGAGATTTCTCTTATTTACTCACTAGATGACAGCAATAGACTTAACTAGATTCAGCTGTTTTCTTTTGAATGGACAGTTTTCTTTTAAATAGTATGCAATTTTAAAAGGTTTATCATTTCACAACCCTCCTAATCGCTCAGAAGAAAAATCCTACGGTAATGTCTAATTATTTTGAAATATACCCATAAGCCGTGCCTCTGTACAATAGCAAGGTATTTGTTTGGGAAATGTATTTTAATAT
Source organism: Cheiracanthium punctorium (assembly GCA_038373885.1). Classification (NCBI taxonomy): domain Eukaryota; kingdom Metazoa; phylum Arthropoda; class Arachnida; order Araneae; family Cheiracanthiidae; genus Cheiracanthium; species Cheiracanthium punctorium. Next base: position 29,694 of record JAWZYV010012308.1, on the reverse strand, counting down.
TTCTCTAAGAAAACTTTTATTAATATAGTACTATTTACGAATAGTAGTACTCTTGCCAATAATCAAAATGTATAAAAAATCAAGTTTTTATATTAAATAAGAAAACACATAGGAACATAAATGAGCAGCTTAATCATGATTCATGCGCAAAATATCACGTCAATATGTGCGATTAGTAATATACTTATTACTTTCGAAAACCTGCACTAGTATGCGAATGTACTAGTACATTGAAAATTTATTACGGAGGCCGTTATTGCTATTTTATTGGTTTATGTATTTTTTTTCGGCCAAACATCTAATGCGTAATTAAAATTCTTCTCATATTTTAAATATTTAATATCCCTTCCTCTAATAACATTACGCCTGGAAATTTCTGTTCTCCGTTCAATCGTAAACTTCTCTCTGAGTTCACGAAAATCCATTTATTCCCGATATGGAGTTTCTAAATTCCAAAGCCTATTTAATTTCTGGGAATTCGTATAAATCTTTATGAAATCGGATAGTGCCAGATATTCTATGGTATCTGAAATTTCTGGGAAATCAGAAAGCAGCGATGGCAGGAAAGAATGACACAATCCGATTGGTGAAGGAAATATTAACTGAAAAATGAAATATATGTACGTATAGCAAACAAGTTTCCTTTTCTTTTCATTTAATAGTATATATCATTTTACTTCAAAACATAAAGGACTTCTGAAAACATGAAAGTAATATACAACGATCCACAAAAATTATTTTACAAAAAATGAAATTTGTCCTTTCGAGAACTTTGGAGAAACAAAATTGTTTTTTCAGTAAGAGAATAAGCCAAATATTATATTTTCAGTATATTTAAAGTATTGAAAGTTCTTTCGTATCCGGTGCAGATTGAAAAGGAAAAGATTCTACAATTTGAATTGATCAAACTTTTAATTCAAAAATACTCGTTCTTCACAAGACAGGAAGTTTGCAAATCTTCTAAATATTTTTTTTTCCATACTAAAAACATCATTCTACAAAATTACTCAACCATCATAAATCTTATTTTAGTTGTGTCATTTTTGAAAAAGATGCCTAATGTTGTTAGAAATAAATTAAAATGTTTTAGCTAATATTTAATTTTAACATTTTTATATGACTCAGTGGTAGTTTAAACAGCATTTGAAATTATAAATTCTTTGGTGGTTATTTTTGCGTGTGTGTGTGTGTGTGTGTACTCAATCTGTGTGTGTGTACCACCGTTGCAAGACCGGTATTGATTTTGGTGTGCATAGATCCTATAGTTTTTATACAGGGCTACGACAAAGATTTCTCTTACATTATGGCCTATGGGGGGAAATTCTTGAAAGTGCGCTAGCGTTTAAATGGTATATTCAATTGAGCTCAAATTGGGTATATATGTTATAAACCGCTATCTTAAGACAGATATTAATTTTGATGTGTATAAAACTTATAGTTTTTCTACAGGGCTACGACAAAGATTTCTTTTACATTATGGCCTATGGGGGGAAATTCTTGAAAGTGCACTAGCGTTTAAACGGTACCTTCGATTGAGCTCAAATTGGGTATATATGTTGTAAATCATCATCTTAAGACTGGTACTGATTTTGGTGTGTATAGGACTTATAGTTTTTATACAGAGCTACGACAAAGATTTCTTTTATATTATGGCATATGGGGAGAAATTCTTAAAAGTGCGCAAGCGTTTAAACAGTGCATTCGATTGAGTTTCAATTTGGTATATATATTTGAATTATTCATCGATTAAAATTTATTTAAATGCATGTTAATGATCTTAATCGTAAGAGTTTGGAAAGTCGAGTGGAGTCACTCCAGAATTTTTTTTCCTGTCTTTTTGTAAGTTCGTTTTTTTTTGTTTTTTTTTGTTGTTCTTGTTGTTGTTGAAGAGACGACTACCATCCTAAAATATCTGATGTGTACAACACATGACTTCCTTGCACGTCTATTAAATCAAAAATATTTTCGACGCACTTCCTCTAAACTTATTTCTTTGAAAGAGATAAAATATCAGTAATAGTAAGGTTTAGCGATTTCTAGCCAAATATTTCGATATCGCCAAGCTGAGTTCAGTTTGAAAGATTTCGTTCTGACACTATATTTGGCGATATGTCACCAAAAGCCGACAAGCTTGAGATAGTTTGCGAGATTTTGGGGATGGCCAAAGTAGACATTGACCACAGACTTTCAATGAATTAAATGCATCCATACACCTCAAGGTATTTAAAGTCATTTGGCTCACCCTGTAAATAAATTCCCAGTCGTTTGCTGTCAAAAAAGATATTGAAAACAGTTAGATATTACAATAGTTCTAAATACAAAAGTTCAAAATACGAAATATTTTTTGGCGCCACATTTGGCGATATTTCGGCGAAACTCGTCAATGTCGACGACATATGGCGAGATTTTAAACATGGACCAAACAATGACAGATTATCGCCAAATTTTGAGATATTTCGCCAAAACTCGCCAAGAACGATGACAAATGGTGATACTTTGGGTATGGACCGAATGACTAACTATCGCCGAATTTGGCGATATTTCGGCAAAACTAGCCAAGGTCGACGACAGACGGCGAGATTTTGGGCATGGACCAAACAATGACTGTCTACAGTTGTATTATATTGAATATGTCCATACACATTAAAGTAATGAAATTCTTTTCGATGGTCCTGTAAATAAACCTATCTTCCCAGAGATCGGCAATGGTAAACCTAAAGTTTATTGCTTTTCTCCCCCTCATCCCCCGTTGTTTAGAGAGGGGGAGTACAGTTTCACTTAGAGGACGTTCCCTCATACTCTCTCCAGTTCAACGGAGACTCATCTCCGTTGGAAATAAAAATAATTACTGATTGCTCTGCAATGCTCTTTGAAAGCAGCTACAGAAGCAGAGTTAGGCAAAATACATAAATAAATGTATTTTCGATGCAAAATACAAATTACATTTATTCAAACACAAAAAATTACAAAATACAAAATGCTTTCTAAATTGAAAAAATACAAAATACATGTATTTTCTTAATGCGCACAAAATACGAAATACGTCTAAAACTTCAATTAAGTAAAATTTTCTACAGAAACTTCTAGTTTATTTTATTCCAGTGTATTTTAAGATGAACAAACAAATATAATAGTAACTTTTTTTTTACATATACATGAATTTTTCCTGGAATAAATTGCATCTTATAAGGCATGAAAGCAAAAATGTGTGACAAGTATTTATTGAACGTTATTGTTCAGTGATAATGAATGGAATTGAAATATAAAATTAAATATATTTCTAAACGAAGATGAGTTGAATTATATTTCTACTTTAAGATACATTTATCGCCTTACCATCGCACAGTAGTTATGTCACTGAAAATGGTAGACGGCCGAAGAGTGGAGGTCCCGGGATCGGGTCCCATCGAGCAGCTGTCGATCTAACAGTCTGGATTTATGGTAGGTTTTTTCCAGATGTAACGTGAATACGCTTTAGAACCCCTTACAAAGTTCTCCTACCTAGGCACCCCCCTATCCTTGGCAGATTGCCCTAGTATAGCGTTGCCATAATCACGCAAACACAAGATGCATTCATATATTACTACAAAAGATTATATTACTACAAGATTGTGATGGAGGAGTGAAGCAATATCAGCCTTGATGTTTTAAGAAAAGGACTTTCATCTTTGAAATCAAGATGTAATATAATGGTTCAAAGAAAGGGCTGAACACATTATCAGACTGAACACATTAGAAAATAAAATTCTTATATTTATTTCTATATACATCTTTGCAAAATCGTTACAAAAATGTGTGAACACCCTCTGTAGGGTACTTGCGGGAAACCCTGAAAAAAAATTATTGCGGAATATTACTTAAATGAAATTAATTTACGTTTCACAAATCACCTGTGCATGAAGATTTTCTTAACATTAAACTTTTAAACGCCTCTGTCACATTGCTCAAGAGTTCTTTAGGAGAACAGCAAAAAATATTTAACATGAATGTAAGAAAATGCTTTAAAAAAATTTAACAGTTTTTTTTTTTTAAATTTTAGTTTTACAATGTTCTATATACGATTAATGGGTCAAATATTTCAGGCTCTACAAATACTCAAGAGAACACATTAAATTACGATATATGTTTCCGAAAAAAAAAAAAAAAAATCTGATTTTCTCTTTTCTCTGACCAAAAGTTTAAATTTTAGAATGTCTGAAACTTTAGAGGATTTTGTCGAACTACTTATTAGTTATCAGCATCAGATATTATTAAATTTATACATTTATGCATAACTTGCAACTATCTTTATAAAATAAGAAAATAAATGTCAATTTATGAAACTAAACTCTTCGAATAATTTGTTGGATTCAATTAAAATATTCAGATAATTTACTTTGATTTTCGGGTAGAAATTAAACCTTCATAATGTGTGATTATTTATTAAAGATTATTTTAGTACGTGTTTTGATACTATCTGTGCAGTTTCTAGGACAACTATAAAATGGAAGAGCCATGTCACGTGCTCCGAATACCCAGCCTAAAATAAGATCCTGCGTCCACAACTAAAACGAATAAGTAAATTTTGAGGTAAATATATGTAAATAGTTAACGCAATTTTCTTCCTCCAAATTTCTTTTCTTTTCTTTTTTTCCTTCCTTCCTGAGACAGCGAGCGCACGCATTTTAAATTAAAATTAGCGAATTTTAAAATCGTGAAAAAAAAGAATAAAATATTTAAAAAAAATTTTTTCAAAACAAGCGATAGTAAGTGCGATGCTTCTAGCGTTTTAAAATATTTTTCTAAAGACAAGTTTTAATTATTGCTGCTGATAAAGGAACTCTTATTATACCCTTGCTAGACATCTCAGATATCAATACACGAAATTCATTGCAAAATACTGTACTTCAAAGCGTTGCATGTACCACACACGGATTTCACAATGACACTGGCTGGAGTAATTTATGGGTTACTATCTTCCCCCTTTTGCCATCCCCTCTTTAGAACGGGGGCCATCCTCGCTATATTTTCCGTGAGTCTAGATCTGCAGGGTCACCCACTGATCCTTCTTGAAAAGGGGGTGAAATTGTTGGCGATCTCTTGGCGTGCCGATGTGTGGGAAGTAACCGTAAATAAACTCTCCAGTAGATTGGAACCAAAAATCGAGATGCACAACTAGATGTTACAACAATCTTATATATGAAATTCCATAATAGTTTTTGAGATTTGAGAGTTAAATACGCAGACACGTACACCAAAAGTCGCGAAGCTTGGCGACTTTTGGCGTAATTCTTGAGGGAGGCACGTGACCGTGGTCGGACCATTACCTAACTTATGTGGTAGGACGGTATTGTGCTTGAAATGGACGAATGCCCTAAAATTGCCATTGACCGTAATGTATTGGAAATCTTTTGAGTGTTCCTGTAGCTGAACTATAAATAATAAAGACACTTTTTTTAATGGAGAAATTCATTTTGTAACTCTTAACAGCATATATATCCCATCTGAGTCGTTAGAAATAGCCCAATACCACTAAAATACGCTGTAATGAATTTCGGCCCATAGAGCGTAATGTATTTAGAATCTTTTGAGCCGCCCTGTAGATAAAATATGCAGTCGAATCGAACCGAAAGGGGAGCGGCATAAGTAGATGTTACAACAATCCTAAATATAAAGTTTCAACATTCTACGCCTAATAGTTTTTGAGATATGCGAGTGTACTGAATTTCGGCCCATAGAGCGTAATGTATTTTGAATCTTTTGGGCGGTCCTCTTAAAGTATCCAGTCGAATGGAACCGAAAGGGGAGGTGCATAACCAGATGTTACAGCAATCCTAAATATAAAGTTTCAACATTCTACGGCCAATAGTTTTTGAGATGTGCGAGTTTAATGAATTTCGCTCCATAGAGCGTAATGTATTTCGAATCTTTTGGACGGTCCTGTACATAAACTATCCATTCGATTGCGACCAAGAGGGAGGTGCACAACTAGATCATCTAACAATCCCAAATATCAAATCTCAACATTCTACGACTAATAGTTTTTGAGATATGCGAGTTACATACATATGTACGTACGTACGTACGTACAGACGGCATGGAAAAACTGGACACAATAGACTCGCCGCTGGTCAAAATGAGTTGCAGACGCGTTTATATGATCGTGCATGCTAGCTTACGATGAGATGCATCGGAAAAAATTTTTAAATTAAATTTAGAGGTAGTCAAAATCGGTTTTTTCGTCGAAATTTGGCCCCCAAAATTTTTCGGGATCACATTACTTCCTTATACTACGTACAAGGAAGTAAAAAGGCGTACAGTACAATTATCTACTATATGTTTATACAAAGCATGTATTTTTAATTTGTACTCAACGTCAACATTTTAATTATGCTTTTAATTATACTGTATATATATATTTATATATATATCAGGTTGTAACGAAAGTTTTCCGCCATATCTGCCTGAAAAACTAACTTCTAACTCCTTAGATAACTGATTTTGAACTTTCGGTACCAAACCTGCACAGTGTCACATGATACAACAATAGTACTTAAATCTGTACTCATAATTTGTTGATATTATGTAGCTGACTTTTTGCAACACAAATGGAAGTAAATGATGGTTCTAATCCTCTAGAGTGATAGTTCCATTTGGGACACCTTATACTTAATGATAACTATATTTTTTACAGATTTCACAACACAGTGTTATAAAGTAAGCCTCTTTCTTTTAAATGCCAAAAAGCGTTTGACAAAATATGAGCAAATACGCCAACGCGAACTGTGTGCTGACGATGTTTGCGGTGGCGGGAAACTTTCGTTAGAACCTAATATATATATATATATGTGTGTGTGTGTGTGTGTGTGAGTGTGTAATGCAGGAGCAGATTGAGAAAAGACGATCCAGTTGATATTGTAAACCTTCATCTAATTGTCATATAATTAAATCAGTTAATTACAGAATAGAACGGAGAAAGTAACGGGAGAGACCGGGGTGTGGGGTCGGGAGACAGAATTTAATGAATTCTTTAAAGCAAGACAAAAGTGGAAAAAAGCCCCCTCTCTCTCTGAACAGCAGTATATATTCTTCGAGATCACATGACACATTGGGCGCTTACAAAGAATATAATTATCGGTTTCAGTGACGTCAGCAAGTGCTTTTTGGCCGTGACGCCTGCACCGAAGATGAAGCTAAGGCATAGCTTAACAAGTACTCCCGTTTTCAAAGCAACGGTTGGCAGAAAATCTTGTTCCAGGAAAACCTACTGTTCTGACGAAAGCATCCATGAACAAACTTGAGAGACTTAAGACGAACTTAACAAACAAAAGGGAAAAAAAAAAGAATGCATTTTGGAATCCCTAAATGGTTTCTAAAACGGCTTTTCAGAACAATAACTTGAATTATTATGTTAACACAACGAAATCACTATAGACATTCATTTATGTATATAATTTATACCCACACACACACACACACGTATATATCTGTGTGCGTGTGTGCGTGCATTCATTTATTATTATTCTTATTATTCGTATCATTTAATTTTGCCAATTATTATCTATACGCATATACATATAATTAACATGCAAAACACGCGGAAAATTAGAGGGAAAATTTCACATCAAAACAGGAGAAAGGAGAAAAAGAGAAAAACAAAACAAAAACCGACCATAACAGCATTTACAGAGGGCCAAACAGGTTCAAAATCGAAGTACCATGAACTATCAATTAAACAGAAATGAATGGAAGGAAATTATAATCTCTGGGACACTCATTAGAGGCCATACCCAGAAGATTATAATTAAAATTTAAAAAAATAGCAGCATATGTGACATATCAAATATGTAGCATATCAAATAAGATACCCACTCCACATATATAATCATTTATTCAATCTCTTCATTATGTTGATACAAGGTGTCCAGCAAATAACACTCTGATTTATAAATTAAAAATCTCAGAAGCGAAGATCAATAAAGAATGGAGGAAATGGTAAGTTTATTATGCAACTTGTAAAAATTTTAGATCGATGTTCCAAATACTAATTGCAAAAGCAGCTAACATACAGTGGTGTATACAGACTCCATTTAAGGGGGGGGGGGTATGGATGTAATCTTTATGTTGAAAATTAAAAGTTTGCGGACTTTATGTTAAAAAATCTCCAAAAAAGGGTTGTAAGAACCCTCTAATCACCCCCTTGCATATATCACTCCAACATATGGCGCTGCACGTCAAAATCAATCGACGATGATCGTTTATAAATATAAACTCTGACTCTTCAAGTATTCATTCCATAATCTTTTCAAAATGCTCACCTTTTCGACATACTAAAGTGGCGTGAACAAATAATGAAATTTCTCATCACAACTCGTAGTGTCTCAATGGAAATAATTTCACCTGCCACACAAATCGAAATTCAAGCACGTCCATCGTGTTGAGATGGTTCCGGTAGATAGTGTCTTTCCATGTGTCCCACAGAAAATAGTCACAAGGAGTCAGATCGGGAGAATATGGAGGCCGATTTATTATGAAGGCCTGCGATTACATTGCACGGTGTTAACGATTCTGTAACTACTATTTGGAAACTATAAAATTCTTACAGCTCACATAATAAACATACCGTTTGCAGCACCCTTCTATTGATCTTTCTTTCTGATATTTTTAACATTGAAATATGTTATTTGCTGGACACCCTGTATATTCCGTATAGTTAAATTAAAAACTTGCTTAATTAAATGACATGCGCGTATCATGCTTGATTGAATTATCTAAGGCTCTTAATTAACGTTTTGAACAGAGTATTTTGTTTTGAAATCGCAATAATTAGAGTATTTCAAACATAGAAGATCCTTCAAAACTCAAGAAGGTAGAGAAAAAAAAAAGTCGCATTGTATGTAGAGAAGAGAGTCCTCGAAAAAGAACTCCAGCATACTTGAAGTAGTTTCTGCGGTTTGAAGGAAAAAAAAAAAAAAAAAGAAGAAACTTGGAAGTCCGGAAATCATTACATCTCTGGACTACGTTCAAGTACATGGGGAAATTTTTAAAAGTTTTTAACAAGGCGAATTTTCTGTTAAATAAAAAAATACAGCTTTTCAAAATTGATGGTTTATGAAAGATTTTTTTGTCTTCCATCGTAAGTATGCATGCATCGTGTATTGCCAATTCATAATCTTCTAAACACCGATTTAAAAAATAAGTTTGATGATACCTTTAGGCAATGCATTTTTGCTAAAATAACAACCTCTGTCGTTTTCAAAAATGAAGTAAAAGTATGGATTCAGTTCGTATTGTAAAATTACAGAATTAAATTAACCCATTAAACGCCATGTCTATCATTCTGAGAACATTTATCTAATATTTTTTTCTTCTTATCTTGTAATGTAAATACAGTAGAGTCTTGGCTTACGCAAAGCATGTGTTCCAATACTCGTCCCGTAAATGAAAATTTTGCGTTGTGAAATGGGTATAAATACGACTTTTTGAAGAGCTTCTACAATTATTTTAGACACTTACAAACACATCTCAAACTTTTTAAAACATTCCCTCACTATGTATTGCCATTTCCCACATAACATAAAACAAATACTGTATTTAAAAAAGTAGCTGTGTTATTCAACATAATACTGTACAATATTGTAAATGCACAAAATTAATAATCAGTAAGGGTTTTTGTCTGTTTTATCGAGCGGCACCTGTCATTTAGGCTTTGTTTTAGAATTTTTATACATTATTGTAACTGCTTTATAATAATCGATAACCGCAAGAGAAAAACTTTAGTTTGTATTGGAACACTCACCATTATTATAATAAAGTTCGATATGATAATGTGAATACGTTTTTGAGGTGAAAAGAAATCCAATATTCAAAATTTGGATAAAGAACGCTCCATTGCTGCATGAAAAATGTGATACTTTATATATAAAAATATTTATAAAAAATTGCTCATCACTCTCTCATAAGAAAAGATACATGACTTAATAAAAATTATTGTTGTAGCCTGAAAATAATTTGATAGTCTATTCTTTTTTTTTTTTTTTTTTTTACATTTTTATATTACATTTTGTCACAAACAACGATTTTCAGTTTTCCATAAAATTTACGTAGGATTAAAACTGTATAAAATATCTGAAATTTCTTGAAGTTTAAAAATATTCTTTTGCCTTTGAAATAATGTAAAATACATTTATATATATTTTGTTTGAATACAGTAAAATGTGGAGCTTGAGTATTGAAAGAAGGAAGAAACGCTATTTCTCCATCAAGCAGCAAGTGTTCCGCTTTCGGACCTTATCATATTTTTCAAATAAAAACGATTTTCTCAAAAATTCAAATTAACGTCGAATCCAATAAAAAAAACTGTGTTAGATTGTATTTCACTTATGTAGCTCATGTAGCAGCAATTAATGGATTGAATAAAAACATGGTTCTCATAAGATAGATTTTCAAAGAATACTTTTTAAGCGTCATATTTAACTGTTTCCGTCTTGACATTTGAATATTACAGATTAAAAAAAATCTATCAGCTTTAAAATAATCTGCAAAGCACCTTATCATGTTACAGCTCATCTTACAGCGAATCATAAGTTCTAAAATGTTTTTCTACTTAAAAATAATTTAAAAAATAATTATAACAAGACCTCATAATTTCTTTAATAAAAACGAGAAAGTTACTGAATTATTACCAATTACTGTTATTAATTAGCTTGCATAGTTACTGTACGTAAAATTGAAATTAAATTCGATAAATATTTTAATGTAAACTGAAAACCATTTATCTTAACTACTGAAAAATAAAGTTTTTTTTAAATATTGAAACGACACGTGAAAAATAAATTAGAAGTTACTTTCTTAAATTTTATGAGATGAAATCTATTCCTACAGCTATCTGGAGTACTAATTATAGGACATATAAATGGAAATTTGTGGTAAAATTTAAACATCCCATTAAAAAATCAAGTAGTAATAATAAAGTTGTAATAATTAATTAACTTATGAAATTACTCCAGCGAAACGCTGCTGATTTCAATGGCATGTGTAATCTAATACAAATATTCAAAAATAAGTAGACAGGACATAACCAATTTTCTTGTTATATTAACAAGATATATGTTAATATGTATATATCAATTGTACATATTAAAAAATATGTATAATTCTGGTCTTGTTATTCTAGAAGCATTAATTAAAGAAAACTTTTGTAACGTCAATATCATTATACTTCTAAGAAATTGGCACAGTGTATTACAGAATAAATTAAAAATCAAAGGAACAGCCTTCTTTTACTTTTGGTGTATTCCTTGGTTTTATTTTAAAGAAAAATTTAAAGACCAAAAAGAAAGGTTTTTTATGAAATTCACAAAAAAATTAAATATTCATGATGGGAAGTATGAGCATTTTTACAAACACATGTGTTTGTGGTATCTTTAAACAGCACACAATTTATGCAGCATAATCTTTAACAGCGCACAATTTATACAGCACAATCTTTAAACAACACACAATATTTTACTTCATATTTATAAATATGGCAAATGATTTTGAGTTGATAAAAAAATATCTACTGTGTGCCAAGTTTCTCCTAACACATCTTATTTTTAACTATTAAATTTATGATCCAGCCAACTTTTTTAAATATTAAAATTGCTTAAGGTTATATTATACTCTTTAACTTATTTAAATAAGATTCGAAAGCTGCTTATTGTCGCAATATCATTATCACAAAGTAATGCAAACTAAATTTCTGAACAAAAATAAAAAATAGTAATGAAACATTTCACTGTTATATATTTTAAAAGATATTGTAAACAATTATTGCATCATTGCACAGCAATTACATGTGTCTGTCACTAACATTGTCTTCCAAATTAATTGTAGAACTGCGGCAGTTTATGTTATTTATAGAGTCATTTTTATTTAGCTCTTTTTTAAGTCCAAATGTTATGAAGTTCCAGCACAACTTGCTTATCAAACTTGTATTTTTTTTTAAATATCAGTGACATAGCATTTGTTTCTTGGGGCACTGCAATTCTTTCATTGGGTTTATGCACAAAAGTATGGGATACGAACAAAATATCACAAAGGAAAGTTATTGGAACTCAGTAGGGAATGGGAAAGTATATTTGCCCTTTCATCTTCCAGTTGTTTTTCACTCCCCATGTGAAGCTGTTTTCATTACACTACATGCTCAGGTACTGACTGCTTTTGAAAAACAGATCTACCACTCGAGGACATTTCTGCTTTGCGAAAGGGTAATAGTTTGAGATGGGTACTAAGCAAAGTTTAATTTTAGGTACGTTGTATTTTACGATGGTTTCCTATTTGGCTCCCCTTACCCCAAATTTTAATACATCAAAGTAGACCAGAGACATGTGTAAACACGCTGAAGATTCCTGTTAACGAAAGCAAACTGTAGTGGCTTACGCACGACAAAGAAAGATAAAGGAGTTTTTATGGAGTTAGGCACATTACCCAAGGCTAGTGATATGTTCGAAGTGTAATCTTAGTGTGCGTTTTCTCAACGATCGAGCGAAATAGGCCTGGCAGTTTAAGATTATGTGCAGATTCAGTACTAAAGCTAAGTATGTACTATAATATAGGTAATTATAATGCCAAATTAAAAAATAAAAGTGAATGTAGTTATGAAAAATAAAATATGTTCCATGTACTACGTTCTTCCTTTAAAGTTGAAAAAAGTTTTAGATATATGTTAGTAATTTAAAAAAGAAAAAAAATGTGAATTGCTGTGGCAAAGATGTCAATGCAAGCAAATCAATTTTTATCTCCTTTATTTATCTGAATTTCCTTCTGAAACTGTTACACTTAGATAACGTGACATTATTACATGTAAAGCTAAAGGACTGTAAGAAATACTTAGGTGAAAATTTTTATTGTATCTCAATTGAAAATATGCTGTATTAAGAATTGAGATGCATTCATAAAATATAATATTTATTATTATTACTATTATTATTTTCTATTTTAATAAATAACTTTTGAAAAATAACTTTAAATTCACTGAAAACAACAAAGATGTGTTCCTGAAATTTAATCTCCAGATCAATCTTTATTTTTAATCTAAAGTCTTCACGGTCGAACTGAATTTACTTCTCTCGGAAAACGAACTCCCTTAAACGTATTTTTTTCAATTTTAGTTTTGTTATAAAGCTTGATTTTTTTTCTATAACAAACTGTTAAAAAAATGATGTTGTTAAAAAATATATCAGTTCCATACTGCATAGCTTCATAAATAATAAATGTCAAAAATTAAAGAACAACTTTTTACAGGGTGTCCTAAAGGATCTCATAAACTTCAGGAAAGGATGGCATCCCCCAAGACACTGTAAAATCCCAAGGCAATGTAGCGTCTTAAACAAACTAAGATAAATTAATTTATTTCTACGTATAATTACCATCATCTACTTCAAGGAATAGGCAAGATGACTTTTCCGGATTCATTGGTTTAAAGCCTAGTGAAGAAATATACTCGAGAGTCATTCAAAATCCGTCGGAAAGTGTGGCAAGGATAATACATGTGACTTGTGGCATGGGAATACGCTGAGAGGTTGGAGTTCTGCTTTATCGACACATTTGGCAGGTGGTAATTGTAAACTACAAGCGCAGTTTATTGCTAACATACATATTACAAACCTTCTACGCGTAAAAGAATATCGCCAAGGCTTAGGGAATGTGGATGTAGTAGAAATCCAATTATTCGAATCAATTGGGACCGGATCCGACTCCGATTATCAAAAATTCGGATTATTGTATCTTTTCTGGAAAAAGGTTCTAGTACGTGTGTATGTTGAAAATAGGTGAAAAACTATTAAAAAAAAGCTTTTAATTAGTTAAATGAAAAAGCAACACTTTGCATGTTAAGCGTACTTACAAGTGCTGTACATTAGTACAGTATGTACTGATCGTGCTGTAAATAAGAGTCATTGATTGCTAAACATCTCGGTCAGAGTAAACTTATTGTCTTCATCCGTTTTCAAGTAGCCAAGTGGCGCATCCACTTCACAGTGAAAAGTTTCATGTGGTCGCACTCGGGCAGACGCTCCATCCACTTCAGCGCAGTTTCAAGGCCGGAAAATGAAAGCAGATCTTCTTCAACTGTTTCAACTTCGACATTAAGTTCATCTTCTTCCTTGACACTTTCTTCTCTTACACTTTACACAAGTTCATCATCATGTAAGATTTGCAACCTAGAGTCTGACGAATCACACACTATCCACTCTCATAAATCTTCAGCATTAACTTCTGACATCCAGGAATTTTCAAAAGAATGTTTCTGAATTCCTCAAGTGACATTTCATCCTTATCTTGTCCAGTCTCTTCTTTTTCTCGCGCATCTTTTTCCTTTTTCTCCTTTTTCTTCTCTTCTTTAGTTGATATGCCTATCAACTTGTACCACGCACGTCTTAATTTGACTGCCTTTAACAAGCTCCAAGCTTCCGCCAACATGTTATCGCAATCTTTCAAATTTATTTTTTGTAGTTATCCAACACACTTTTTTCGTCTAACCCTCTACCAAAACTTCCCTTCTGTAATGGCGTTTCATGGTTTCGATAACAGACTGGTTCATTGGCTGCAACAAGCTTCTGATGTTTGGCGGTAAAAAGATTGTTTTAAGCTGAGCATTTCCTCTTTTCGATAATTCTTCGGTGGGATGAGTTGGTGCATTATCAAAAATCAGAAGTACTTTACTGCCTTTTTCCCCAAGAAATTTTTGGTGCTCTTTCACTTCAAAGATGAAAATTTCGCCGTACCACCCTGTAAACAATGTTGTAGTCATCCCAGCCTTGGATTGGCTTTTATAAAAGAGGAGAAACTTTTTCACATTTTTAAATGCTCTGGAATCTTTTGATTTCCTTATCAGCAGAAGGTGTATTTTATGGCTTCTAGTAGAGTTAGCACAGTTGAACACAGTAACACGGTCTTTAATAACTTTATGTTCTGCAGCACTAAGCTTCATTTTAGATGTTAAAGTGCTTTTACGCAGTTTTCCAGACAAGACTGGTTTCATCGGCGTTGTACAAAAACTCAACATCGTAGGAGTCTGCTACAACTGTAAATCTAGTCTAGTCTAGTATATAAAATTCTCCTGTCACGGTGTTAGTCACCATACTCCTCCGAAACCACTCGATAGATTTTAATGAAATTTTATATATATATATATTCGTTAGGTCTGAGAATAGGTTTTTAACTATGTCTCATACTCCCTTAAGTCATAAGAGTGGTCCACCCCAAAATTTTTAGCACCAGAGTGCTATTCATTTCAATCAGGTTTTTTGTGTAGACATTCCGTGTCGAGTCACTTTTCAAATGTGTTTGCCAGATAACGTGGAGGGGGGAGGGCGTTAATAAAATGTTGAAAGTCACAGAAGGTTTGCAATTTTTGATAATTGATCGCTAATTTTGTGCTAAAACGTGACAATTTATTATAAATATATTTCGAGTATAGTTAGAAAACGCCTGGCGTATATTGTAAAACAGTTTTATTAGGCAATTTTAATATAGATTTCTATTCCGAAGAAATGCTCTGTGGAACAAGAAAGGAAAACACGGTACACTCATGGATTATGATGTCCATTCCAAACAGTATTTAAAATGTCTTTGCGGTATAGTTGGAATATGACTACAGGAAGAATATGTCTGGCGAAGATTGTAAAACAGTTTCAGTAGGCGATTTTAAGATAGATTTCGATTCCAAAGATGTGTTTTAGGTACAAGAAAGAGTTGATTCCTATTTTAACGCCCCCACTCTCGCAACCGAAAAAATCCCCGTACTTTGGCGAGCTTTGTAGTCATGGGTCTCTGGGAGTTATGCATAAATTCCAACGGTACTTACGTTTTATCCCGGCGGTCCGCCAAGACAAGCAATTTTTCACCAAGATAAATACCGGGCACATGAAATTATTGATGGTTTGGATACGATTGGCAACGTATTTAAAATCTACGAAAAAGTAGTTTGGCGGAAGTGACCGCCGGGATAATACGTAAGTACCGTTTCAACGCGCCAAAAGAACTAGATGAAAACTAAAGTAAACAAACTAGCGATAAACGCACCAGTTAAGGAATCTGAAGACACTTAATTATTAAAACTACATCAATTGGCAATCCAAAATAAATAAAACTGTAACGGCATGCTTTACTTACATGTTGTTCCAAATCGCCATTTTAATTCTAAATTAAAATTGCCATATAAATGCAAAAAAATCGTCAAGGTAACTGCATATGTTTAATGATCGCCACCTAGGCGAGAGTCGATGCATTAAAGTAGGAATCAACACAAGAAAGACAAACCGGTACACTCATGGATTATGATGCACATTCGAAACAATATATAAAACAATGAAGTATATTTGTAATATACTTTGCGAATATTGTAAAATAGTTTTTGTAGGCGATTTTAAGATAGATTTCGATTCCGAAGATGGGTTTTACGAAACAAGAAAGAAAAATAGAGCACAGTCATGAATAATGATACACTTTTGAAACTTAATGGAATAAGTAAGAAAAATAGGGACCACGTATAAATAATGATACGATTTTAATATATAGCACTATAGTGCGTGTTTAAAACCTGAAAGTTTTTCATATTTTCATCCTTTTTACTTTCCGAACATGTACCATGTAAGGAAAGTATTGTAATCATGAAAAAATTCGACTTCGAAATTTTGATGTATTTGCACGTTTGAACGATGGAGTGTAGTTGTAATATACTTGGGGAATACTGTAAAATAGTTTTAGTAGGCGATTTTAAGATAGATTTCGATTCCAAAGATGGGTTTTACGAAATAAGAAAGTAAAATACAGCGCAGTCACGAATAATAATACACTTTCCAACCTAATTGAATATGGAAAAAAATAAGGAACGATGCATAAATTATGATACGATTTTAATACATAGCACTATAGTGCGTATTTAAAATCTGAAAATGTTTCAGATTTTCATCCTTTTATTATTATTATTTTTTTGGGGGACAAAATGTTTTATGGAATGACTATCAATAAGTCTCAAGGCCAAACTATGTTTGTTTGTGGCTTAGATTTGAGCACACCATGTTTTTCACACGGACAATTTTACGTGGTATGCTCTCGAGTGGGCAAACCATGCAGTTTGTTTGTGTTAGCTAAAGATGGGATAACAAAAAATATTGTTCACTCTATTCCGTTAAGGGATTGATATTATTTTTTAGTAAAATTATTGTAATTAGCGATATATATAAATATAAAGAATAAATTACAATGAATTAAAAATATAAATGTTTGGTATTGTGTTATTTTTACATTCTAGCATCGTTCACAGTGCTCCGTGCCTCTTCCACTCATATACCACATCTTCACACACTTACAATAAATTAGTCGTTTTTTTCCACTAAAATAATCCTAGGAATAATTTATATGGCAAAACAACGTTTGCCGGGTCAGCTAGTTTTTTAATAAAATCTTCTGCAGCTTGAGAGTATGCTGATAACTTCTGGCTACTTTAATCTAATTCACGGACACCGTGCCTGGAATATTATTGTCTTAGAATTTCTTAGCCTGCAGTTACTTGCTTTAAGGTACGAACAACCAAGTTTCTCAGCTAAGATCATAGCTTTTCCACAAAGAATCGAACCCGAAATTGGGTTTTCCATAGAATGTTGCAGGAAAAACCACTTGAAAACGGCAGCTTCTAAACTTTGTTTGTTGCTGTCTTCATTTATTTTCTTGAAGAACTTCCATCTTTGTTTTCAAGCACTGACACGAAGTGCAGGTTTGCTCTTTTTAATGTCTGAAATCGTTGATTGTCCAGCACACGGTACATCTCAACCAACTGTTTATCCGTAACTCCTTAAGCTGATTACTGTATAGTTTTTACATTTTACAGTTCTTTTTTTAGCGTTCGTGGATTCTAACGATAGCGCAAAACGTTTACTGTTAGATGGCCGGTGAATGACGAAACGCACGCACAAACAAAACAACGTATCGTCACAATAGCAGCTCAACGACACACTCACTGACAAATCAAAACGAACAGTGATAGGTGGTCCTGGCCGGCCACCTGTCGATGGACGATAGCCAATAGTAGAACAGCACTATAAGACGGTGACTCCTCATCCCAATAATGTTTGCACTGCGCCTACACTAGCTTCGCGGAGGGAAGGACAATAGCGCGCATTGACGGAATCATTATTTTGCTTTAAGCAATAAATTTCCGTCTAATTTTTTTTTTTCTGAAATTCTGAAAGTGATTCGGATAGTCCAAGTTCGTATAATTCGAGTTCTACTGTACACTGAAATATCCTGACTGTAACTTGATTTGTTTCAACTTGGTTTTGTGTGCCCGATGAGCGTCTTTGTATTTTGGTACAAGACGTATATTCCTGGTTCAAGAGTCTAAGAATTCCAATGCGTTTCATAACAAATCTTCTCCAGCTTTTACTTGTTCTCTTGGTCAAAGGCTTTTTCTAAGTCGATAAAGATAATACGTGTTTCTAGATCGAATTCCTCACCTTTTTCAAAAATCTGTTTTAAAATGAGAACATCGCCTATGCAGGATCTACCTCGTCTGAAGCCAAATTGTTCTTCTCAGAGCATTGATTCAGACAGTTTCATTACACTGTTATTTCTCCTTTCTTAAAAATTGAGATAATATTTTGTGTTTCGCATTCTGTAAAGATGACGTATTCTCTCCAGCACCTACTAAAAAGGTTCAATAATTTTCCATGCAGTAAATGACTGTCATATTTTCAAAAAGTTATGAATTAATATTGACTGGTACTGTAGCTTTTCTATTCATGGTAATCTTCAATATGTTCTTCGATTCGTTCATTTTAATATCATCAATATCTGACTCTACTGCTCCCATTTCAGTGTTTAACGGGACGATAGAGTTGTACCAAAGATCTTTATTTCTACTAATTATTTTTAAATAACAATGTTGCTGACTACATCTAAGTTTGAATTAACATCATGTTACAGTATCAGAAACTAACATTTTTATTTTCCAAGAAAAGTGTCCTAAGTTACACCCCAGAAGACCTCAAAATATCTTACGGAATAGCTTGCAAATTTATTCTTTTAATTATGCAAGTAGAAGTCTTTTGTTGGGACATTTTATTCAGTTACAGTCACGAAAGTCTTTCGCGGACAATACATTTTACCCAGGATGTACAAGAAAGATTATTTCAACACGCAAAAAGCCCGTTTATACCATTTCATAGCGCTTTCGGTTTACAATTCTATGCATCCTGTTTAGAACTGAAAAATAATTCTGAAGTAAGGATAAACTCAGTTTAACTTCACCAGGTATGTTAATGATGTAAAGAAAGATCTCTTTTTCTTTTTTTCAAGAGGTTC
This sequence comes from Cheiracanthium punctorium, assembly GCA_038373885.1. Lineage (NCBI taxonomy): Eukaryota > Metazoa > Arthropoda > Arachnida > Araneae > Cheiracanthiidae > Cheiracanthium > Cheiracanthium punctorium. Next base: position 10,368 of record JAWZYV010012308.1, on the reverse strand, counting down.
AAAAAAGAACTTCATAAGAAAGCGCAATTTAAAATATTCACTTCCATTTCAGAGAGGATCCTAAATGCATCATCAAACAGGACGCATTTGTACTTCTTAATTTTTCACATGTTTTTCATTGTAAACTGATACAGTAATTTAAGATTAAGTCAAATTTTATTTTTCTTTTCTTCTAAAACAGCTCATTGATTACTGAAATCGAGTTAATACTGCATGATTCATTTTGATTCAAGAAAAACGTACACTACTGGCCATTAAAATTGTTACACGAAGAAGGCGGCATGCTACAGACGTGAAATTTAAGACAGGAAGAAGATGCTGTGATATGCAAATGACTAGCTTTTCAGCGCATTCAGACAAACCAGGCGCCGGTAGCGGCACGTACAATGTGTTTAAATGAGGGAATTGTACTGCCGGTTTCTCATACGCAAATTGAATTTAAACGTTGTTGCCTCGTGAGATGTTGTTGTGATGCCTCGTGTAAGAAGGAGAAATGCGGATCAGCACGTATCTGATTTTGATAAAGGTCGAATTGTAGCCTTATTGGAGTATTGCTGCTCGCGTCGGTCAAGATCCAATAACTGTTAGCAGAATATGGAATCGATAGCTTCAGGACGGTAATACGGAACGCCGTGCTGGATCTCAACGGCCCGCTATCACTAGCAGCCGAGAAGACAGGCATGTGTTAACCGCATGGCCTTCATGCATGGCATTACAGCATCATGATGGTCGCATCCATATTTGGCGGCATCGTGGTGAATGCACATTGGCAGCGTGTATTCGTCATCGTCATACTGCTCCATCACCTGCCGTGATTGTATGGGGTGCTGCTGGATACACGTCTTGTTTGCATTCACGGCACTTTGACAAGTGGCCGTTACATTTCTGATGCGTTACGACCCGTGGCTCTACCCTTTATTTGAGCCCAGCAAAACCCCGTTTCAGCAGGATAATGTACGACCGCATGTTGCCAACATTGCACGGACCTTACATGATACGAAATATGTTCGTCTGCCTTGGCCAGCGCGTTCTCCAGATGTCTCACCAATAGAAAACATCTGTTCAATGGTTGCCGAATAAACTGCTCGTCACCATACGCCAGTCACTACGGTTGATGAATTGTGGCATCGTGTTGAAGCTGCATGGGCGTCTGTACCTGTACATGTCATCCAATCTCTGTTTGACTCAATTCCCAGGCATGTAAGTGCTGTTACTACTGCCAGAGGTGGTTGTTCTGGGTGCTGATTTCTCAGGATATATGCACCCAAATTTCTTGAAAATTTAATCGTTGTTATTTCTAGTACTATAATATATTTGTTCAATAAATTTCATTTTGTTATCTACATGTCTTCCTGGTATAGTAATTTTAATGGCCAATAGTTTATTTTGTAAGACAAGCTTCAATTCCAAATTTAGGAAGTGTGATACAGAAAACTTTCAAAACTAATTATTTTTCTTTCTTCAGATATATCTGTACTAAGTGAACACATGTATTTGCATGAGACAAAAATGTGTTTTTTCCCTAATGGCACGATACAAGTCTATGAACATCATATAATTTACTTCAAAGGAGAAAGATTTTAACAGCAGTATATCCTCGTTGTCAAGCTAATAAATGCTATGTGCAATGCTATGTACAGTATATTATTAGCAGTTCAGGGGCGTAGCCAAGGGGGGGGGGTTAGGGGGTCATAACCCCCCATGAGAAATTTTCCCCATACAAAATGTATATTCTTCACTACATTATCACACACACGTATACATATATATGAGTTGTAGTAGTCGTAATCCCCCATGAAAAATTTCTGGCTACGCCCCTGGCAGTTATTATTGACAATATTCTGGCGGATTCACGTTGCATATTTATTTTCAGCTATCACAGTTCATCGGATAATGCTTAAGAGTCATATAAATCTTTTTTATATATAATTAAAATGTAGTTAGTCAACTATTCGAAATCTAAAAAAAAATGCACATAGCAGTTATTCATTTGACAACGACCTAGCCACCTAGCTCTCCCAAATCTAAATACGTGGAAGACCAAGACATTTTCGGAGATGTAGAAAGCCTATATCTTCCGTAAGATTGCATAAAGGGCAAATAGAGCCCAGAGTAACATTAATGCGATTTAGGTACTTGCAAAGGAAATCAAGCCAGAAATAAGTCGGAACATTTTGCACATTTTTTCAAGGACATTCGGGTACTTCAAGTATCTGTCTAAACCAAAATTTGTTTGCATTTCTTAGTGCGAGTTCTACGTAAGGAGTCCCTGAGAGCTCTCCTAATAATTGACTTGATGGAGTTGTAAGGGAAACCAGGTTGTGCTGTATGAAGAACAAAAAACTCCCTTCTTAGCTAAGAAATCGGCAGCCTCATTACCCTGAACCTCACTGTGGGCATGAATTCATTGAAGTCATGGACCCCACAAGGGTGGGGCTGGATAGATCCCATGGGTCCAGGGCCCGGGTGCAGCCTTACACAATTTATTTGTTTAATTATTTTATATTAATACTAACTAGAAAAAATATTTTGATTTTTTTTCATCTAATGAAATTTTACAAGAGATTCTACAACTAATTATAGCTTAAAATTTAAAATACATGTTTATGATAAACAGTTTATCATAAATCTTATAAATAAAAATGAAATTCTGTTTGTTTGTTTGTTTGTTTGTTTGTTTGTTTGTTTATTTGTTTGTTTGTTTGTGGATTTGAGTTGTATACAAATCCACAAAAATGGACCTATCAGCCTGAAATTTTGCACAGATATGTAAAATAATATAGAATAAATCATAGTCCACTTTAAAACTTTGAAAGTCCACCCGTTCCCGGAATTTAAGAGATTTTTTATGTCCTCCACGCAAAAAGCTTTCCGTAATTGTAACCCCTGTAGTGAAATAAGGATCGTGGTTGCCATGTGTGGCGATTTTGCCGAATAAGATGTTTTAAATTCTCAAAGTAAAAATAAAAGAATAATAATGATTTTTTTTTTTTGTTAGTTTATATTCGTAAGGTTATATTTTTTTTAATTATAATATCGTGTGCATGGGAAATCGGAGCAGGAATGAAATGTTTTATACGCAAAACAATAAGAATTGAAGATTTCCGAGGCTAATATGTTAAAATTTTTTAGTTTGGCGAAAAAATAAAATGGCTCAAATGCCGAGAAAGTGAGTTCTAGCGGTTTGCACAGTTTCCGGCTAGGCGCAATTTACTGAGAGCTTAAGGAAACGGATTTTTGAAAACAAGTGCAAAGGTTTTATTAGAATACAGCGTTAAATTTTAATGATCCGTGCGAAAATAATGCAGTTATTAAGGGATTTCAAGCGATCTATCTTCAGCATTCTCGCGATTTTGAGGAGGATTCTAACGCTTGGCTCTATTTATCGTAATTTAATCGTCTGCTATTTGGGTTATGAATACACCTGCGTATAAGTTTTTGAAATTTTCATTCAGTTGGAATTGTGCATTTTTCTGAGCAGCTTTTCTGCATCTAATGTATTACATCCAGAAAAAAGGATGTTAGAAATATCAATTTTAATTTTGTTTAATAACACTCATGAATAATGATACACTTTCCAACTTAATGAAAGAAGGAACGAAAATAGGGAAGACCCATGGATTATAACTCTTTTTATATATAGCACTTTAGTGCGTATTTAAAAATCTGAAAGTGTGTCAGATTTTCTATGATTCTAGCGCTTGGCGCAATTTAATGAGAGGGTATTTTTAAAAACAAGCGTAGGTTATCTTATAAATAAAAATGAAATTCTGTTTGTCAATTTGTTGATTTGGGTAGTATACAATTCCACAAAAATGGACCTGTCAGCCTGAAATTTTACACAGATATGTAAAATAATATGTAAAATAAATGATAGTCCACTTTAAAACTTTGAAACTCCACTTTATTTCCGTTCCCGGAATTTAAGAGATTTTTTATGTTCTCCACGCAGAAAGCTTTACGTAATATTAACCCCTGTAGTGAAAAAAGTGTGTGAAATAAGCATCTTGGTTGCCATGTGTGGCGATTTTGCCGAATAAAATGTTTTAAATTCTTAAAGTAAAAATAAAAGAATAATAATGATTTTTTTAGTTTATTTTTTTAGGTTATTTTTTTAATTATAATATAGTGTGCGCATAAGAAATGAGAGCAGGATTGAAATGTTTTATACGCAAAACAATGAGGATCGAAGATATCCGAGACTAATATGTAATTTTTTTTAGTTTGGCGAAAAAAAAATGGCTGATAGGCCGATTTTTAGAGAGTGAGTTCTAGCGGTTTGCACAGTTTTAGGCTTTTTGGCGCAATTTACTGAGAGCTTAAGGGAATAGCATTTTTGAAAACAAGTGTATAGGTTTTCTTAGAATACAGCATTAAATTTTAACTATCCGTGCAGAAATAATGCAGTTATTAGGGCATTTCAAGCGATGTAGCTTCAGAATTCTCGCCCATTGAGTACATTGATTTAACTTGGGGGAAATCCGCCAAATTTCAGAAAATTAAAATCTTCGCATTTAGTACATCGAGGTAACGATGAATAAAACATGGTATAGTTGATAATTTAAAAAATGCGGCTGTATTAAGGGATTCCACTTTTCAAATAAATGCCTGGCGGTCGAACCATTTCCCATTTTGATTGCTGCTAAGGCAATGCTTCGAATGATTCCCTGAAAAAACTCTTGCAAAATGGCGTATGCTGGCACTTTGGCGAGGCTTAGATTTGAAACTGAATTTTACTTGAGACTGGTATATACGTATAATAAGACTGGTTATAGATAAAAAATGAATGTTGGTATGTGTGTAGGAGGTTGAAAAACTCCAGCACCATTTCACCGATCACCATGAAATTTGGTTCACCTAAGTCTTTTACCATGGAGAAGGTTTTTATGCTATCCGTTTTCCTCTAACTTTTCACTAGGTGGCGCAGCAGAACGTCGAATTCTATTCCGTTTAGCCGTTTGCTATGCGAATATCGTCCAACCAATTTCGATGAAATTTGGTACACGCGAATATTAGAACACGGAGAATATTTTTCACTATCCATTTTGCTGTAACTTGCCGCTAAATGGCGCTGCAAAGCATCAACTTCTATACCGTTCGACCGATCGGCATAAAATTTTTTATACTTACACATTTGAGCACGAAGAATATATTCTAACTGCGTTACTTTTGATGTTACTCGCCACTAGATGACACTGCAATGCATTATTATTTTAACTCACCACTAGATGACGCTGCAGCAGGCCAAATTTTTGACCATTCAAACGGTGGCTATGAAAATCAGTATACATAGCTATTTGAAGAATGAGAATATTTTGGCGTTATCCATTTTGCTATAACTCGCCACATGACGGCGCTGTAGCAAATCATTACTTTAATTAACCACTAGATGGCCCTGCAGTGTATCACTTCTTGAATGTGCGAATGATCGCTATGAAAATAGGTATATATAGATATTTGAACACGGGGAAGAGTTTGGCACGATCCATTTTCCTATAACTTGACACTAGATGTCGCGTCAACACATGAACTTCAAGACTATTCAGCCGATCGTCATGAAAATTCGTATACGTCGATATCTGAATGCGAAGAATATTTTTGCCGTATCCGTTTTGCTAAAACTCGCCACTAGATTGTGCTACGCCGCATCGCCTTCTGCACAGTAAAAACGATTGCCTTGAAATTCAGTATGCATGATTATTGAACACAATATAACGCGATATCCATTTTGCTATATCTCTTTATTACAATAAATAGTAATCACATCAAATATTAATATCAAAAAGTCCATTCATTCCCGTGCGAAGAACGGGTACTTCAGCTAGTATTCAATAAAACTAAAATGGTTCGCATGAAGTAGAGATGCTGCACTTGTTTTTATGGCTTCGAAAAGGAACTAGGCAGTCTCAAAGATTGGTGCTAAACTATAAATATACAATTACAATAACCTAAAATTTACAATATTGTGAGGCATTGATATGGGAGTATGCAATTACCATAGAAATGTATAAGACTCTTTTCAGGTGTTCTGTTTGGGATCGATGAGGAGCTGCTGCGCCCGGTTACCTTACCAAAGCATCCGACATGTGCATGAATCACGAATAACATTTAAAAATAAGCTCCTTTTAAAGAAGTGGAGGAAATAATGGCGGGAGATATGCATGAAGATAAGACTGTTGGACAGAAGAAACGAAACAGTTTGAGGTCACGCCGAAAAGGGTGATGTGAAATAGGTAGATTTGTGCGATACGAAAAAAAAAGTATGCTGGCGTTAACATGGATACTATGTATTGGAATTGGCCCCCCGGTTTATTATTTTAATGCATCACATTACCTGTAGCATGCTTGTAATGAAAAAATGAAGTGTTATAGTAAACTACTGTTATTTAGTAACACAAAAAACCGGAAAGAAATGCAGTTTTCTTACTTATCTCTCAATATAGTTTTCTTTTAATAAAGAATTCACAACCTATCTGCAATTTAGCAATTTTTTGTGGATTCTACGGTGTTCTGTGATTTTTCAAATTGTTATTTAGCATTTCAGATTTGAATATTACAAATGTAATTTGCACATGAAAACATTTTTCTGTGAATATGGTGAATTATAATGTAGACTAAATCCGAGGAATTTAGCACAAAATTATGGATAAACTTAATTTTTATTTTCTTAAAAATCAATTTTAGATCACTAAACCATTGTTAATGTTAGTATATTATTAAAATGTTAAGTGGTAAAAATTGAAACTAGTTGTTATGTAGGAAGTTTGCTTGTCTTCAGAAAGTTAACTTAATTTTATAACTATTGGAATTCATAAATTGTATTATTAAAGTATCTTCTTTTATATCAAAATTTATTGGAATTCGGTTCCATAATACTCTGTACAGTAGGGTGGATCAAAAAAATTTTTTTTTCGAAATCGCTATCTCCTGAGGTGTCAAAAGTTGTAAATTGATATAAATAAGACATGTGTAAAATTTGAATGTTCTACGACAACGTCTTGGGGTTGCGCATCGAGCTTGAAATTTAGAAATTTTTGAAAAATACGACTTTTTTTAAAAATCGACCAAAAAAATTCTTTTCCGAATTATTAGGCTCCCGAGGTTTTAGGAGTTGTATATTGTTATGAATAAGACGTATGCAAAATCTGAAGGGGCTGTGACAATTTCTAGTAGTTGCACATCGAGTTTGAAATCTATAAATATCTGAAAAATATGCGTTTTTGACAAAAATATGTAGAAAGCAATAATTATATTTTTAATGAATCAGTCCCGTTGAAAAATAGTCGGTAACGTTCGCAGCTCTTCTCTAGTACAACCACAATCGTAACTACATTACCCAGGACCCACCTCGTTGATTTGCATGCTATCCAAGTCCTGCCCGTGCCAGCCCAAGCATCCAATTATTGGAGCATGCGTTTTAATGAATAATGTAAAGCCCGACTTCAGATCAAACTGTGGCATTTTATGTGAAGTGTAATATTCTAGATCGTAAGAAACTATCAACTGATAGATGGATAGACAGCAAATTTCGGAGTGGCTGTTTGCTATGGTGTGAAGCTGGCAAATACGACATTGCAGAGATTTAGTTAGATTAGAGAACTGCGTTATTAGATTTCGGATGACTCCTTTGTTCTTTCCGGAATTCGATGATTCGCCACCACCCGCAATGCCTGTGAGCGTCCCAAGATCAATGGAATTCGTGTCAAACTTTCTTAAATTTCCAGTGAAATTCTTAAAATCAGATCGTGACATATGGCCAAAGTATGTTGAACCAGGTTCCATAATCAGCGAGATATGTTCTTTGGGACAAATTCTTGGGTCTAATTTGCCGTCAACAAATATTTCTATGTATCTGGTTTTGTACTTCCTCCTATCAAAACACAATCCAAAGAAATTTTTAAATACTTCTTCCGTTTGTTTCACTGCGAGTCATCTCAGCCTTCCTCTAACTTTATATAGGTCGAGAATCAGTTCAGAAGGTTTCTCTCCATCTGCATTCCTTCCGCTTTCTGGATTGTGAAATAAAGTTGATACCAGAATTTCTGCTGCCTAGTCCGTAATAACTTTGTGTCGCAGACTTGTGAAAGCAATGAGATTTTTATTCTAACTTGGTCATTTGTGAACGCATCTCCCAAAGTGGCGGTAGATAGGCATTCAGCGTTTTCTTCAGTCTTTCGTACTTCTCTTTCGTTATTTTCACTTTCCAAATCAATGACTAAAGTTGGAGACTGGATATTGGAACTTTCACCTCTTTCTCCACCAATCTCGAAATTTCTCTTTCCAACATTTCAACTTTTCTCTCGTTCTCCATAACTTTTCTTCTTTACAATTCCATAGATTGTCACATATCTAGCTCCCCTCTGGTCTGCTAATGCCTCCCGTTCTGTGTGAGGTATGTGAGGCTCTGAGCCACACCTGCTCCGGAAAAAGTCAGTACATTTGCAAGTGCGATATTCAATAGCTCGGTAAGGGAGAGTTTTTCCAACTTTCTTCATAAACAATTCCTTATGTCCATCTCTAACATACGATTTATTTAGCTGCTGAACTTGCTCATGACCTTTTCTAACTATCTCTTGAATTCCTTGGATTGACACAGTAGGGATACTGGCCTTGATCCAAATTTCCTGTATTTTGATCGCCACAACTAAGGTTACTTCTGCTTCCGGTGGTTCCTTTCTAGAATTTTATTAAGAATGTTTTCTTCGTAAGTACAAAATAGTAATATAGAAGTACGAGTATGTCTTCTTGGGTTGGTAACTTGGTACAAGGTAATTCTTTCGATATTCCCAGCTTTTCTAAGAACACCAAATTTTGTTCCATGTCCTGTTGCAGACAGTTTCACTCTATTCAGAATCGTAGCAGTGCAAGGCAACCACCTTTTAGCTTTTTTTGGGAGTAAACTGAAAGAACCATCTATCTGAAACGTGAGACTAAATGCCTGTTTCAACGAAATATCTCGTGCCTGGTTTAACCGAACGCATGTGCATCGCCATCACTCGGCAGGCAAACCGGCGCTAGTTGTCTAGAGCACAGCTTGCGTACTGCGCCCAAGACGAAACGACCGCATAACGTGTGCATTGTATCAAACTGTTCGTAAAGCTATTTTTTGTGATTTACTGAGCTTCTCTAAATATGTTTTAACATATAAAAGGACCAAATTATTTTTAACAAATAAAGTTTGCTTTCTACATAATTTTTTCAAAAAACACTTAATTTTCAGATATTTATAGATTTCAAGCTCGATGTGCAATCCCTAGAAATTGTCGTAGCCCCTCCAGATTTTGCATACGTGTTATTCATAACAATATACAACTCCTAAAACCTCGGGAGCCTAATAATTCGGAAAAGAATTTTTTTGGTCGATTTTTAAAAAAAGTCGTATTTTTCAAAAATTTCTAAATTTCAAGCTCGATGCGCAACCCCAAGACGTTGTCGTAGAACATTCAAATTTTACACACGTCTTTTTCATATCAATATACAACTTTTGAGACCTCAGGAGATAAAGAATTCGAAAAAAAAAGTTTTTCGATCCACCCTACTGTACAGTAATGATTGCTCTACATTAAACTCACTCAAGAGAGGTTTACTTTTATTGTTCATTTCTTTATTTCCTTATGCAGGGGTACTTACTGATTTTGATGAACTGTACATAGGCAAGGCCTGTCAAAATTTACATTAAGTAAAAAGTCCTGCTTAGTTAAAAATAAGTTTGACTGGTAACTGTATATAATTCATTGAATTAATTACATAGAATTTAAGTCATATAATTAACATAAAAAACATCGTAATTAAATGAAAAAATATATATTAATTTTAGTTATCTGAATTTCCAATTGAGAAAATAATTTATTTCTTTTCAAATTGAAATACTGATCACTGAATGATTTTGTTTGTATCTCATCTGGAACACTACTAAGTTCAACATTGCGTGAAAATGTCATTAAAAATTAAAAAATTATCATAAATATTCTAAATATGCATTAATCAAAAAAAATCCTTTCTTAAAAAATACCGATTGAATACTATGAATAGTCGTGTTCTGATTTCAACTGGAGAGCTGATAAATTCAACATAACGTGAAAAATGTCATTAAATAACGTAATCTTGGACGTGCAGTGACTGCTTAAGTTTAACACACTGCTAATTGTTCGGACTGCAGTTATAAACTTGTAAAAGCTGTCTGAGAAATAATATATCGTGAAACTTTGAGATTGATGTTGGCTTGAAAATGCATTTTAAGCGTATTCGAATTGCGTGAAAATAGCCCCTAAACGCTTGTTAATGCTATACTCGAACGCTGGCATGTTGAGGACGTTAAATTTAGTTAGGGGACCGCTAGTAATGCAGATTAAGCTATCTCAAGCAGTC